>CP045899.1:9929206-9944757 GCA_013387185.1 Caligus rogercresseyi
TAGTGAAACAAATAACACATTACCAAATTTGATAATAACATAATCAAGTAAAAGGTGGTAAAAGAGAATAACAAAAGCAAAGTTATTATTTTTCTAATTAAATCTTCAACGAAATGTTTACTGCATCATGATCTGAAAAATAAATATCAGTAACTTTGATTTCTGCAACTGAAATCTTTCTCATGTACACATGGTCTAGTAGTGTGCCGTAGTCAGTAGTGGGTGTGTGAACTTGCTGAGTGAAACCTAGACTCTCCAAACATGTGATGATGTTGTGCTCTGGTGATTCCAGGAGGTCAAAGTTGAAGTCTCCCACAATGATTGTTGGGATGTCACCAGGGAGTGATTTGACCAGGGATTGCAACTTCTGCATGAAGGTTGCAGGGGCAAAAGATGGTGGTCTGTACAGCGTGAGGATGTTTACTGTCGAGGATGATTTTTTTACAGTAACAGCTGTGTACTCTACCCCAGTAACCTTTGAGCAGATCTCCTTGGGCTGAACTTCCTGTCTTGCAACTGTCATCACTCCACCCCCTTGTCCCACTGAAGCAGCTCTGTCTGCTCTGAAGCTTTGAGCCCCCGGAATGATTAAGTCTATGTCTTCCTGTTTCTTTAAGAAGGTTTCGACATAGCAGAAGACATCAACTGCTTGTATTGCGGTATCTGTTTTCAGATCTTCAATATGTTGAAGGTAAGAACGTACGTTGAGAAGACGAATGTTCAAAGAATCTGCGGAACCTGCATTTTCAGTGCTGGACAGAAGTGGCTGCTGTTGTATGCGCGTCATCTTTCACCACTGCAGGGTTGACCCGGATAGCAGCAGGGTTAAATCCCAGAAGGTAAAGGCCATCCAGTTTTCTGACGCGGCTTAAGGCAACGTAGGCCTGACCTGGCATGAAGCGGCCACTGCCTTCCATGGACACAACGACCTTGTCCAACGTTTTCCCCTGCACTTTGTGGATGGTGCAGCCCCATGCTAAAGACAGAGGGAACTGCGTACGCTTGGCTTCCACAGATCGCCTCCCTCTTCCAACATAAAACTGCACAGCTTGTCTTGTGATATGCACTGCTCGAGGGTATGTCTGACGATACTGGCTTTCAGTGACGGCTTCCTACCCTGTCACTGTCGAACTCGACAAGTATGGCTCGAACATCATTTCCTGTGTGGTCAATCCCGACAATGGTGCCACACACGCCATTGGCCAGCCCATCAGAAACGTTAATGTTGACTGTGACCATCACTCGTGCTCCGACAGCTACTGACAATATGTGTCTCAAGCCTCCAGTGTCAGATGGTTTGGTTGAAATTGTGACATCGACAATCCCTGTCTGGACATCTTTTTGTTGGTCAATTGCTTTGATGTCAAACACTTGTGTGGGAAGCTTTTTGAGGTGTTCAACGTTGTGGTCGTCAACTTCCTTATTGGTTTTGAACACATGCAAAGCTGCAGCTGGGTAGTTCTTGTCTGTCTTTGCAACAACTCGTGACTTCAGCAGTGTGATGTCCTGTGGTGTACAGCTGGCAGTTCTCACCCTCATCAGCAGTTGTGCAAAGATCTGGTCATCTTGCTGACGCATGCTCTCTGTCAGTTCAAGCATCTGGAAGTTTTCTTCCCACAGAGAGTCGTGTAGTCGTGCATAGCTGAAATACAGAAAAGTACAATTAAAATACTGGAAATAGTTGAATGTAAGAAAAACCACAATAACTCAAGTATATACCTATCAGAAGGCGTGGCAAACACATGGTTTTGGCCGACGGGCTGCAGCTGGAAAAGATCTCCAACAGCCAAAACACTGACTCCTCCAAATTTGGAATCTGGGTCCGAATTACCACAGATGTCCTGCAGGCGGCGATGGATGTGGTACAGAAGATCTGCTCCTACCATAGACACTTCATCTATGATGAGAAGTTTCAGTTTCCCCAGTCGTGATCGGAGGGTGTTGAGCTTTTCGCTGCTGGCTGGCTGGTAGTTTTTGTTACTTCTGGGCCGCAGCTGAAACCAAGGGCTGAATGCAGTGTCATTCCCTCAATGCCAAACGCCGCTGTTCCAGTGAAGGCAGTCAGCAAAACAGGCAGCTCGTCAGGCTCAAAGTGTCCAGAGAGAGGTTTTAGCAGCTTCATTGTTACGTAGTGAATCAGCTTGATGACATGGCTCTTCCCCACTCCTCCAGGACCACTCAGAAAGACCTTGTACTGTGGCATGGGCTGGCTATGTTTGAGAGCAAATATGGCATCTTTACACCACTTGCGGTGAAACATGACAACCTCTTTCTGTTTGGTGTTCAGTGACCGCATCATGGCTCTGTATTCTGGAGGGCTCATCAATGTTTTGTTCAGCTCTGCCGAGAAGCGGGCGTGCAGCTCAGAACGATTGGCGGGTCCAGAGGGAGGTGCTAAATCAGCATTTTCATGCTCTTCTTCAGGCAGCTCTCTCTCTCTGACCACTCCTTCAGCTTCCTGCTCTGCCTGCTGGAACTCGGCATTGGGAGCAATGCAGTTCCAGCCATCCTCTGGAGGACCCATGCGCTGCAGGTCATCGTACGCCTTGTCAAGTTCATCAGCATTGATGCTGAACAGGGCTTCATTGTCCTTAATCTTGTCTTTCACGTGGTCAAAGTGGGCCTGGAAGGAGGGAAATCACCCATCAGATCACGCTGTTCCTCTCGCCATGGGAAGTACAACATGAGTAAGTTTCTGTACTTGTCTTCCCCCTCTTTCTTTTCTTTGTGAAACCTTCAATAAAATAAAAGGCATTTGTTACATTAAGAAATTGATAAAAAAAACACTTTATACAAATATGCATTTGGAAACAGAAATAAGTATGAAGTATGAAATTGAAATGAAAAATTGGTTACTCACCTGATTATACAATGTTGCTTTCGCTTCCTCATATAACCGAGTCCGTTTTTCAAAGTGATGGAAGCGGGATATGTACTGTTAGATTCTTCATCTTTGTCATCATCATCATCACTGTCATCTAGCACATCGGGAATGTGATCAGTTGACTCATCAGATCCATCTCTTCCTCTAGTGGTGTATGTGGCTGAAAATTCTGCCAGGGACATATTTTCAAGCGTATCTGGTCGGGCTGCATATCTTTCCAGTGGAGAGGTGCAGAAGATGTTTTCATCATCATCATCCATCTCCTGAAGTTTGTTCTGTGGCTTAAGCATTGAGACTCGCTTGTCTATGGGCGATGTGTTGATAAAGACTACTTTCCTGCTGGCCCTTTTCAAAATCAGGGAAAGCAGTCTGAAGGCAGCCTCCTGGACGCTGACTTCCCGGTTATTTAGAAAAGCCGACCCAACCTTCCTCAGTTTAGATTTCAAGTCGTCATCTCGGTTCTCTTCTGCAACCTTCTTCAGAAGCTCGCTCATGGCTCTCTCGCTCTTCATCATGTAGCTGGTGACGTACATGATGCAAGAGTATGGGTCTGTAATGAACTGCAGGTCCATGTTGGCTCGCCAAGTTTGTAGGATTTTGGGGTTGTAATGGTTGATCCACCTTTCAGCTGGCTGACGTCTCAAGACAATGCTGGTGCCTGACTTCATCAGCTTCAGCATTTCCTGATATATTGAGGGTGCACCTGAGCTTTTTGCAAAAATGCATCGTAGTTGATGTCCTCAGGTGTTGCCTTGTCTGCCATGACTTTTCGCACTCTGTCCATTAGTTCCCCCTTCATCTTGAGTGCTCTCTCTACGAGTTCGAGGTTGTCGTTTGGCTGTCTGGCGATCAACGTCTCATTGCTTGAGGGTGAGGAAACCTGAACCTGCAGGATCCAACTTTACGGCAAGAGGCAGAGTGGACGAGTTTTCTCAGTTCGTCATCTTCTATCCCTAGTACAGTACAAGTTTGGTGTTGGTTAATGAAGCTTATCACTTCCTCATCTGTGTTGATGTTCAGCTTTGGTGCATCTTTTATCCAAAGAATGGTGTGAGCATGAGGAGATCCTCTTGCTTGAAACTCGATCCTTATCATGTAGTCCTGAAGTTGCCCGATGGGATTTGCTTTCCCTCCAATGAATTCCTTGAAGAACGAATCCAGGCGGTGTTTGAACTGACGGGCAGCTGTCACAGGGTTTGAGCGCAGCCACTTGCATTTCTCCTCCCATGGCATGTTTTTCACATCATCTGCCGTCAGATGTTTCCCATACTGGTGAGCGATGCTCTGGATGACTTCGGGCCACTGCATGTCAGCAGCTGACAGGGTGAGGAACCACGTAGGAATTCCTAGCTGTCTGACCATGGCCAGCAAGTCCAAGAGAACAGTGTTCCAGTAAGATGGAGATCCCCGGAGGTTCTTCATAAACCTGAAAGCTGTGTCAGTGCGGAGCATTGCCTGGACGTTGTCCTTGTTCTTCATGAGACCAGCATTAATGTTTTGCCGTTGAAAGGTGCGACCTCTGGTCTGCCTGAGAGAGATCTGGATGCTATCCTTAACTTGCTTCGCTTCTACTGCGTACTGTGCAGCAAGGAGGTAGTCAATATCCCTGGCAAACCTGAAAAGTCAAAATGAAATTGTAAAAGTTATAATATACAAATATTACAAATATACACAATTATTCATGTAAATAAAATATCAGTAAATAAATAAAATTTACAAGTTAATAGAATACTACCTTCCATTTTTATGCAAAAGCCTCTGGTTGAAGTATCTTCCGGGGGTAATCTTCTTTGTTCTGTCTTGAGTCAACCCTCCACACCCATAAGGGTATTTAGACGGATTTGACAGCTCTTCAAACTTTTTTCAGCTGGGGCCACAGAATATGTGTTGTCGGCATCTGTCAGCTGCTCCTCCTGAAGTAGAGTGTCATATGGAATGCCTCTCAGCTTGCTGGTGTGCTCGAACGCAATCCTGTCTTCCTCATCTTCTAATTCGTGCCTTTTGCGTGTAATTTCGGACTCTTGTGGGACAGCAACCTCAGCACTTTTAAATGCTACATAATGTAGCTCACCCAAAAGCCCTATGGTGATTGTGTTTGCGCTTCTGTGCTGCTGAGGATGAATGTCATGCGGCCATTCATGGGTGATGGTGTTGATGACCTCAATATTGATGTTTAGCATGTCAGAGACTGCTTGTACCGCCAAGTTGTCTGCCCATTTACCATTCCTCAGAGCATCAACATATTCTCTGAACTCTCGATGCTGTTGCTGAGTCAGTGTGTTGCGGGTAGGTGAGAGTTGGGGGCTGTTGGTCAGCTGAAGAAAACCGGAGTAGTAGGCCTTGAGCTCTGTAGCTTCCAAGTATTCCACCAACCTTGTCATTATTTCTGGTCCAGTCAAAGCTTGCACTTGCACTGCTAGAAGGGATACAGAGACAGCATGGAAGAAGCAGTCTCCGTCACCAGGCACATCTCTGATGTTCAACTTTCGCCTGTTTGCCAGTTGCCTCAAAACTGAGTAGTGATATCCATTCAGTAGAGGTGACTGGGGGCTAGAGTCATAGCTAAACTTGTGGAGGACTGGGGGGCTGGAGTAACAGCGGTGTTGTCAGTCACTGCAGTGGTGTCATCAGCAGGGCTCACCTCAATATCTTCATGACACGACGTTGCTGCCGACTCCCACAGTTCTGGGTCATCATCTTCCCACTGGCGTTCCCAGTCAGGGCAGATAATCACATCTTTGTAGAAAGGGTTGTTTTGCTGTAGCCACTGCAGTCCCTTCATCACTTTTTTAGGGCGAATATATTCGTGCATGTAATGTCCCTTGTAGCTGAGCTTTCGTTTGAGCTTCAAGGGTACTACTTCAGCTGTAGCAGGAAGCCGGGGCTGGAGTGATATGACAGGCTGCAGTTTAGATGGCACGTTCACTGCACTTCCGTAAATGGCTTTCTGTCCTCCTTTGGGCAACCCTACCAGCTTCATGAAGGGTATCCGCTGACTTATCAGTCGCAGCTCCAGAGGTCTCAGTTCTGCTAGGTCAGGTGGTATGACGTCAAGGTCAAGTCCATTGGCCCAGGACTGTGTGGGGACTCTCCCTTGCTTCAGAGCACTGTGACAAGTTTGGCACACCCATGACTTATCATGAGTTTGTACATCACTGCTTGCATTCAGTATACCATGTATGGAATGGTTCGAGGGATATTTTTCAATCTGAAAGAGAACAGTGATACATATGTTACATACAGTATATGAAAAAGCTCTTTTCTAATATAAATTAATATGTACAATAATCTTACACCATTTGACTCACCAAATAGACATTTACTGATTTTTTTTCTTTCCTGAACTTTTGTAGGACGAAGTATTGATCATATTAAGTAACTACTTTTAGGTGATTATTGAGGTTGCATTTAATATTATTGTGATTTGTTACGAAGAAAAAAAAACAGGTTTGCCTTTTTATTTGCAAGTTCCTTAAATAATTTGATAACAATATTGGAATGCTATTTTCCGAATCATAGTAACGCTCTAAAAAATAAAATTATATTTGACACTTGTAAATAATTATATGTAAATAAAAAGGCAAATCTGTTTTTTTTTCTTCGTAACAAATCACAATAATATTAAATGCAACCTCAATATAATCACCTAAAAGTAGTTACTTAATATGATCAATACTTCGTCCTACTAAATTGATCTTTTCTTTACTTTCATGCCAGATATCGAAATTATAAAAACTGTTATGAAATGCATTGACATATACCAAAAATATATTACATATTGACTATAGTCAATAGACTCGAAACAAAAAAATATAGCCGCTTAAATAGAACACTAAAAATGATCAACTTTTTGAAATATAAAGCCTATTTTTTCGAATAGTACGAAAGATATATAAATTATAAAAACGGATTTGAAATGCACAGATATAGTAGAAAAATAAATACTACTGACAATTGTGGATATTCCTACTTTGCACGAAGATAACAGGGCCTGAACCATTAGAAATGATGAAAATCCTGATTTTCAAAAAAGGCCATAAAGTCCAAACCTTTTTTTGGACGATATTTTGAGTGGCATTTTGGAATCTACGTAAAAAATGGGACTCAATTTAGAAATATCAGCCTAGGGGCAAAATCCTGTTACATAGTGTTATCAATGGGGCACTGGACACTGTCTTGACAGTGTGAAACATAGCTTGTGAATATAACGACACTTTACTGTAATACTGACATCATTTTTGGGAAAAAGCATACGTGTTATTTATAAATATCATTTATATAAAAATATCATTAGATCATCTCTTTAGTACAAAGGAATTCATATAGGAACTGCTATGATGTCTTATATCTTTTTTATGTCTTTGAATGTCCTTGGAGAAGAAGCAGATCCTTTCCTCTAGGGTCTTAACAAAAACAGTCCCCAGTGAAAAGGTGTTGGTAACTATTCTTTATTTATGACAGTAACGAATGTATGTAGTAAAGCGATATCGATTTTATGCGTTTACTATTTCATAGACAAGTAAATGTTGAACATGGTGTTCCAAAATGAGATGCTGTTCTTAAAAAATGAAGCACCATTATATATACATTTTGGAGTCATCATAGCTCAGTCGGCTAAGGTGTGGATCACAAGGTACCTAGTTCGATCCCCGATGATTCCTAGATGACAGTAGTTTCTGCTATAGCCTATAGTACGTGCTGACTTGGCAGCCCGCTACAGTTTCTTCTAATTTTTTCTATTTGGGGCTGTAGGAAGTATCATGGCTAGGCCAAATGCTGTTTTTGAGGAGAATTCAAGAAAGAAAAAAAAAAAACTCATTTGATGAACATTTAAAAGTGTTGTTTTTTACCTCTTTTCGAACAGTTATTTAGGATTAAATATGACTCATAACAACATACCTTCATCTCCTGGACTGCAGATCGGTAGTGGAGACGATGACAGGAACAACAGGGATAAATTGGCCCTTCAGCTATCTTGGAGATGAAGATTTCTGCACTTTTTTCCACTGTCATCTCTTTTGTCCGTGCAGATTCTCTAAGACATTGTACTCTGTTTTTTTCTATAGCTCGACGTTTCACAGCAGCTTCTGGTGTTGCTTCAGCTCTGTGTCGCTTCATCCCAGCCCTGACAGATGCACGACGTTTCACAGCAGCTTCTGGTGTTGCTTCAGCTCTGTGTCGCTTCATCCCAGCCCTGACAGATGCACGACGTTTCACAGCAGCTTCTGGTGTTGCTTCAGCTCTGTGTCGCTTCATCTCAGCCCTGACAGATGCACGACGTTTCACAGCAGCTTCTGGTGTTGCTTCAGCTCTGTGTCGCATCTCAGCCCTGACAGATGCACGACGTTTCACAGCAGCTTCTGGTGTTGCTTCAGCTCTGTGTCGCTTCATCTCAGCCCTGACGGATGCACGACGTTTCACAGCAGCTTCTGGTGTTGCTTCAGCTCTGTGTTGCTTCATCCCAGCCCTGACAGATGCACGACGTGTCTCTGTGGCTTCTGGTGTCTCTCAGCTCTATGTCGCTTCATCCCAGCTCTGACAGATGCACGACGTGTCTGTGTGGCTTCTGGTGTCTCCTCAGCTCTGTGTCGCTTCATCCCAGCCCTGACAGATGCACGACGTGTCTTTGTGGCTCAGGAGTCTCTGCAACTCTTGTTACCTCCTTATGCTCTGCGTTCTGCTTTCTTCTGTGCTCTGCAGACCTTGACTTGGAACGAGGCATGGCTGTTCAAGATGGTTCTAGGAAGATTCGCTCTGGTGAATTCGCTGCCAGGTAGTTCGCCCCGAGTTGTTCGCCCCTGGAGTATTTGCTGCCTAGAGTGTACGCCACCTTTTTTTTAATGCGGGGGCGAAATCTCTATACATCTACAAAGCCAGTGCCTTAGAGTATAAGAGTCTGGACGAAAGACTGATGAGTCATAACATAAGCTGACAAAAACCCATAACAAACAAATTTCATATCATAAATTAAGAGGTGTTTGGATTCAATAGCAAATTTAATGTTATTGGTATAAATAAAAGGGGAGATATTCATGTAAAAGATGGCTATTGAATTGAATTTGCTATAAATTGCATTATTTTTATGATTTTGCCACTATTTTGAGCAGAAATAGGATTTATATGTTGAATAACAATATTATTGCATTTTTTTTATTCGTTATGTGGCAGCCCTTCATCAATCATGAACCTTTTGTTTTTATATATCTAGGATTTGTTATCAAAATAGTTTTTCTTTAAACTTTACCCAGAATAAGAGCAACAAATGATCTTTCCGGAGTTAAAAAAAAAACATGGAAGCATCCCACTACTGCCATCGGAGAAAACTTATGTATAAAGTAGGGTTTCTCAATGGGGGCGGTACCGCCCTGGGGGGCGTTCGTGCAACCTAGGGGGCGCTGGGAACGTAAACGTAAACAAAAAGGTTTTGTAATTGATGAAGGGCTGCCCATATACGAATAAAATTAGAAATGCAATAATATTTTATTCAACATATAAATCTATTTCTGCTCAAAAAAGTAGCAAAATCATATAAATAATGCAATTCATAGCAAGTTCAACTCAATAGCCATCTTTTTTACATTAAATATAGCCCCTTTGATTTATACGAATAAAATTAGATTTACTATTAAATCAAAACACCTCTAATTACCTCCGTTTATGATATGAAATTTGTTTGTTATGGGTTTGGTCAGCTTATGTTAATATAAAAACATCATTTCTTACGACAAGTATCCTTTAAAACTTTAACGTGGAGTTTAACTATTTATAATATGCCCGAAATATCGTTGCATGATGCACTTCTCCTTGCATATAATACATGCTGTGTTTTAGTAATTATAGAATTTATATTAATCTAGTCCAACATAAAAGGCTTTAAAGTCACTTCTTAGGTTGATAAAAACTTAAATTGGTGATTAAAAGATCGAAAAACGGACTTATATAAAGGATCAAGATATGTGCAGTCATAAAAAAAGTGGTCACTGGGCTCATTCTCCGTAGGCAAAAAGAACATTTACTGTGATCTTGAGTTAAAAAAATTCTCGCACTTCGAGTGTACTAGAGAGAACACGGTATTTAAACCACTTTTCTGATGACGACAACATATCACTTCTTATCACATTTATAGCTTTAGCCACTGGAATTTTTATAGAACGTCTTATAAATAATTAATGAAAGGTTCCATTGTAGGCTTTAAACAAATTTTCCGCAGCTTGGAGGAAGAGGTTTCAGCCAGACGTAATCTAATTGGTACGGCAGGTCTGTAGACTCGTACAGGCCAAAAATAAACTGGAATTGCTTGAATGCCATTTTATTTAGAAGTAAGGGGGAATCTGTCGTTTCTCCAGCAAGTCAAGTCCGACTGTATTAATTACTTTTAAATTTATGGAGCTTCTGTAGGAAGCTCCCATCTAAAGCTTTTCTTACGACTTAATAGTGCTTTAATGATCTTCTCCAACGTCCAGAAAACTCCGATAATCTCTGCAACTTCATCAGTCCGAAATATGCCTTCTCCGTATTTTTTCCTCCAGAAATTTGTGAGAGATGATGACTCAGTGGTTCCTTCTCTGTCCACATATTTTGAACCCAGTATGTATTTAAAGATTTCCATAAATTTTCAAAATCTAAACACAGATAGACCACCGTATCTTAGAGGATTGTAAAGTTTTCATCGATATGTTTTTTTTATATAAATTGAGGAAGGTCCATTGCATATACTTAATCTCGCGGGATGTCTTTATCGTAAGGTGTAAAAAGATGAATTATTTTTGAGACGATATAATTGTTCAAAAACTTGTATTTATCCATGCATTAAGCCTGAGTCTAGAAAAGAAGCCACAAACCTTCGAAACTTTCCCTTTATGTCTTGAAGATTCATAGCCGTAGAATTGTTTCCAATCCACGATCCTAAAATATTAATATCTCCAGAAATATTAAAACTGGCCATCCTTTTTCATTAAGCCACCAATATCCACTTATTACTTAAGTTTTGCCTGTGTTTAAACAAAGACCAGATGAGATGGAGAACACTATAAGAATCTTTAGTGTTTGCTTAAAAGATTTCAAGGTTTGCAATGGACTTACAGTAAAGATAATAGTCATATCATCTGCATAACAAAGGCATTAGTATGAAGAGGTATAGCTGAAAACCAACTATGTTTTATCCAATTGAATCCTCTCGATCAAACGACCTAAACATAGTTTAAAAAGTATAGACGAACACGGATCTCCTTGTTTAAACCTCTTCTATGTTAAAACTTGCACTGCCGGTTCCATACTGAACAATTGTTCTGGATTTGGCAATTGTAGCACCGACCATTCTAATGACGAAATCGCCATACCTTTGTTATATAATGTTTGAATGATAAATTTATGTGATAAAGTATCAAAGGCTTTAAAGAAGTCCACTGTCATATGTGATACATCTTGCTTTGACTCTAAAAACATCTGAAATGTGAAAAGTATACTATCCATTAACTTATCTTTAATAAAACCATATTGACCAGGATGTAAAATTGAATTCAAACTGATTTTTAATCTATGGCTAAAACATACGTAAAAAAATTAAAAATGATTTTAGATAGTTAAAGGTTGTAAGTCTTTTAAAAGTCTATGATCTTTATTTAATTTAGAAATGAGAACTATTCTTCCGGTTGATGCAAAATCGGGAAAATATCCAACGGCAAGAACTTCTTCGTAAAAACGTAAAGGAATAGGAGCTAAAATCGTCGAGCATTTCTTGAAAACTCGAAAGTAAAGCCCGATGGTCCAGAAGATTTATTCGTTTTGTGTTCTTATCAATGGCATACACTATTTCATTTTCAGTAAGATGTTGCTCCATGATATCTTTGTTTTGTCGTTGAGATTTACGGAATCATCAGCTTTACATCTTCAATCTTCACAAAGTGTCGACCATTTTCTATACACCTTGCACAATAATGTTCTTGTACATACAATCGAAGCAACTATACAACTTGGAGTAGTATTGTTTGATTTCCTCGCAAATGTATTCCGGGTCTTGCGAAATTTCTCCATTTGGTTTAAAAAGACAAATTATTTTTAGTATTTCGTCTTTCATTTCTTGAATACAGTTAGTTTCTTGAGTTAGATAAATCTTTTTATTTCGGCAAGCCTCAGCTTTTTCTAAATAACTGATCACTCTGAAATTATTCTTCTTTGCTCATGCCTGCCGCCGTAATTTCTATAGTTTTGCGAGATCCAATCGTTTTTAATGGCTTTGATAGATCCTTTGTGTCGCAAGATTTTCTGATTTTATTGAACTTATTTTCTACAATAGAAAAGGTATTACTAAAAACCATCAAATTATTAAAAGAGCTTAAAATAATGTTCTTTATATGTGTATCGGTGTCTGAGTCATTTAAAAGAGTTGGATTGTGGGTCCATAAGGTTTATTCCTTCTCTCTGTAGTTGCAGTGTTAATTTTTTGCCTAAGAGTTTTATGATATGATAAGTGTGTGACGATAACATTATATTCTTTTATCGAATCGTTAGTGCATCCTTTATTAAGAAGTAGTCTATGCGTGAGGATACTTTTTTGGAATTCTTGTCCCTTGAAAAGAAGGTGGAGAAAGATTATTTTCATGATAGCCAAAATCGATGAACCATAAGAAGTTATAATCGATTTCAATTCTTTTGTTGCATGGGGATGATTGTTGGTACACTTTGATGGGCAGCGTATTCTTGACTTATTTTTATATTAAAAACCATCCACCAATACTTCTTCGAATATACCAAAAATAATTTACCTTTAAAAAAGTCCGGATCATCCATATTCGGTCAATAAACGCCTATTATATCAAAAACTGAGTTTTGATAGTTACAGTGAGCCTTGATAAGATTTCCATCATAAATCTAAAACTAATACTTGGATTAGGAGTCGATTTAATTAGTAAGGATACATCCCTTTTTGGGTGTAAATTTGAAAGGTTAAACGATGAAAAAACTTGTTAGCAGTCAAGAATTGCAAAGTGTCCTTCAAAGGAACACTTGTAGCTATTAAATGACCATATCGGGTAGAGTAGATATTTAAAAATCGAGATAAATTATATTTCCTTTTAAACTCTGGAGAGAGTTTACGTTAAAAGAAAAAAATAGTCAATGTCAGAATTATAAGGTCGACCAATAGTTGATTTTGAGGGCCGATAGTTTTATCAGAAAAAGTCGATAGCCGATTAATCGGCCGATAGTTTTTTTTTTTGCCTACCTATATGGTTCGATATAATTGCATCCGACAGGATATAAATAAGCATTATGCATAAATTAGTCTATCGAACCTAGGATCTTATTAATGAGGTAGACCAAATATGACCATCCCCTTGGGATTCGAACCTGCGCCCCAACATTGAGAGTTTAGTTTTTTATATTCATAAACTAAAGAAGGAAATAAATATAAATGTATTTTGTAAAACTGCCTTTACGTTTGTTGCAATAAAAAAATAAACTTTGGGTTCTGCTTTCTACCTGTGTTTATAAGAGCAGTGATTTCTTGTCTATCATGATCCCTCCCAGAAAATGAAAAAGAGCTTATTTTAATATATGTTCACTAATGAAAGTTATTTTTTTAAATGTAACGAATATTTATTTAAGGCCAGTAGTGTAATCAAAAATACTCATAAATAAAATCTTCAAAAAATAAATGTATATAAAATTGTGGACATCTAACGGCGCCAAACTTGCCGATACCGATAGTCTTAAAAATATACTATCGGCGTCGATCGGTTTAGCCGATTAATCGGTCGACCTCTACTTTCTACATTGTTTTCACTTAAGAAAATAATATTAATACCCTAAATATACTGCCTTTGAAAAAATAAATTCTTATGTTTTTGAAGCTAATTGAGGAGATTTATATTACTAAATTGAAATAGGGTTGTAATGGTAGTGCCTGGGGAGCTGATATTTTGGAGATTGGACGTAGAATACAATGTTTACAGACCATTGAGTAGTATAGACTTATTCAATTTGACGATCAAATATCATTGGTAAATAAAAATAATCAGTTATTTTTTTATAAGAATTGATATTTACATCAATAATCTGGAATTATATAAAATTTTAAGGTCTAATGACGGATCTATTCTTCCACAATTAAGCATAAAATTGTGTAAAATATAGTTGTTGAGAACCCAAAAAAAGAAACAATAATTTTTGGGGAAATCAAAATAATAATAATAATATATAACCTTAAATATATGCCTTTCAAAAAAAAATATTTTTTTATATAATCTATATGAAGATTCTAAATTCTAAGTGTTTCTGATAACAACTAATTGTAATTCACTGCTTGTTTTTAGGGTACACATTTTCTCCAAAATCAAACATGTCACCAACCAGCGAATAACTAAAAAGTTCCTGAATGTGCTGATAAAAATGAGCTCACACAAATCGACTCACAGCAATGCAATAATTGAATGGTATAAATTGCTATAGGTTTGTAGAAGTAATAAAGAATGGCTTCTGTTTTGGGTAGAGAAGCCCTTGGATTTAACGATTGTTATTGTTAATCCCTCATATTGGGCATTTATGGCCCATGTCCTTCACAAGGAACGATTTATGAGAGCCAAGCTCTTCCACATAAATATATATGATAACATTGAAATAACCATAAGATTACTGTGCTTGGCAAAATATATAATAATATATATCTACCAAAAAAGGAGGAGGGATCCAAAATTAAAATACTTTTTCCTCGAAAGATTCCTGACGTTCCATTTATATAAGCCCCCCCCCCCTGCCCCCTCCAAGCATGAGTTGTACAATTTATTCCTTATTATTACAACATCCTAAGTCTCGTTTTTCTTATACAATGAGGCCAGCTTACATAACAACATACAATCTAGGCCTCCTAACCACAATAATGTTTTTAAGACTAAGAGAAATGCGCAAGTCGAGATAATTATTTTGTAAATTTATATTTTTATTCACAAATATTAGGATTGTAAAGTGTTCTTAGCAAAGGATTCTGGGTAATCCATGTCGACTTTCCCACAGACCAACATCGAGGGATTTTGGTATGCTAACTGTTTAAAAGATTATGCAAAATGTCAGATATCTGTGACTAAAGGTATTTATGGAACACTCAAAGGTAAGGAAAAGTGTGGAAAAACGTGATTCGTTTTTTTAAATTCCTTTAGTTTCTTTACATGACACAATAAAACATAAATAAAATGACTTTAAAATTGCGCTACTGCTAAGCCACATTTTTCTGGTCACATTCTTTAGATAGTCCTATTTATTGTTTCCATTAAATAAATAAAAAATTGAGTGGAATATAAAAGGATCATCGCCTAAGAGACCCTAACTAGAGATATATGAAACATTTGGATAGTAAGAGGACAACCACCCCCCGTACCATTCACCCCCCGCATTTAC
This sequence comes from Caligus rogercresseyi, assembly GCA_013387185.1. NCBI lineage: Eukaryota > Metazoa > Arthropoda > Copepoda > Siphonostomatoida > Caligidae > Caligus > Caligus rogercresseyi. Next base: position 9,944,481 of record CP045899.1, read on the forward strand.
TCCCCGTTACTAATATTTCTTACCCCTCAAAGTCCACTAATGAAGTTAACTATTTTTTCTGATGCATACCTATGTACATAATATCGGTCATATGTTTTATATTACCGATATTAGGGACATAGTTTTCAACAAATGCAAAAGAAAACATAGTTGACTTTATCAGTGGACTTTAAGGGATAAGAAATATATTAATGGGGAGTAATGGTACGGGAGTTGATTGTCGGTGGGTGCCTGTCCGCGGGGTGCTAGTCCTAAACTCCATTTGGATATATATTTT
>CP045899.1:9944857-9963487 GCA_013387185.1 Caligus rogercresseyi
AATTGTTTATATTATATTCGTTAATTATTTACTATACTTTTATTTCTATAAAGTTTTTACTTCAAATGTAAAGCATAAACAAAAATACAATATAAAAATTAGACAAAAAGTTTAAAAATACATCTATAAACTTATAGTTTAAACTTACTCCACCTAAAAAGACAAAACTCAAACAAATAACTATAATAAGCAATATCAAAAAAATTCTGAGGGGGTTATAAAAAACGGATCTATGATCGACTAACTTCTTCAGTAGGGTGAGGTGATGGCTCAAAGAAAGGTACCATGTGGAACACCAAGTCGAATACATAACTCCACGATTCCAGCTTTACTTCAATTAAAGCGCAACATATCGAGCAGCGGCAGATAATAGAATTGGACGCAAGTCTTGCCTTGTCAGCGGTCCATTCCTCTAGAGTTTCGATCCAATATTGGCCTTAGCTCTCGATACAGCGAAGTGAATAGCCTGCAAAGTAGAGTTAGTCCTTTTTTGGAAAACGAAATAAATCTTTGGCTGACACATTGTAAGAAGAACAAATAAGATTTATTTTTTTTAAATGAACTTAGAGAGGCTGTAAAAAGAACATTTTGCTAAGTATGTATAATCTTATATAAAATGGTCATACAATTAAAGCATGGTTTATTAAAATAAAGGCACTTGGTGGAAATTTGGAATTGACGGAGTATCTTTAATCCTCCCAAACCAATCAACTGAGAGATTCAGTTCCCTCAACATATGTGAAAGCATCTCTTCCTCATAGGAGGGAAGCTTCTAATGACATGGACGAGGATTAAAAGAAATCTATATTTTCTGCAACTGACGAGTCTTTATGGATACAAGACCGTGAAAAATAAAATTACTTCACATTGCGAAATTTTAGGTCCTCAGTCGCTTAGAAAACATCCTTACTCACATTTTCTGTGGTTATATCGACAGTAAAAGAGGAGTCACAAACTGACCTTAAGTTCCAAACTACTTGTTGAACTGCCGCACAACTAGGCGACATAGATAGGAGGAGGCCGTTCTAGAAGCAGAAAATCTGAAAGGATAATTTGATACTACAGACCTCCACTCATATCTAAACCGCTGGATTACAGTGAAGCAAGTGGAGTTCAAGGCCTGCCGAGTCCGCCATGGCAATGTCAAGGATCTGAAGGTCTCCGCCGACAAGGAGTGGGACGCCATGAGCAAGTGCTACGTGGCCAACGTGTGCACAGCCTTCCGGCGCCGTGTGGAGGCCGTCATCAAGACCAAAGAAGCCATATTCATATAATCATCATCATAATCCATTATTGACGCTACTTACTGTTCTCTACTACTGAGGACAAAAAAAGAAAATCTAACGGGCCTCCTATCTGCCATCTAGTGGCAGCTACCAGCAATAAGCCAAAGTGTTAAAGTTTACATTCCTATTAATAATACGTGGTAAGATGCAAATAAGAGTGATTTTTCTTTGCTCTTGAAAAGCTTACATTTTTTTCAATCCTAGAGAATCTACAGAATGCCAAATTGCAATCTTCAATAAGATGGTTTCAAAGTATGCATTAAAAGAAGTTCATTGTATAGTCAACCTCTATACTTAATCCCCAAAATATGCATGAGTAACATTTGACCTATGCAAAGTTATCTTTTGCATATAATTAATGCTTCTAAAAAGTAGGTTACCTCTACGCTGACGAATTTCATTGATGACTTCTGTAATGAACTACGCAATGCTTGCACTCCATCGGCAGGTTGTGTGCAAACAAACACCTAATGAGGTGGAATAAATTGAGCACAGGAAATATTAAGCTTTCTCAACTACTATTGTATATATTATATTGCATTTGGCAAAGCCTGTTGTACTTCCTTTCTCTATATTCTTCTTGGCTAAACCATTAAAATATGGGAATCAATTTGGAAATTAATAGAAGATTGTTAGAAAATATAAAGAAAATACATTTTAACAAAATGGGTGTAATTTTGCATATTGACTTCACTATTACAATATGCTTCAATCAATATGAAATCAAATTGTCATAATAGATCACACAAAGCAAATTTAAAACGAAACAAAACTTAGATGGATTATCATATCATGGATATCAATAACGAATTGAATGTGCTTATCAATAGCAAAATAGTGTTTTAAAAAAATTTCAACAATCTTTGGCCATCATTTTACATATATATATATATATATCAGAGCTGGGATTCGGTGGAAAATCTACTGCCGGTTTGGTATTCGATATATACCTTCTACCATTCGGTATCTGTATTCTGTTGATTTTATTATATATATATACAGTATCGATCGATATTTGGTACGGTAGATAAGAAAGAGAGAGAAATTTATTTATGTATCTGCTCTGTGGCTGCTTCATATGCATTTATTTATATAGGACAATTTATAGCAAAGGCAATAAAGTAATAATTTGTTATAATTTATTAGATATTATTTTAATTAATACATACTAATCCTATATAAATTATATATGAACTTGGGTTTTGTAGGAAATGGAAGGCTATAGAATTTGTTTTTTAAATTTCTCTATTGTCCGATATTAAATGCACTTTAAGGTACTCAAGTATTCAATGCATAGCATGTGTTTATATTGAATGTATATTTATGTATCTGCTCTATAATACTATAAGTTGTCCATTGGAGCTACGTAGTTATTTTTTTGTAAATTTCAAATTCTTCACACAAGGGAGCGCTTCCACTTTTAACTTTGTACTTAGCACAAATACCGTTCCGATTGGCAATCGGTACGGTATTTGGTAGTTTCTACCGAATATCGTATAATCGGTATCGGTATTTGAAATCTACTGATATTGATATACATTCGATAGTCGCAGCTCTGATATATATATATATATATATATATATATATATATATATATATAATGATCTCAGAACAAAGTAAGTTTTGAAAGGTTATAATCAATCCATACTAATCTAAGATGGCCCGCTGCAAATGCAAGTAAAGACGAAATATAAAATACTTCTATGGAATTGTTTTTATGTCATCCATAAAAAATTAACTTTGCAATTCTTACTTGGCTATGTTGCTAGTTAATCGACTTTGTATTTAATTGGGAACGTTGTACTATTTGTAAACTACATATATGCTGCATCATAAGCAGGGCTGTTGGAATTTGGATCAAAAACAATGCTCTATATGCCCAGAAATATCATCATCGTTAGAAAAAATGGTGATCATATTTCCATTGTCGAATGGAATCAAACAATAAAAATTCTCGACACAGACTACTATCGTCAAATGTGTGGGACAGCTGGGAAATCTGTTCCCAACTACGAAGGTCGTCGATACACAAATCAAAGAGCTTTGATTTATGTTGGCGACGCTACTCATACAAGCACGTCCGAAAAGTTATTTCGGAGGGAAACACCTTTCTTGCAGTCTCACAGGAGGATCTGGAAAAGATAAGAGAGGAGAAAAAGGGAAAAACCCTTACTGGCTTTATAAAAGGAGTCACAGGGGAGATGGTTGATGAAATACTCGCCAAGTTCATTGCATATCAATGCAATGTTAATAAGATCCGAGGCAAAGTTGATGTCATCAAATCTGACATCACACAGCTCGGAAAAGTATATACTTGAAAGTTGACAAAGAGGCATTTGAAAGCCTAAAATCTGTAAACTTCATTAAATATGCTTCCGCTGGAAAAGTTCTCTTTCAAGACCCTCGGAAAGCACCGACTGTCCAGAAAGCGGAAGAAGAACGTGAAGAAGACGTGCTCGAAAAACACCCTAACCATGAGGAAACAGTGGATGAATCCAACTACAAAAAACCTCAACAGTAAACGTTGAGAATGTCAATGCCATTCAGCAAAAGACCAGAAAGTGACCAGCCTTAGTGGGCATACTACTGAGGACTGCGCCGCGGATGAGTTGAGAAAACAAAATGGAATTTCCCAAGGAGCTACTCAATTGCCAGTTAGCTCCGAGGAATATCCTTCTAATCAATCTACAGATGCTGCAGACGATTCCTTAAAAACTAAAGAAAAGTCAAAGCCTAAGAGACAATCTACTATGGATGTGTTTTTCAACAGGGTTGCTGATGACCTAAAGAAGAAAAACAAAAAGTTATAATAATTCATCAGCTTATAAATTCATTTTATCTATACATTTTATATTTATTTCAGTTGCTTGAATATTTAAGAAGGAACTCCATATTACTGTTGTAGCGCATATACCCCTTTGTGTGGTCGCGCTCTTTATCTTATGCATTTATTGTACAATTATATTATGTCTTTGTAATATTATATGTATATATGTATGTATACGGTATACAGTAATAAACCTTTAAACTAAAAAAAAAAAAAAATGCCCAGAAATATGCGGCAAAAAATGACTAAATATGCGAATAAATATGCGAAAAAAAGTTAAATAGGCAAAAAAAAGCCTTCATATTTGTAAAAATAATGTATATTCTAAATAAATAAAAATTATGTCATGTAATCATTGTTCCAATGAAGAATGAGCATATCTTTAACATGCTTCTCTGTCAGACTGGTTCGCTGGTCAGACAAAAGAGACTTTAGTTTGGAGAAGACACTTTCGCAGTCCACGGAGGTAATTGGAGCGCACGAGAAGAGGAATGGCAACTTAGGATCATCTTAGAAATCCAATGTCTCTCTCTTCAAAATTCTGGTGTAGAATTTAATTTTTCGAAGTCCAGTTCTTCTCAAGGACACTGTTCAACTTGCTGGAAAGGCTCAACGGTCAGCTGTATCTGCAACCTCTCAAGGATTTCAATGCTCTCGGTCAGTAGAAGGCACTCTTGCAGGCTTGAAATGGTGCGTACCAGTTGAGTAAGTTGTCCTTGATAAATGCCAGCTGACCCGGCAGTTTTGGGTCCTTGAACAGTTTTTTGGCTTTGACGATTGCAAAGCTGTCGTTATTGAGAGATTCTATGAAGTCTCCAATCCCTTGAAATGGTCGCAGTAACAGAATTCCGTTCGAGCCAAGTTCTTCACCTGGTCAGGCAAAGCTCTGGGACAGGAGGAACTTGCCCAGAAGCGGCAAGAACATTTTTGCGTCGAAGTACTGTAGGATTCCTGCGTAGAAGATCCTTAGATCTGGATTTTAGAATAGGAAGGAATCCGACCTTGTTTTATTCATCTGTATTTCAGAGGAAGAACTAACAATAACAAAATAAATCACACACTACAAAGAAATAAATAAACTTATACCTACGGAACTTTTAACATCCTGACTGTAATCAACCCTGCCCCCTACAGTACCCCCCCCCCCCCAGTGGCAGGCAGGGCGGAAGTCCTGATGATACGCGATGGAGTGGACGGCGAGGTATTTTCAGTCAGGATTGATGGACTGCTTGTGCATAACTCTCGTAGCGAGTGGGGAGACGCACGACCCGACCCGCTCGGGTGGTAGTTGTCGTAGTATTGCTCGGCGTCACCACAGACGGCGCGACAGCGGGGAGTATGACTGGTGCGGTGGTCGGTGTGGACATGAAAGCTGGTTTAACCCGTTCCAATGCAATGGTGTCCTGACAGCCTCGCCTGGAGATAGTGACTGTGCTAGGGCTGAGCTTGACCACTGGGAAAGGACCCTCGTAGGGTCTCTCGAGGGGGCGGCGGACGCGGTCGAGGCGGACGTAAACGTGGGTGGCCTTCTTGAGGGCGGTGGGGATGTAGGAGTTTGCTTCCTTGATGCCTCCCGCGTGGGTGGCTGGTTGTTTGGGCTGAAGTTTGGCGACCTGGTCTCGAAGTTGGCTGGCGAAACCTACCGTTGCATTGTCGAGGCGTGCGGCGTCGACCGAGGAAGGGGAAAACCGGGTAGACGAAGGTTCTCTCCATAGAGGAGTTCGGCCGGGTCGCGTCCAGGTCGTCCTTGTGGGTGGCCCGCAATGCCAACATGACCCATGGTAGCTCATCCATCCAGTTCGGTCCTGCCAGCCTGGCTCTGAGGGAGGCTTTGAGGGTGCGGTGAAATCTCTCTACGAGGCCGTTGGCTTGTGGATGGAAAGCCGTAGTGGGAAAGAGGCGACAGCCGAGTGTTTTGGACACTTCCTTCCAGAGGTTTGATGTAAATTGTGTCCCACGGTCCGTGACCAACTCAATGGGGGCTGAGTACCGGGATGCCCAGCCTCGGATGAGGGCCTGGGCACATTCGAGGGCTGTGATGCCGCGTAGGGGAAACGCTTCCGGCCAGCGGGAGAATCTATCTACCGCGGTGAGGAGATACTTGTGGCCCTGGGACTCGGGTAATGGTCCCACGATGTCCACGTGAACGGTGAGGAAACGACCAGCGGGCATTGGCTTGGATCGGGTGACAGGTTTGGTGTGGCGGCCGACTTTAGAGGCTTGGCACGAGTGGCAGGAGCGACAGCGGTCACGGATGTCTGACTTCATGCCGTGCCAGACGAAGTGGCGGCTTATGAGTCGCGTTGTTGGCCGGGCACCAAGATGGCCGAGGCCATGGGCGGCCTCAAAGACGCGTTGGACGGCGGAAGCTGGGACGAAAGGTCTTGCCATTCCTGTGGAGACATCGCACAGGAGGTCGTGCCCGTCAATGGTGCATTTGCGCCAGTCTAGGGATGTTATATTTTCTTGAGTGATCTCCAGCTCCTGAGGATTGTCACGCTGAGCTATGGCTAGGGTGGCCATGTCTACCAGGTTAGTGTCCCCCGGCTGGAGGCTGAAGACAGCAGGAGGTTCAACTGGGGCACGGGACAGGGCATCCGCGGTGGTGTTGGCCTTGCCGGCGACATGTCGAATATCCGTCGTGAACTCTGAAATGAACGAGAGTTGGCGCTCTTGCCTGGCCGTCCTGTTGGGGGTTGCCACGGTGAGAGCAGTGGTTAGTGGTTTGTGGTCTGTGAAAACCACAAAGGGCCTGCCTTCCACGGCGTGACGGAACTTTACGATGGCCGTGTGAATAGCCAGGAGTTCTCTGTCGAAAGCACTGTACTTCTGCTGGGCCGCGCTGAGCTTCACTGAGGTAAAAGCTAAAGGGCGCCAAATACCCTGCTGTAGCTGCTCCAGGGCTGCGCCGGTGCCGACGTCGGAAGCGTCGACCGTAAGGGCCAGATCGCCACTGGGTTCCTGGTGGTGCAGCATAACCGCACTGCTGAGAGCTGCCTTGGAAACGTGGAAGGCCGTGTCGCATTCTGACGTCCAGTGGATGACTCTGCCCTTGCCCGCGCTTGCATTATGCAATGGGGCGAGGATGGAGGCGATGCCGGGCATGAACCGGTGGAAAAAGTTTAACATGCCGAGATAACGCTGTAGAAAGGACAGGATATTCCGTGATGGCGTCGACGGATGCCTGTGGAGGACGGATACCGGAGGCCGATATGGTGTAACCGAGGAAGTCGATCGAGGCCTTGCCGAATTCGCACTTGTCCCGGTTGATGACCAGCCCGTGTTTGTTGAGAAGGGTGAACACCTGGCGCAGGTGTGTGTCGTGCTCCTGTGAGTTGCTGCTGGCGATGAGGACATCATCAAGGTAGACGAAGGCGAAAGAAAGACCACCGAGTACTTGGTCCATTAGCCTCTGGAAAACCTGGGCCGCATTCTTCATGCCAAATGGCATCCTTACAAACTCAAAAAGCCCGAAGGGCGTGATCACGGCCGTCTTTTGGATGCTGGACTTTGCCATGGGGATCTGATGATAGCCTCGGACCAGGTCGACCTTGGAGAAGATCTTTGCCCCGGCGAGTCTGGATGTGAGATCGTGGATGTGAGGCAGCGGATACCTGTCATCTACGGTCTGGGTATTGAGGCGGCGGAAATCGCCGCAAGGACGCCAAGAACCATCCTTCTTCTTGACCATGTGCAAGGCGGAGGCGTATGGAGACTTTGAGGGGCGGAGGATACCCATGTCCATCATTTTTTTAAACTCTCGTTTAGCGTCGGCCAACTTCTGTTGGTCGAGGCGGCGGGCACGGCAGGCAACGGGTGGGCCGGTGGTCTCGACGTGGTGCTCCACCTGGTGCTTGACCGTGGGGGCTCGGAAATTCGGAACGGTGATATCATGGAACTCGGAGAGGAGGGTACTGTAGTGGTCGTCACGGTGGATGCCTGCTACGGCGCGGGGGGCTGGCCTGTCGAGGGCGGTGGGTAAAATCTTACCATCCTCTGTGAGGACGCGCCTGAGGGCCAGGTCGATCATTAGACCGAAATGAGCGAAGAAATCCGCACCGAGGATAGGCCGCGACACGTCGGCTACGTGGAAGCGCCAGGAAAAATGTTTTTGATTTCCCACAGGGCCGAATGCCAGTTGGATAGTCTTTTGGCCCCAGCACTTGATCTGGGTGCCGTTGGCTGCTAGTAGCGCGGACAAAGGTTGCTGCCGTCGCTGATTAGGTTCAGGTGGGAGGACAGAGACTTCAGCTCCGGTGTCAACGAGGAAAGAGCGGCCGGAGATCCGATCGCCGAGGGTGAACGCGTGTTTGCCGATGGCCAGGACAGGTGCCGCGCCCATTACCTCCTGGCCTGTCCGTTTCCCGATGCCTCCGAGACTGCGGACGAGGAAGGGATGAGGCTGGCAAAGATGCAGCTGCCACCTTTGCAGGAACGCGCTTCCGAGCCGTACCTATTGTGAAAGACACAGATTCTATTTTTGTCCTTAACGTTGTGTCGTACTGTTGGGTTGGTCATCCTTGAATTGCTGGCTGCAGGACGGGACTTGACGACCGCCATTACTGGCTCTGTGTCACCTTCTGTTGAGGGGTTGTCCTGGGGCTGGTAGGACACAACAGAGATTTGCTGGGAGGAGCGGTTCTCGTAGATATTGTCGGCTGCCTTGGCCATGGCTTCAACGCTATGGAATTCCTGGACAGCTAGGATCTTTCGGATGTCCGCTGGTAGTTGCACCAGAAAGAAAGCCCTGATCAGCATTTCCTTGTCCGTGGCGAGGCCTCGGATGTGGCGCAGGACGGAGGTGGGTTTGCGGTCACCCAAGCCGCTGAGGCCGAAGAGCTCTGCATCCTTAGATGCTTGGGACTGACCGAAGATCTCTAACAGTTCGGCCTTAATATCCTCATACTCGTGTCCCCTCCGCGGGTTCCTGACGACTTCCCGGATCTCCCTGACCGTGTCCTGGTCGAGGGACTTGAGGATGTGATTGAATTTAGTGGAACTTGCAGTCACATTGGCCGTAGCAAACTGGGCCTCCACTTTAGCGAACCAAAGATCCGGGTCCTTGCTCCAGAACGGTGGGACCTGCACGGAGACTTTATTCACGGCGTTTATAGCTGCCGTGGCAGGCTCTGCGACGGCCGTGGCGAGACCTCCTGACCTGCGAGGCCCAACTGTTGGAGCATGGCTGCAGTAGTATGAGCCGCGAGCTCTGCCATATGGCTCATGTCTTTTGAGTCCATTGAGAGTAGTGAAGGTATTGGCTGCGTATGTCGGGGTCACCAATGTAGGATTCCTGCGTAGAAGATCCTTAGATCTGGATTTTAGAATAGGAAGGAATCCGACCTTGTTTTATTCATCTGTATTTCAGAGGAAGAACTAACAATAACAAAAATAAATCACACACTACAAAGAAATAAATAAACTTATACTACGGAACTTTTAACATCCTGACTGTAATCAACCCTGCCCCCTACAGTACTTTGACAAACACCTTTTTGATCTAAGAGATCAGTTCATCCTCTAGAGGAAATTCGTAACGAACCAATTCAGCCACCCTGTTGAGAGTGTGACAGATGCATGTTGGGGAAGAGTTCCTTCAAACCTCGCCCGGCCTTCAGACAGTAAGTTGCTCCATCAGTGATGAGCAGGTGTAGACTTTTGTAGTCAAAATCTTCACCAAACACCTTGAAGAGTGCCCTTGTCACGGCCTGTTAATGTTTTTGTTTTTGGCAGCATGGATGTCAAGCAGGTCCAACAGGAAGGGTCGATCCTTGAAGCATCCATCGAGGGGCCCAGAGAGGACTGCAGTCATGGCTCTGCCACATCGGTCAGTTGTCTCATCCACAAAAAAAACCTCTGATCCTGCAGCCGTTCCTTCACCTTATTCATATTGACTTTGCTTGCTTTCTCCATTGCGTGTGACAGAGACCACCTACTTGGCATTGGCTCGTGGCAGTACCTTTCAATGAAGGCCTGGAATGCACGACATTCAGACTTAGCAATTGGTATGCTGCACTCCACAAGTATTTTGGCTAGGTCATGGGTGAACAGAGTCACTTTCTCTAGCAGGTCATTCGTCAAGAGAGCCTGGAGATGGAACACTGAACCAATACATGTGTCCTTCTTGTCCTTTTGCATCTTTGAGTTTCTTCTTGTGGTTTTTGGTTTCACTGTGCTGAGACACTGTGCAGCGGCGGTTGGCGGGACAGGATGTGGAACAGAGCATGCAAAGAAGGCTTTTTGTGTCGTCATTGTATTTCCAAACAGTCTTCCCTCCGAATTCCCACTTCAACGTATGTGGATCAACGGACTAGGGCATGTCGAATGTGGACGCTTAATATCTGTTGTAACCTAAAGTATGTTGTTGACCACTGTAGAGATGGGTGAGCTGTATGAAAAGAGGACAAGATATAAATGGATAGGTCTTCCCCTGATTGATTGCAATATACAACTGCTTCAGACTGTGTACAGAGTCCATTTATAAAGGAGCTAATTGGATTGTGAAATATATATATATATATATATCCTCAAAATTTGTTCAAAATATGCGATAAATATGGAGAAAAAATGCCAATTATGCGTTATATGCGTTAAAAGGTCGTTTATGCCAGAAAGTTTATTTACCAGATTCCTACAGCCCTGATCATAAGAAACCCAGATCAACAGTCATTGCTTAAAATTGCACTATATGCAAGGTTAATACATATTTAGGGTCAACTCTCATACATTTTATTTCTTTGATATATGATAATTAGTGTTATTTCAGTTTCATTACATGTATTTTATAATGTTATTGTGACTTTGTCAAAGTATTCATTTTATGGCATGAGTCTCATTACTTATATATATTTTTAATTTTTATCTATTTATAATTTTCCATAGGTATGAACACTTTTTGCAACAAAAAAAAGTAATGTCCGTAACTAATTATTAACAAAATTCGTTTCTAAATGGATAACCTCAGTCAAAATCGTGCACAAGAACGACAAATTGTGACTTTTTTAAAAACTCAGTAGGATAAATTTTTTTATTTGTCGTAGTATTAGATATTTTTAACAAAACTTATCACTTTTTCATATTTATATTTGGTGTATTTTTTATATTTTAAATCAATCCTGATCTTCGCCAGGAGCAAGAATTGTATGGTTTGAAAATAACATAGATTTAACAAGCATTTGATATAGTTTGTTGGGTGTAGAAATGAAAAATAATGGGTTATTCTACGGAAACACTTGATAATAATATTTTATTGTATGTTTTTGTGTTCTCTTAGAACTTTAAAAAAACATTGAAATAAATTTTGAATTACAATTTTCATGTTCCCATTATTAATTTTTGTACTGTGTTCTTCAAAAGCATGAGAAAATTACACATTATATAATTAACTCTCATGACACTTGGAATAAAAAACCGCCACTACATTTGAATAATATAGAGGAGACACAAAAAGATAAAAATGAATGACATAATATCACCAATATGAGCTGGTAGAATGCTCATGAGTTCTATTCGAGTTCAGGAGGGAAATATGGCACATAGATGAGCGGAAAACATTATATTTGGTAATATATATAGCAATCCATATTTTGATCAACTTGTATTATATAGAGATGGTATGCAAGTTATCAGAGAACTTCATTATCTTTGATTTCATTGTTAAAATGATATCTGTATGAAATAAAAAACATAACATTTTAACAGATGCAATACCTAATATATCCATACATTAAACGTACACAGTACGCAACTTATGTACATATATTTTAAGTAATAAGTTTTCAAAAAGAAAGGCTGCAGAGAATCTTTTTGTACCTGTCTCTATCTTTGAATTAATATTCTTCTTCCGTGTGTAATATTTTCGCTTCATTAAACAAACAGCATAGGTGAACAACCAAATATTTTTTAACTTGTTAGTATAAAAAGACTGAACTTTTCCCTGTGCATAAGGCTATAAATCTTTATTCCTTCTATATGTAGGATACATCCGCATAAGTATTATCTCACAACCTATTGAATGCCTTTTTTCATTTATTATTATTACACGTATCGTCAGAACACAAAAATAATAAATCAACAGTAAATAGAGGGGTAAAATAAATATATCAGTTCAATGAAAATACGAAATTTTCTGAGGGATATTTGTAGTTTGGACCGTATGACAACATTTAATAAATTGCAAAATGAATAAATGGATACTCGACGGGGATTCTAGATTTTAAATAAAACTCTTCTTGTCAAGAAATGATTAGTAGCCAGTTAATTTTAAATGAGTAATTATTGGATGAAATGAATAAAACATATTCTTGCCAGGATGGTTATTGATAGCAATGGTCAACAAGTTTTGAGTACATCAAAAAAAAATGAAATAAGAATCACTGAATCCAAAAAAAAATGTCATATGATTGCCACTCTCCTCCGCGCTAATAATCTGTCAAGGAGATAATCAAGGTCACTGGACTATCCAGGACTACTATGTTCAAGGTCCAGAAGTTTTTCAAGGAGGGAAAAGATCTGAACGAGGGTGTTTAGACCAGCAGACCACGAAAAATCAATGTGGATGAGTTGAAGGGGGTCTTCACAAAATGGGACAAAAATGAATCTCATTGGGTTCAAAACCGGTTTCCGACTTAAATCAAAGGCCTACTTGGATATTTTGAAGAACAAAGTCCTTCCATAGCCCTCACGATCTCTAATGGGGCTCCCTTATTTTCCAACAGGATGGGGCACCTGCACATACCTCTGAAATGACTCAGGATTGACCCACTGCCAACATGCCATTTTGTAACAAAAACATTTGTCCACCTAAATCCCCTGATTTGAATCCCCTTGACTACAGTGTTTGGCGGCAAATTGAAAAGAAGGCTTGTGCTACCCGCTTACTCTATTTGGACTCATTGATTACTGCAATAGGCAGCCATGGAAGACCATTACATCATCAATGTTTGCAAGGACGAGAGCGCTTGGAGGCTGTCATAGCAGCTGATGGTGGTTATATAAAGAAATTATATTAAATTTTATACAAGAATAAACTCTCTATTTCATAATGCTCATAAAAATACGTTTTACGACTTTTATTAAACATTTAATTATTGCAAATGGTCCGCGTATTTATACGACTACCGGTACAAGGGCTGAGTAAGCAATGTCATTCGAAGAAAATTTTGTCACATGATGCTCCTTAGACAAATGAACAAAGGAAAAATCGACTACGATTAAAATGTATTCAGAATATTTTCAAGAAAAGGAGGTGAAACATAAAGAAGGCATCCTTCTAAATAACGGTTCCAAAGGAGGCACATGTGGTGGGTTCATGAGGAGAATAATATCACATAAAAATTGATTTCCAAATCGTGAACCAAAAAGTATAATTTGTTTATGTCTTTGGGTGAATGGAGCCACCCGCTAGATGTAAAAACATTTCCTATCCAGCAAGTAGCTAATTTTTTTTTGAGGGGGGGGGGGGGGGGGAGGAAGGAGTATATATATATATATATATATACTTCAGGTGTTGCTGTTTATTTGATTTGACTCCATGTTACCAGTCAGTTGCAAAATAAAATGTCAAATGTTGGACAAATTTGAGTTTGATTGTGCCGCATCTCGGCACTCTATTCTCCATGATCCTCTCTGATCTCCACATATTGGTCTTTTTGTATTATAGTGTGATAATAATAAGGCTAAAAATTTAATTCAAGTGTAATAAATTATTTGGTTAAAAAAAATGAAGAAACTCAACACCAGGTGTTATTAAAGTAAAAATATAATTACTTTTATTTAATATTTTACTTTTAATAATTTTAATAATTTTTTTCGGTCGAAAAAACCTTACGTATACTTTTATCTTTATTTCAGCACTTATTAAACCAATCAAACGCGGCTATCTTCTTCATTACAAAAGTAAGTAAGCCATTTTTTAACATTTCCTTAATATATTAAACTCCTGTATTTCAAAAACAATGAAAACTACGTCAGAGCTTCTGTACAGGACGGTCATTAATCTAAAAAGGTATTTATTACTCCCAAGTATACTGTAAAGTATTGTTTTTGAATTTGAGTAAATTGTTATGCAAAAAAAAAAATTAATCCTCGATTTTCCATGTCATGTATCAAAACACGTAATCAACCAAAATATCTCCATGTGGTTGTATTCACATAGAAACGAAGGAAATAACTTATTCAAGAGATTAAAAAATTGAATAATAGTGTTGTGAATCTCTCATCTAAGAACAAATTATTTTTTAATGTATACAATCATTTTATTTCCCAAAAAAATAATCCAAAAATATATATTTTTATTTTTTATCTAAATCAAATTATGTAAGGAATCTTGTGGCGGTGTTAAGGGCTATGGGAACTTGTGAATATTATTCTTTACAACTTCAAAAACATTATGTCTTAAGTAATTTTTCCCTGTGCAAAGGAAGTTAATGATATCTGCAAATACATACTATGTTATCAATTATTTAGCCGTAATATAATTTTTACATAAAATATGACAAAGTTGGCGAAAAAGGTATTGCAAAAGTCACTATCCTGCAAGAAAAAAAAATCTGCCTAGGTGACACTTTTATGGCAATGATATTAGCATTGATACAATAATAAATATGTATTCTACTTAATGGATTTCAATTTCTTCTTGTACAAATTTACAAAGATTTTTATGATAAACGTTTCATACAAATGTCATTTTTAAATTGACGTCCTTTTAAAGGCAATAAGCAAGATAAACCCATAAAAAAGAATAAGTTTAATCAGCGATTTATCTTTCTTCTTAATAAATTTATAGGCGATATGCCGAGTCATTATTTCATTTCATCTATGTATGTATACAATTGTAGTCTTCCATTTCCATGTCCAATAGAGTACGATAGTAAAAATGATATAATACAATGATAGCCCATATAAATTAATTAGATCACACAACCTCTTTAATATTCATTGTCAGCATTTACTCAATACATTGCTATATTTATAAAGATATTTTCTTATGAGTATTATACCAATTTGTTTACAAGACTTAATCGGATAGTCATAACACTTTACGTATTGCACTTAGTAAGTGTTAAAGCGGATATTTGATGAAGGGGTAATTTCCAGCTTATATTACAATTAAAACCCACTCTCTTTTTCACTATATAACTATCTTTTATAAAGATTAATTGAGAGTATAAAATGATTCAAAAAAAAAAAATATATGTATATATATATATATATATGTTGTAATATATTTTACAGAACGGCTTTTCGGAAAAGGATGGAGACAGGAGTTTGTTGTGCTCTATGAAGACAGCAGCCTCGTGTGGATGAGGGATCAGCATCGACTAGAAGTGGAGGGACGGATTGTTCTCAGAGAAGCTCCGGATTTAATTGCTGCATCACAGGTAAATAAATAAGTCAAAAATATACATGAGCCCATTGAATCATTATTAAGGTTTCATGCGAAATTATTGGTTGAGAATTTCCTGTGGATAATTTTAACTTTGTTCGGAAATAAAGAAAAAAAATAATTTTTATGATATTATTACACAATCTACATTTATTTATTCTAAAATTCCTCAATTATAAAGAAACTTAAAAGTTAATGACTGACTGACGCCAAGATTTATATTGGTTAGATGAGATCGTTTTTGGAATACATACCATTATTAGTCTTAGTTTTGAATTAAATCTGATCCATTCAAAAGGACATGACGGAAATTAAATATTGTACTTCCCAAACTATAACACTGTTATTTATCGACTAACTTTTCACGATTTGCTGACGATAATAACCCTTCATTAAATGGCTCAACACGTTTTTTAAGTTAAAAAAATGTATATACATATGTCATTCTTATCGTTTTTTAATATTATTTTTGACTTATTTTAGAAAACATTGCCTTTGACATTGGGTACTTCATTCATTTTGTATCGTTTTATCTGGCCATATAGTATATTGTCCATCTATACAACCTCAAAGTTTCAAAAAAAACATATCAGATCCGATGATAACGTTAAAATTTAGGCAAAAACTTATAATTTTATTTCATTTATACTATTAATACAAACCATATTTATTAATCTTAAAATGTCAGATGATTGAATAATTTAAAAAGAAAATGGTTGACAGACCTCAAGACGTTTGGACATCAGGCATCAGGTTTCATAAGACCCTTTTACCCAATAAATCATTTTATGGTGATTGGGATCTTTTACCATTCCCACTTGACGGCCCAACTCACACTATCGAAGACAACCTCGTAATTCTCCCCCTTAAGTACTTCGGAATTGAGTTCTTATGTCCGCTTCCACGACTAACTCTCCTCTTTTCAAAATGTTGTGCTCAATTACCCATCCACTAACCTGTCGTTCACAATCAGTGATATGCTCTGTGTTCTGTCCTTAACTGTGATTCTTATATTAGCCTCCCTACACAACAGACGCAGGATACATTCATGATATTTCTGTTGAACAGTATGTGCCTCCCTTTCCATACACGGGTTCCAACTCTTGTCTGGGAACATCCGGTGTTCACAAGCCCTTAGGCAGTGTGACTCTGATTTATTGTCGGGATCCGTTAGCACCATCTCTGATTGGGGGGGTGCTGCAGGCGTTAGACAGACCTCTGAATGATTTTTCAACCTCTGCAGTTCCTCACGAAATGTATGAACAGGTAACACACAAAGTACGTCTACGCTCTCGGTACTCCTTCGCTCGATGGGGCCCTCCGTACTGGAAGCAAGGTTTTTTGTGGCACAAGCTTTTACAATACTTGATGCTTACAAGTGAAAGCACGGGCCATGAAAGTGAGGTCGTATTCGTCATTTCCAGAACCCTTGTCGTTGCCCTCATCCGAGCCACCGCATCGGTCAGCGTGGCTTAATGAACGTCAGTTAGGCCAACCTGTCCAACAGACAACTTTTTCGTCCTCAGTCCCTCACATGCCGTGAACAGACTGAGGGAGAAAATCCTTTATCGTCTAGATTCTGTTGATCATAGTCATGAATATCTTTCTACTCAAGAAGAACAACCTCATTTAGACTCAGGAAATATTTGACTAACTGCACTCGACGTATTCATATCTGAAGTTCTACATTCAGCTCAAAATGATATATTAAAATTGTATAGTCCTTTCCCTTCTAACCATAGAGATATAAAGATATAGAGATCTTATTCCTTCAATAGCAGTGAAACATCGTTCAGCTGTCCCCTGTGTCCAATATAAACAAAGTAATTTGATCTACGTCATCGTAAGTTGATCATAGTGATAGAAAGATTTGTTTATATGGGACACGATGACGTATTTCTCTGAAGAATCTAAGAAGCTCTCCTTGTCTTTATATCTCTATGTTCCTAACAGGGAGTATATTCTTGTAATATTCTGGTGAGAACAACGTGAGCGCACTTTTTTTACCAATCCTTCGGATTGAAAATGCTCATTTTGGAATCCTATATATTTTATATAAAAAGGTTTTCCTCCCTTTCATCTTCATTCATAATGCACCTCTCATTCATATTTAATCTTTATTTATAAATATATACTAAAACGTTTCACACCTACCTCTTCTATTGTCCGCTTTATTCTTGTTTGGTTAATTGAGGAGAAATCTATGTTTAGCACGTGTTATATAAACATACCTTCACTTCAAGGGTGTTATTTCATAGTACATATACAGTCCACTTAATCTATCTAGGGTTAATTGCTAGTTATCTTCATTCTCACATAAGCTGTTGATTTTTAGTGATATTTATATAGGGAGATTAGGGGAAATAATAGGCACTGCTCTAATTGAGGGCTACAACGAACTTTTTTAGAGCTTCAGCTCAAAAATGTTTACCCTTTCACATACCATTTCATTCTCATGAAAATGAGGAAAAAAACGATCTTCTATACTTTGTGAGTTGTGCAATAGTTCCATTGCTTTTCTGTGGAATGGCTGTAATTCAGGTTACCTATTGAAGATTCATTCTGTGCAAAATGATTCTTAAGACAGCTTTACAACGACGGATTTTTCATCCTATCCGGATGTACACTTAGAAACAGAGTATTAATCAGGCTGAAAATATAAAAGTACAAGAGTGTATTAGGCTTACTTTCTCAAAATTAGATCGTAGAGAAGAAGGAAAACACATAGCTTCAAGCAACTCACGAAATTAGTAAATTATAAACTACGGCGCCCATATGTTCGCCCTTCGGGTATGGGTAGGTTTTGGAGCTAAATTGTGAGTGAAACAGACCTTAAAGAATATAAGAGAGGAGAGAGAAAATAATTTTTGTTTGTAAAAACATTCCTCATAAAAAGTTTGACTTTGTACAAAGAATATGTTTTAAGTCACATGAGATGCTTTTCTTTTTCTCTAACTCCTCCTCCTCCTCTTTTTGTTTTTCCTCTCTTTACCTTGAAAGTAGGTAGTAAAATAAGACAATGTCTGATTTTTTTTCATTTCTGGTCCCATCACTTTGCAAATAGTTTTATTAGGTCTTTCTTGACCAAGGATTCATAGGTACCTTCAAAGTTCAAATCTGACCATAAATG
>CP045899.1:9963587-10035154 GCA_013387185.1 Caligus rogercresseyi
TTTTTTAAAATTAGTTAATAACAAAGTATAAGAACAGGTGGTACTATGCGATAAATCACTCGCAGCTGTTGAGATGCAAACCTCAGTTCAGAGGCCGAATATCATTCATAAAAATTGTATCTGTCTCATGATCCATGACGTCATACTTGAATCCTATGAATGGACTCTTCAAATATCACTTTACTGAGTTCACTCCATGGGACCAGCTATCGAATTCCTAACTCAATCGGAAACTGAAGGAAAGGCTATGTATTTTCTAGGGTATATTTTACTGCTTTTTCTCTAGAGACATTTGAGATGCTTCTTTTTCGTATTTGAAGTCGAAAATATAGAGCGTTCTATTATGTTCATTTAATTGAACTTTTATTGCAATATTCCTTCTTTGAACCCCGGTAGTTCCATTTTTTCGTTAATCATTAATGATTTTTTTATCGTTATAATTGTACAACCCAATCAATCATTCAATAATTATATTGTAGTTACAATGACATCCTTATAACGAAAAATCGATTATACTATTTCAAGAAAAACTCAATCAAAATTATGTAGTTTTTTTTAATTGTTTTCATTTAGCACTGCTAAGCTTTTCATGGAGGGGAAATTTATCATTTATAATGCTCAGCAAATACCAAGATAACATTTTTGCTCATTAAGCATTTAGACTTTTTGTCATTTTATTGATAAATGTGTATAAGGTACATTTTCCATATGAAAAAATATTTTTTTTGAGGAACAAGAGTCTCAAAATTAATATATGAGATTTACATATGTTATATTAATAACGCCTACTTTCCGTCCTCAGCTCTAGTATTGTGATTTACTGATCCTTAAGATATCAAGATTATCACAGTGAGAGTCTTAGGAAAATATTTCATGGAAATGCTACAAGTTATTAAATTGGGTAATCTATATGATATGATCACCAATCTCTGTTCGTCCGTCTGTATGTCCACAGCTATCTCCTCCCACATTACGATCAAATTTGAACTTTGAAGGTACCTATGAAATCCTTGGGTCAAGGCGGACCTAATAAAACTATTTGCAAAGTGATGGGACCAGAAATGAACCAAAAAATTACATTTTCTGATTTTACTACTTACTTTTCAAGGTAAAGAGAGGAAAAAAGAAGAAAACAAAAGTATCTCATGGACTTAAACATATTCTTGTTCAAAGTCAACCTTTTTATGAGGAATGTTTGTACAAAACAGAAAAATCTTGAAATTCATTTGACATTTAGAAAACTATTTTATCTCCACAAAATCCATATACAATTTAAGAAACTTATGTAATATGAACATGCGAGTGTTTTTAATGAGGGAATTTGAGAAGGGATAATTAAAGGTTCAAGTGAGAGAACATAATTATCACAAAATCTTTTTTTAACTTTCTTAGTATTTCATTACCCTGGTTTTTCATTTGTTAGTAAAATGAAGAAAACTGTTATAAAGTAAAAAGTCGTTGTTAGGCAATTAGTTTTTAAAATGCTCTTAAAATATACATATTTTTAGGTTTATAATTATGGGAATTTTATTTTGATATATGTAAATTTACTATCACAATTTTATATAAATATTTGATATTATCAATATATAGAACTCACCTTAATTTATGTTACGTAGAATTAAATTAAATTATATATAACTATAAATAAGTCGCAACTTTATTGATAGTTCGATGAATTCAGGTGAAAAGAATATCAATTATAGCATGTAGACTAGCTCATTGAACATAAATTGTCGTCCTGAGGTCGATCAATATTGCCACAACTTAAAGAGTCGAGAATGCTTCTTCTAAGCCACGCGCTCTTTTGGTCGATAATCTTTTCAAGTAAAACAACTTCTACAGCTGTGGTTATATTTGGTCAACCGATCTCTTTACTATATGGATTTTTTAGGGAGCCAAGCACTCTTTAACTGAGCTATCACACCCCTATTATTAAATAGCATAAACATAATTGTAAATTAACGTAATAACAATAATAAATACCTCGAGAGTGTGTACCTCCGCCGATCCCCACATTCCTATTCAAACATTCTCCCTTTCACACGCCCGATTTCTATCTTAATCATTGTTTACTCTCTTTACTCATTTTGCATATTAAAAAACACTCAGAGATGGGAAGACGGCAGAAGTTTAAGCTACGCACTGGTTACATAGTCCTGAGCTGATATATGAACAATAACGTCAATGAATATTTTTTTAGCGTTTGTTCTTTCCTACTCCCTGAATAGAGACCCATTTCATTATTATTAGTAGTAGTATTTTGCTCATTTTGCTTATTAAAAAAGCACTTAGAGATGCCAAATTTAATCACTTGTTTCTTTTGGCATTTCCCACAACCTCACAAAGTTTCATTCGAATCCGTTCAGTACTTTTTGAGTTATCCTGCTGACAACTAACAACCAACAAACGCCAGTGAAACAATACTCCTTCGGTGAGTAATAAAATTATTTACATATTGAATACCATTTAAATTATTATTATTATAAACCAGATACCATATTTGGATCCTAACTAATAAATCAAAATAAGATATTTTTAAGTTAAAAAAGCCCTTGGTCTCATTCACCAACTTTGTTTTTCTTATAATATTTTTTTCTCAAACAAACAAAACTTTTGATATAAATAAAAAGCCATTAAAATTTACGCTTAAACTTTTATAATGAATAAAATATTCATCCAAATTAGAGGAACATATATTGTTAGCGCTTAGAAAGTTAGTCAATTAAGGGGGGGAAAGTAATATGCTTTAGTGGTATGTTAAAGTCTTATTTCAAACATATATGTTTCTAGAGAAAGCAATCACTGTTACAAAATGTTTTAGAATATGAGTAAATTTTTTTTAATCATCAACTGTTTAATGTATTATTATTCTATATATGTTACGGAGATTATATTCATGAAGGAATGAGAGTTAATATTTATTATTAATTAATATTATTAATACTAGCTAAATTTGTTAATTTTTAATAAACAGTCCTTAGAGCTATAAAAGCTCTATTTGAGGCAATTCAATTTTACACCTACTTATACGACATGAAATAAGTATTTTATATGTCCTTCCATGTATTATATTGAACTTCCTTGAAGATATTATATAGAAGCTAAAATATTAAAATATTTATTATTATTCAAAATCAAATAAGAAAATATTCCTACTAGCCAACTTTGAAAAATGTAAATATAATTGTGAAAGTCTGATTGATGTATTATAAGCTTCAGTGCATCACTATTAACCAACTTTGAAAAATGCAGCTATTAATTGGATCCTGATTGATTGATTACTATCTTCCTTACATTCGAACTTGAGCTGTCTTTGCGCGAGTTTTTTAAAAGTGGTCACTTAGACTTTATTTTGCCAAAAAATAAAATAAAGCCAAAAGGAATACAGTTTTCACATAAATGTATTGTAAAGACTGTGTCAATAATTCTTATTACTGATGGAATCTCAATTAGATAATCGAAAAATGCTCAAGACTATTTTTAAATTTGGTTAATTATATAGTATTAATAACACTATGTAACGGGATTTTCCCCTTAGCTGAAATTTCTAATTTGAGTCCCATTTTTTACGTAGATTCCAAAAATGCCACGAAAAATGGTTTGGCCTTTTTAGCCTTTTTGATAATCATGATTTTCATAATTTCTAATGGTTCACTGCCCAGTTATTTCGTGCAAAGTAAGAATAACCACAAATGTCAGTATTATTTATTTTTCTACTATGTCAGTGCATTTTAAATCCGTTTTTTAATTTCAATATCCTTTATAATTATTCATAAAATTGGCTTTATATTTCAAAAAGTTGAACAGTTTTTAGTGTTCTATTTAAGTGGCTATATTTTTTTCGTTTCAAGTCTATTGACTATAATCAATATGTAATATATTTTTCGTGTAAGCCAATGCATTTCAGAACAGTTTTTATAATTTTGATATCGATATATAATTTGATCAATACTTGTTCATACTAAATTGATCTTTTCTTTACTTTCATTCCAGATATCGAAATTATAAAAACTGTTCTGAAATTCATTTTTCGTACGATATTTTTTTGCGGCATTTTTTGGAATCTACGTAAAAAATGGGACTCAAATTAAAATTTCAGCCAAGGGGCAAACAAAGACCTTAATTTTTTTTATACATATAGTGTAATTGATGCTATTATGAATCAATTCATGTTTATACCACTTTGAAGGAATTTAAAGTAAGATAATCTGAAAATGTATATGAAAGAATAATTATCATTATCATAAGAAACAAAAACATTTAAAACATAAAGAAGCAGTAAAGAAATAAAGTAGTTTTTTATAATTTTTTTAATATGTTACTTGTACTAATATTTTTCGCCTCATATAATGTAAATAAACTTTTTTAGAAAAAGTAATTGCTGTTGGCACTTAATATTTTACTTACATATAAATAACTTACTAGATGTATATATAGTTCTGGATACAAAAAACAACAACGTTATATCAAAAATTATAACTTCCTCAAAAATTGGGCACATATTGATAATATCATAGGACACTCTATTATCATTTATAACAGATGTATAGATACATATTTGTTCCTTTATCCTTGTTGGTTCAGAAATTTTTGACCAGCTGTGATACAAACAAATCAATTCGGTAATTAAAAAAAACAATTATTCAATTGGCCAACATACGTTTACGAACAGCCTTAAGACCATATAATATTTTAAAAGGCCTTCGAACATACAGAAGGACATGTTTTTTTACTCATGACATAAAGAATCTACGAGTATTTTTATAGTGTAAGCTTCTTTTTTTGTAATGTGAGTGCATTCATGACTTTAGATTTAAAGGAGTTTCTCATGGATTTGAAGAAATCAAGAAAAAAGGACATAATTGAGATATTTTTTATATATTTTTTTGCCTTTATGGTTCGATAGAATTGCATCCAACAGGATATAAATAAGCATTATAGCATTAAAATTAGTCTATCAACCTAGGATCTTATTAATGAGGTAGACCAAAATGAATCTTTCAATGGTCGAAGCCGGACATTTTATATATTATAAAAACAGGCAAGTGTTCTTCGTCAATGAAGAAATAAATGTAACCTGACATAAGTGGCTGAATGACCACCATTTGAATATCAATGTAAACGTAGTCTACTTTACAACACATTGTAACATCAAATAGACGAACGTATTCCTCATTTACCATGGACTCGTCAAGTTTTTAGAAGTTTTATGTGGTCAAATAGTGACGTAGAAACTATCGAAATATCACTGCAAGAGTAATCTTTCGACAAACCATCGAACGACTAGAATATGTGAATTGTTATATAGACTAAAAGAAAACGGATAAGTCAAGGATAAGAACAAAAAACGCAGGGAGCTTGATAGCCGTGCGTGTTAAGGCGTGTTCAACTCACAATATTGGGGGTGCAGGTTCGAATCCCGAGAGGGGATGTTCATTTTTGGTCTACCTCATTGATAAGATCCTCTTAGGTTCGATGAACTAATTTTAATGCTATAATGCTTATTTATATCCTATCGGATGCAATTCTATCGATCCATATAGGCAAAAAAACAACACAGACCTTTTTCTCGAACATGATTCGTCGAAAGATACGGAGTGTAAATAAAAATGTAGTGTGTATTATGACATAAATCATACTTTCGCTGACCAATCATCCATCTATTCAGAGGAAATAATATCATCTTTAAGAACACAAAATATTTTTTCTCATGAACCTCGATCCATGTCATTTACGAATCCTTTGGAGGAACTCATACTCGAATTTTAATTTGCTTTCTCATGGTAACTCATATGGATCATCACTCTGACTCTAAGATATAAAAAAGAATGAAGATGTGGTACATAACATATACTATATAACTAATTCTCTTAACTTAATAACTTATATATATTATAACTAATAAAAAATAGATTCGTTTTATGAGACAAATAACATTTTCGTAATTCCTAAATGTGTATTTTATACGTTCTTTGTCCTTCGAATAACGTCGTTATAAATAAGGAAATAAATATTTACATTTTGAGTGCAATTTTTCTCTGTGCTATAGGTATGTTTACACATACGGCCAACAACTCTTGTCCAAAGAACAGGTTTTTATAAAAGAAATTGATTTTTTTCATTAAAACAAAAAGTTATTTTAATGCCCACATTTTATAACAATTTTTTTTGTGCCTATATGGTTCGATAGAATTGCATCCGACAGGATATAAATAAGCATTATAACATTAAAATTAGTCACTCGAACTTAGGAACAATTTTTGAAGGAACCTCTATAACTAACCGGAAGTTTTGACTGGAAGTATCCATACGAATTTTTGCTGGAGGAAAAAAATATTGCAGGAGATTCGTGTCCATATTCAACCTCAACCTTTCGTGATGAAAAAGAATTTTGGATTGTGGCAAATTAATTTTCTGAGACACACTCTACTGTATAAGGGGGGGATGGAGAAAAATTATTATGATACAAACTCACCAATAAACATGGCGCCCCACCATCTGAGTGGGAGTTGAAAATAATCAGTTTGAAGTACCATTGACCTATTTGAGACTCAAAAGAAGCAGGATTTATGGTTTGGTTTGCCGAAAGAAAATTATAGTTTACATTCAGGCTTTTTGGTTTGGGAACAACAAAAATTATGGAAACGACCCGGACTCTTTTTTTCTACGGGAATTTTAAAAATTAATTACTAAAACAAACAGAATGACGAATTAACAAAAATATTAAGGTCCCAGCCCGGTGATTTTTAAACACCGGGCCGGGTACCCGGTCGTTTCCTGGGCTCTACGTAATTTCTCAATGGAGTAATGCTTAAGAACTTAGCCCTTTTCTCTCTTGATAAAAATATAAAATCAGAGAATATAGAGTACCGAAAAAGCGATTGGTAGCGATGAATATCCGGGTATGTGTTAACTCCGAAGGTATTGTATATTATATTCTCTATAGATAGCTCTCAATTGTTAGGAAAATACAGCAACAGAAAGCACAAAAAAGATAATGAGACTTCATATCATAAATAAAGTCTCTCTTAAGTTTAATGCTAAATTGAAACACATATCTTGTCCTAAGGGACTCGTCGTGAGAAGTCTGCAGAAGAACATGTTTCTTCTGCGTTCATGCGATAACAACACTTCCTAATGCTCTCAATTAGCAACTCGGTCATCATAATTTTTTATACTCTTAATTTCAGTATCATAATTATTTTATATCCTCAGAAAATAAATTTTCTTGTTAATAACAAAAATGTCGTTTTACACTTACAAATTTAAATCTAATAAAGTTGCCCATGATTTTACGCGAATAATCGATAATATGGTTGTTATAAGTGTCTCTTTTGAATTAATATATAAAGGTTGTCATTTTATTATTATGTGTATAGTAAATCTCACAAGGATATAATTACACTGTAGAAATAAATAAATAAAAATATATAAATAAGTGTCCCATAAATCATATTTGATAAGTGTTTTGTAAGTTAAAAATCCTCCTGCAACGATTGTCTTATTTTTAAAGGTATATTATAAAGCATTTACTCTAAAAAAGTTTTACCATTCTAAGTTCTTCTATGCGTTGAGAGCTACTGTGTACAACAAATTATTTTTTCGCTTTCTTGCTAAACAGTTATATATATAAATATGATACATTAAACATTTAATGCCGATTATATTAAAAAGAAGGGCTTATATCTATATAATAATTCACCAATCTCTGTCTGTCCGTCCGTCTGTATGTCCGCACGCTATCTCCTCCCACATTTATGGTCACATTTGAAATTTGAAGGTACATATAGAATCCTTGGGTCAAGGCGGAACTAATAAAACTATTTGCAAGGTGATGGGACCAGAATGAACCAGAAAATGTCATTGGAAAGACCTTTTCTAATTTACTACCTACCTAGTTACCCAAAGGGCGAACATATGGGCGCCGTAGGCGCCCAAATATGTGAGTTTATTTTGAATCATAAAAATAATAGAAGGCTTTTTAATAATCCTGAAATTATAAGAGAGTGCGATAGCTGTGTGCGTTAAGGTGTGTTCAACTCTCATGTTGGGGGACCAGGTTCTAATCCCGAGAGGGGATGGTCATTTTTGGTCTACCTTATTCATAAGATCTTAAGTTTGATAGACTAATTTTAATGCTAGTATCCTGATTTATATCCTATCGGATGCAATTCTATCGAACCATATAGGTACTATATATATATATATATATATAGGCGTATAATTAACAGGGCTACTTAGTCATTCACATATGTAGAGTTTTGTTAATTTTAATAATAATAGTAATAACTGCTGAAATATTTTTGGTAACTTTCTTTCGTCATCCGTTTATTATTAGATTTAGATTACTGGGTTATTTGTTCGTCTCTAAATGTAGTAATAAGCAAAAAGTCAGAAAATAATAATAATCGATTATGATTAAGGAGATTTAGACAAATAGATCTACTTCATAATACAGACTATCCATATCGTCTTCAATTAATGGATTTGTAAAAATCTAAAGATCTACTTATGGCGATTGGACACAGCGTGCTACCGCTAAGGCATTATATTTTTTCTACTGAATCCCAGCTCTGATAATTTATATGTTTTCGCCTCAAAGTTTGCTAGTTTTAATGAAGAAGAGAAATAATCCCAATCCTCACCAAAATAGGGAAATCAATTTATTGAGTATATATATAATTATATCAAAAAGGAAGTAATTTAACCACGAAAAACAACAACTTTATTTCGACTTCCATTTGTGTACATGCTCTCACATATTTTGGGACAAGTTATTTCCCTTTCTCTCTTCTTCATGTACATGTGATGCATTTGAAAAGAGTTTAATAAAATAGTTTTAATCATGCCTTTAACATTGCACAAAAAATAAAGAGCATATTTTGTCTATGCACTTCTACCTATATGTACAGATTTTCTATCAACTAAAGATAATGAAATCCAATTTGATGTTTTAAGGAATATTAATCATGTATGCTTGAAAAGTCTTGCAAACAAGATCCTATATCATTTAAAAATCTTTTATTGACAACTCTTTTATGCAATGCCAGTTTCAATAAAGTCAACGAAAGGGAATATTTATTTTTTACTAATAAAACCATACGTTTTATTCTCTCACGTTCAAATTATTACAATAAAATATCATTGAAAATATGTATGAAATAGTACAATTATGTTTAGAAGGTCATGTAAAACACCTTAAAGACATGTCGCTAAAATATCAAATATAAAAATAATATAAGCCATGAATAATAAAAACAGGTTTTCTTGATACGCTTCTTATCCGTCAACGGCTAGTGACGTATTGCTTGTTGTGATAAGACTTTAGGCGTCATGAGTGAGAAGTGTTAGTAGTTTTTCCTCTGAGGAGCTGTTGAATTCCCTCGTTGCGAAGCCCACTAGTCCAATAACAAACGTCCTTCCCGTCTCTTCAGAGCATCCACCATCGACTGAAGCTTGACGAGGCCCCGTGAGACAATCCGCTCCCTTATCGATCTTGCATATTTATATATTAAACTACATAAGTGTTACGGATGACAAACGGGGACCCTTTTTTCTAACGTGATTGGTTGAAAGAGGATGAATAAAAAAAGCAGTTAGTACTGTATAATCAAGCATCACTTCATTATTTGCTGTTGAGGTGTGAACATCAGCTCGGAGATAATAATTCCGTCCGTCAATTTATTGAACATAATAATATCAATTAAATACGTCAACTGCTGATACTCAAAGAAATCAGGAATGCTCATTTTGTTTCATTATATAAATAAGTCATCCCTCAGACCAAAAGACGTAGAAGAAAAGAAAGAAAACTGTGTTGCCAGTTGAAAAAATAATATTGATGAGGTTACGAGAATTACGTTTATGTCATCCCTAGATATTGCGTACAATATATGATACACACATATCTCTAATTAATAAAAACAAATTAATGAAACAAAAAACAAAATGTGGCTAAGTTAAAAAACATAAGAAAATATTATAGCTCCAAAATTAATATCTTAAAAAATAAATAAATAAAGAATATAATTTGTACAAGAACTTGTTCGTCCTTGCTATAGGTATTGTGTAACTCATCAGAGTAGTTTGTCCGACATGAGGCGGTAGAGATAATATATTTCTTTTGAAATACATTTTAACACATTATGAGATTAACTTTATTTTGCACTAAAGTAAATAACAAATTAGCAACGTGGGTAGTTCTTTGCTTAGGGATCTATATCAGAAAGCATTTTACATTTGCTGGTCTTCCTCAAACACGGCAGCAGAGGAATTTTCGGTTGACGTGTGGTATAATTGATAATGTGACATTTAGAGCTCAATTTCAGATTTCTGCTCAATTAATTAGATTTTATTTTTTATAATTTTGGATTTTTATTATATTCAGTTATTCATGCCTTCGTTGATTGTCCTGTTCTTATGTTAGTTAAGCGTTAAATTCAAATAAATGTGCAAGAAAACAAAAAACTTACCTCTAATATTTTAAAAGCCTAAATATTTTTTGGAGCTTACAAACGAAAATATAATGCCCCCTTTTAACAAAGCTATAAACACACTACTTTTAAATAATATAATATAATAAAATATTAATCTAAATAATAATTCACCAATCTCTGTCCGTCTGTATGTCCGCACGCACGCTATCTCCTCCCTCATTTATGGTCAGATTTGAACTTTGAAGGTACCTCTGGAATCCTTGGGTCAAGACGGACCTAATAAACTATTTGCAAAGTGATGGGACCAGAAAAAAAATCAGACCTTGTCTGATTTTACTACCTACTTTTCCAGGTAAAGAGAAGAAAAAAGAAAAAGAAAAGAGGAGGAGGAGTTAGAGAAATAGAAAAATAAAAAAGCATCTAATGTGACTTAAAACATACTCTTTGTACAAAGACAAACTTTTTATGAGGAATGTTTGTACAAAACAGAAAATTATTTTCTCTCTTCTCTCTTATATTCTTTAAGGTCTATTTCACTCACAAACTAGCTCCAAAACCTACACATACCCAAAGGGCGAACATATTCGTGTAGCTGTTTAATTTCATGTTACTTTTGGCATATTAATTTTTTTGCATTTGTAGCTCAATTGGTAACTATAATGTTTATGTCGCAGTAGAGATGGAGATCCAGTAGAGATGTTGACTCTCCTAGTAGGGATCACAATTGTAGACTCTCCTAGGATAGATCTTAATCGTGATATTATATTACGATGTTGTAATATAATTACAATATAATTAAGACATAGAATGTGGAATATGATTGCTCAATGAATGAAAATAACTCCCTCATTCACATTGTCTTCTCGGGGAAAAGAATGTATATTCCGTCATTAAATATATATAAGAGAATGGGGTATTTTTCTTGACTCCTTATATTCAGGTTAATGTGCATCAGGTTAATTTTAGATCGATTTATATGAAACCCTTCCCCCAAAATATAGGATAAAATTAGGAAATGATAAAAATAGTTTGTACAACATCGTAATATAATATCACGATTAAGATCTATCCTAGGTGAGTCTACAATTGTGATCTCTACTAAGGGAGTCAGCAACTCTACTGGATCTCCATCTCTACTGCGACATTTACATTTTAGACCCCAAAGAAAAATAATATACACATTGATTTAATGTTCTTAATATTTTACATGTAAATATAAATTTATGAATAAAAACTATTTAATTATTATGTGGACCATTAATCACCCCTAATGGGGGTCAACTGTCTGGTGGTTCTAGTGTTAATAGTTTCCTTTATATTTTTGTCACTTTTTCAAGATTTGGGATTGTTTTTAATTATTTTTAATAAACCTCACTTATAGTTAGGGAAAGTTATTGTTAAGTTATTCTTCGTTACAAGCGAGTTCACATAGATAACGTCCCTCGGACTATTTCATCTCTTATGGACATCTGATCCCTATGTACAGCTAAAGCTATGTTTTTGTGACAAATTACTTAAGCTTCCTATCTATAGTCTGCCTTGTTTTTATATAGTTATAATCCATTCATCTAGCCTCTCTGTATGTAGTTATACCTCATGAAAAAAATAATCATAAAAACTGCTACATGAAATATTACTTGTTTAATATAAATGCCCAATATAAGCCTGAGGGCATTAACTTCCTTAGGAAAGTTCGTGATAAAATATATTAATGTAACCTATACATGTTATATATGTAGAGGTAAGGTTATTGCATTTATGTGTGTTTCGTTTACATTTGTTATTGAAGAGACTGATGGTTTTAGCTGGAAAATAGTTTTACTACCATAATATATACCCATATTAGTACAATTCTATTGGATTAAATCGAAACAATATGAAATACATCTTCGCCAGTCAATTTCATTGTCTTTAATTAAGTTTACTTACAACTATAACCATAGGTACATAACATCTTCTTGGGCCAATTTTAACAATACAGAGTAAAAGTCCTTTAATGCTATTTATACACTAAAAGGACCATGTTTTCATTCAAGTGTTGTGACCTGAAATGCATTCAATCAAAAAATATCGATTTTCAATATAGTGTCTGTCTTTCTCTACAAACAAATGTAGCTTACCTTTAAAAAAAATTGAATTTTAAGTTTCATCAGGTCATTCACTCATTTGCAGATCCGAATTATTGTTTTTTTATTAAGGTAATTTACAAATACTGTACAAATGTTCGATTGTAATATATTATGAGGGCGTTTCTTACGTTACTTCAATGTATCATAAGACAAGTAGAAAGAGAACGTCAAGATAACAGACAAGTGTATTTCCTGCATTTCAGTTCTTAAATAAAAAATGTCGAAGTAGTTGCGTACAAAATACATAATAAGACATTTTAGTCTTAAACTAATACAACGACAAAAGAACCTACCAACTACAGCAAATTAGAATAAATGAATACAATGATATCACTATGGTACAACAGACTTAGGTAAGTAACAAACTAAGATTAGCATTATAATAATGAAGGTTAGCGTTGAATTAAAAGACTAAAACTGACATAAAAATTCATATAGCAAATAAAATTTTAATAACTTTTTAATTATCTTAAAATGGCTGAGAGACTTGATTTCCCTCGAAGCGAATGTGCACGAGTTGTCAGTTACGGAGGGGATTTTGAGAGTGAGAGCTCTCAAATATCTGGCGGCGGCTGTGAGGATGATTTCACCGAGATCCCGGGGACTTAAAAGCTCAGTCGAAGTAATTTGCTGGCAATTCTTGCCTTAGCATTTAAAAATGCAAAATCGATTGCCCTAGAGACGTTCGTTCGATTATTTTTCCGCTTAGACAGTCCAAAGAGGACCACAGCTTAATTATGCCTTCATTGGCATTGTCGAGGTATATATTTTGATTTAACTATATGATGTATTTCTGCGTGGTTGTTATGAATAACTAATGGTGTCTGTCTTAAATTGATAACAAATAAAATATATTTTTCAATAAAAACCCCTTTACAGGGATAAAATTAGAGTTAACGAATCTTATTAACATCCATCATAAAAGTGATCTTTTTGGGGACTTACTTAGTGATTCATTCAAGAACATATAATGAAGTCGAAGTAAAATCAAACATTTTCAAGTCTCATGATATGTAACCATAGATTCCTTTAAAATTAAACAAAATACGGGCACTTCATGCCAATCACTTTCAACATAAGATTCAAAGCTCAATACCCTTTGCAAGAACGACGAAAGTTCAATGTAATTTATTTTCAAATTATTATGCAAATACTTTCAAAAACGTATCAAAACATTTCATTCATTACAATGGCTGTCATATAATCCCATTTACATCTACTCAAAGCCTGTCAAAACGGAGACTTTCTTCCTCTTTTCTCATGCTAACGAAAAAACATAAACTCAACTAGATATTATATTATAGCGGTCCATATTTAAGGTTCATGGTCAATGTCATGATGGACCATTTTATTGACGAATATTTGAGGGAGGTTTCAAGAGTCTTCAATTTAAGATTTTAATTGATTAAGATAAATTAAAGACCAGTCTCACTTCTTTCTATAGAATCATATACTTTGATATAAAATATTCATTTTCCTTTTACTACGACTGGCATAAATAAATATGGATCAATATCAATGCTGAAAGTCACCGATATTTTCATTTATAGAGGGAAAAAATTATGTTAATGTTCTCTTTTATATGTATAACTTTTACTTTCTACATTTTGATTTAAGATTGAAAGGCATATATATATATATATATGTATGTATGTATATATTTGTTTGGCTGAATCAGATATTTATTCATCTAATAAAATATTTTGTTATAATATATATCATCTTCGATTAAGAATAATGTAGAAAGTGAAAGCTATAAATGTATCAACTTCTTTTCTATTTCCGCAACTTTAGTCCAATAACTGAAAGGTTTTGTGATTTTTTCGTTTTGTCAATTATCTCTATTTATTTATCCCTGACTTAGAATAAAAATATAGGCCGATAATAAAGCCTACATATCAACAAAACCATTCATTTATTGAAGTGAATTTCCCGAACATTACTAGTCAAATGATTATTTAAGAAAATGGTAAAAAATTTTATCAAAAAGAGATTTTATCGATTAAATAAATAAAAATGTTGAGATGATAAAGTTCATTTTCTCATCATATTTTCGATTTTAAAAACACGTTAAAATAAAAAGTTTGAATATAATCAGACTTTTTATCTACTGAATCATTACCCTCAATAAATGAAAGGTTTTGTTCATACTTTTTCCTCATATATTAATTTTGGAAAGAGTTATAATTGTTTAAATCTCTATGAGAGTTAGGTTCGTCATTATGAAAAACTATTTTAAATGATATGAGAACATATACAATACCCTGTTTACACATCAGACTATATTTAGCTAAAACTATGTATCCCTTTGATGAACTCACTCAAGATTTTTTTTAATACAATAAACGTCCGTTCATTTTAAAGGCTGTCTATTTACTTTGTCCATAGTTGAAAAAAGGAGAAATACTTTTGTATTTACATTACTACCGAGACGACGACAACGACGAAGGAATATTTATCTTTCATCCTTTCCTTTGTGGGAATATACATAGTATGAGGGTAGTATTAAACTTCAATGACTATTATATATAATAAATATATATATATATATATATATATATATATATATATATGTAACCACTAATGTGTTCTCTAAGGGAGGCCCCAACCAGTCATATGTCTTTTGATTCAGTAGAAAAGGTTTCATCTTTGTAGCAAGAGTTCGAACCATGAACTGGACGGTCCATCACTCTGGGCCGTCTCATCACTAGGAGGGAGTTTGTATATATATTTTGGTGGCATTATGAATCGTTGAGAATATAGTTATTTAAGTGCTAACACGTCTGTGAGGACTGTGGCTACCCGTAATTACCCAAGGATTATATAATCAGTGGACTGTACATTATAGAAACCTAATATTAAGATATCAAAATTTATCCCCCCGCGAAAGTTGCGTCATAAGAAACTAAATGATCGTAGAAAAATGGATTTTGGTTTGACCCCCCCCCTTACCCCCCCCCCCAAATTGCGTTCAAAGGTTTCGTTATGAAGCAAAACTTTTTTGTTATTACTTATTTTGAAAAAAATAAGTTTTACAAAGTTTAGCTATGATCAATTTATGACTTTGTTATTTTTTTGCAAATTTTCGTCAAATAATATTTAGTGCCAATAAATGAAAAAAGTGCTGACGCACCAACCATTTTTTAAATAACGGCTCCTACTAGAGTTATTTTATAGTTTCAAGAAGGAAAAAGAAAAAAAGGGTACTCATGTTGATGATTTTAAGTTATTTTTTAAATACGTTTGCTTAAGAGGATTTAACTTGGTTTGAAACCATATAGGAGCGTAAAAATTTAGTAAATTTTTACAAGTTTTATGTGAGACTCACATGGACTTTTTTGTGAAATATAGGTTCTTAAAATTCTGTTGGCTTTGGTAAGACATTTTGCCTCATGTAATGCTCCTGGAGACCTGTAGCAAAAGCTTGAATTCGAAAATTTTCCTGTTTGTATTTCTAATGGAATTTCGTATATATATTTTTATCTGAGCTTAAAGAATACAGTAAACTTTGATTTAAGTATTTTACTTTTCCTACAAGTATTTAAAAACTTTTTATTGATTTTTTGGTAAAGTCTGTATTAATTAATTTTCCTATGGTACCGAGGTCCTTTTTGTGCGCCATCTAAATGTTTAACAACTTCTTTAAAGGGTAACTCATTCATGTGTAGAAGACAAATAATCCACTGAAGTGGTCTTTTAAGACATAACTCGAGTCTTTTTATTACTCCTTACCATATTCTGACATTGGTGTTGCATCTGTAACACACAACAGTGACCAAAGTGTCAAGTCATTAATGTTCTTCGACTACTGAAAGTAGTTATTTCGCTTGATCTTCCGCTATGCCACTTTTTAGTAATACGTGATCAATGTATTCATGGTGGAGTTCTAAAAATATTTTTTTCGTCATTATATTATTATCTGCAAAAGTTTATGGATATAATCAACGTCATAGATTTATATTCTCAACCATGTGAGGGAGTTACTGTATGAAAATTAAGATGTTAAAAGCAAACGTATTTAAAAAATTACTTAAAACCATCAACATGAGTACCCACTTTTTCTTTTTCTTTCTTGAAACTATAAAAGTACCCTAGTAGGAGTCGTTATTTAAAAATGGTTGGTGCGTCAGCACTTTTTTCATTTATTGGCACTAAATATTATTTGACGAAAATTTGCAAAAAAATAACAAAGTCATAAATTGATCATAGCTAAATTTTGTAAAACTTATTTGTTTCAAAATAAGTAATAACAAAAAAGTTTTGCTTCATAACGAAACCTTTGAACGCAATTTGGGGGGGGGGTAAGGGGGGGGTCAAACCAAAATCTATTTTTCTACGATCATTTAGTTTCTTATGACGCAACTTTCGCGGGGGGATAAATTTTGATATCTTAATATTAGGTTTCTATAATACTCCCTACTGTACATATAAGTTACGAAATAATACAGAAACGCAAATAGTTGTTACGGTGACGGATGATATATTTCGAATGAAAATGATAAAAAAGGAAAGAAAAGGAAACCCAAAAGGGTGCGCGTAAGCGCGTTAGTATAAAAAACCTTACTGCAAGTAGCAGGAAAAAAAATAGGAAAAGCTCCCTCCCGCTGTGGAGGGGTTAAAACCTACTTGAGGAAAATCCACATATGGATCAAAAACATCGTTCCTTCGATATTAAAATAATAGAATAATATTCTCTTTATTAGTAGAATACTCTAAAGCAGTGGTTCCCAACTGGATTCGGGTCGCGGACCACTAACGGTCTTCGGGCACTTTCTGTGGACCCCGCCTCAATTTTGTCAAAAACGCGAATTTCAATTTCAATGCAAGACCATCGGCGACGTACAATTATATTTTATTTTGGACTTATATCCAGGCTTGTGAGCGTTCAGCTTTTTGTGCGTTCAGCGTTAAAAAATAGCGTTCCGTTCAATGTTTTTGCGTTCAGCGTTCCGTTAGCGTTCAGTGACGACGTTTTTTTAAAGAAAAGAATCTCCAGAAAAAGTGATGACGTTTTTTAAAGAAAAGAATCTCCAGAGAGAGTGATGACGTCTTTTTATAAAGAATTTCCAAAATAAAATGCGTAGTCAGGAGGTTTTTTATAAAAGAATTTCCAAAAAAGTAATGGTAGTGAGGACTTTTTTTATAAAATAATTTCCAAAAAATGTAATGCGTAATCATGACGTTTTTTTAGAAAAGAATTTCCAAAAAAGTAATGCATAGTGATGATTTTTTTTAAAGAAAATAATTTCCAAAAAAAGTAATGCGTAGTGATGACGTTTTTTTAGAAAATAATTTCCAAAAAGTGAAGACGTTTTTTTAGGAAATAATTTCCAAAAATGTGAGGACGTTTTTTTAAGAAAAGAAATAGAGAAAAAAATGATCATTACACGTGGACCCCGGCCAGGCCTTCGTGGAACCCCAAGGGGTCCACTGGACCACTTTTGGGAACAACGGCTCTAAAGCTTGCCTCATGTTTTTAGGCGGGAAAACTATAAGCATGATGCAATCATATTCTTGACAACATGCATGTTCGGATAGGTGAGGGAGCCAGATTCCAACAACGTCCGTAGTTTTATTATGCCAAAGAGTACGACACAATCTTATTAAAAGATCAAAAGTAATCTAATCATAGAGAATGTTGAGTGCCAAAGCAACGTACGGTAATGATGAATATCGGGGTATTTGTGAACTTTAATTTCCCAACAAATACCCCGGTATTCAGGCCTTTATGGAATAAAAAAAAGCGTTCATTAAAAAGCGCTCCCTTGACTATTCTGGTTAATAGAACTTGATTCTACAAGGTGAGTAGAGAAGTCGAATTAAGTAAACAAGATTTTCTTTAAGCTATGGTGCAACTTGACTATATAGTTAGTTAAAAAGAGTAATATGTATTCAGTTTTAAGCTGTTATATAGTGTGCGTGTAATCGTATATTTTTGTAAGGAAAATAACTAATCCGTAGGTATATATCAATAAACTTATCTTATGAAAGATATGAAAAGCATCAACATATTTAATTAGTAGAAAAAATCTAAAAAACAGCAAATGTCTAAAAAAATCAGAAGTGGTCTAACATCTTTTATGAAGGTATTCTTCCTTAATATCTTATGTGGACGTTCTTTGCAAGTCATCAAAAGTGTTCCATACAAAGAAAATGCTTTAATGATGAAACATCACAAGACAAATTGTCATTCCTTTCTTTTTTTTTAGATTGAAAGTAATACATTTCGTAAAAATTTTATGATATAAATGTATTGTTCCAATTGCATTCCTTCATTCCATTATTTATGATACAGTGCATATGCGTAGTTTTGCTTATATTTTGGTGCTAATGAGTATGAATCAACCCATCCGCTTTTAAAATTTGAAATATATCTACACCTCCTATCCAGAATCCACAAGGGCTCAATGTGTTAACATCCATTTAATCATCGTTCTTTGGGATATTATTATTATTATTTTGCCTATATAGTTCGATAGAATTGCATCCGATAGGATATAAATAAGCATTATATAATTAAAATGAGTCTATCGAACCTAGGATCTTATCAATATCGTAGACCAAAAATGACCATCCCCTCTCGGGATTCGAACCTGCACCCCCCACATTGAGAGTTGAATAGGCCTTAACACGCACGGCTATCGAGCTACCATAAATTATTTTATTTTTAGCTATTTCATTATATTATTATGATTTTTTTACATTGTTTTATGTTACGTAACCCTGAAACCAGTAACTTGGTCAACTATTGTAACAAATTAATACTATACATATATATATCCTTTTGACAAAAAACAAACAAATCAACTGAACTGCTTCATTACAAAATCACTTTGAGAGTTGAACTATTGTTTTTCATTTATCTGAGCCAAACATTTCATTCTTCTGTTTTTTTCTAGTAAGGTAACTGATGGGTAAGTAAAAAAAAATACTTCACTTCTTCCCAAGAATAAATATATAGTGTGACTAAAGTGGGATAAAGGGTGTTTGGTTTGAATATTTTTGTTTTGTCATATTTTCTAAAGGCTTTTCTACTACTATTTTTATATACGATAACGACAGACTGAAGTAGATAATTATGGTATGGAGTACATAATTATATGTTATGCTTAATAATTAAGGTGTTTTTACAAAAAAAAAACATAGGTAAAATACTATTTGCAGCACTTGTAAAGTAAATTATCACGTGTGAAATCTAGGAACACGATATATATATATATATATATATATGTAACATATTATATATATATATTTATATATGTATATTAGAAACATAAATTGTTCCCATTTTGTGTTTCATATATAAACTACCACCTTGTTACCCTCATATATTGGGTATATAACGACATATATTAGCAAATGAATAAAATTAATAAGCGCTTTTAATTTAAAAAAATTGCTAGGTTTGGTGACCATTTACAATGGTTGCGGGATTTGAAATAATAAAACTTAGACGTATTAAACATAGATAAACTTAAGTATATTATTGTACTATCTGATTACATTGAAATTTTAAACTGGTTCAAATTTTCTTTTTGCACTTTTTCGTTTGTATAATTTGTCAGAATCCCTTTGAATCGTCCAACAATAATGCGCCGTCA
Organism: Caligus rogercresseyi; assembly: GCA_013387185.1. Classification (NCBI taxonomy): domain Eukaryota; kingdom Metazoa; phylum Arthropoda; class Copepoda; order Siphonostomatoida; family Caligidae; genus Caligus; species Caligus rogercresseyi. Next base: position 9,983,757 of record CP045899.1, read on the forward strand.
TATGTTGCGGGATTTAATACACAAATATAGATTGTATTTTAGTCCCTTAATACTTCTTCTGGATTTACTGGTTGTCATGAGTGTTTTCAATACCCTAACGAATGATTCATAACGATATATTAGTTACTCAGTCTTAATTTTTTTTTTTTCCAAAATCATGTCTCCAAGATCAAAGTGCAAAAATGATCCAAACAGTTTTTGCTATATATGTGGATACTATACATTCGTTCGTGATCATCGAGACATAACCGAATTTATTGAATATGCTTATAAAACATATTTTGGAAATACCCTTGGGGATCAAGACAAACAATGGGCCCCTCACACTGTTTACCATAATTGTGGGGAAAAGTTACGTAACTGGACCAAAGGTAAATACTATGGCTTACCTTTTGGACGATTCAAAGGGATTCTAACAAAGTATACAAAAAAAAGTGCAAAAAGAATATTTGAACCAGTTTAAAATTTCAATGTAATCAGATAGTACAATAATATACTTAAGTTTATCTATGTTTAATATGTCTTAGTTTTCATATTTCAAATCCCGCAACCATAGTAAATGGTCACCAAACCTAACATTTTTTAAAAATTAAAACGCTTATTAATTGTTATTCATTTGCTAATATATGTCGTTAAAATGATTAAACTAATAATACATTAATTTAACATGATTTGCAAGGGTTTCGACTATAGGAATATGGTCTCTTTTGCAGAATTTCATAAAAATCCAAGAAGTTATAGGCATCACTTTGAAATTAACCATTTTGACTACTTTTCACCAGTTTTGAGATCATACCAGAACTTTGAATGGAAGGAAAATAATTTGAATGACCATTTTTTATTTGTTAATTCATTACGAACAAAAATTATTTTTTTAATTTTCTTTTAAACTTAATATACTAACGAAGAATCGTATTTAAAATTGTACTCATCATAAAGTGACCGTTTCAAAAAAACTCAAAAATCAAAAAATCTGGATGTGCCACAGAAAAAGTAAGGCCAGATTTGGATTCAGGAGGTCTCATTTTAGATATCTATGTACATTTCGTTCAATCAAGGGAGATTGACCAAAATTTGTTGGCCTGTGTTATTATTGAGGCGTTTATCCTAATCCAAATTTATGACAAATAATGAAACAACATAAGAATAAAGGATTCACCACCTATAAAGTCCTCTTCCATTAAATTCTTCATTAGGCACATGTCCTAATAATATTAGAGAAGGTTAAATTCTTTGAAGAGACGAAAATTAAAGATAATGAATAAAACAAAAACAAAAAAGACTTTCATACCAAAAACTTAAGAGGGTTTTAAAAAAATTCCCAAGTTGGTTATCATTTCCAGAGCTAAGGAAAAAAAACATATCTCACATGGAGTCATTAACATATATAGAGCAAAGTTGATTTCGGGGTATGCCCTAGAGTATTGCCGTATGGGTATAAAATGACTGGGAAATGTTAATTCTTATATATATATATATATATTATTTACATGCCACGAATATAATAGGAGATAGAATAATATTAGATAAATGATCATAATAGTATCGGTAACACCCATTCGGAAAGTCTGTTTGAATAGAAAATACTACACGAATGATTAATCCAAATGGAATTTTTAGTATACCTTGGTTGGTTGTTGCTAAACATATATAAAAACTCCAGTATTTTCTAAATTGTTCCTGCTTACAATATTGGCCCATTTACTACCATGAAGGGGGTGAAAGCGAGACGGAGCTGTCTGGATTATGGAGAGTAATTCTTTATTGATAAAAGACGTATCTTTTCTTCGTGCAAGAAATGAAACTTTGACAGAACGCATAACCGTGCTTGAAGCGTCTGTCATGGCACTAAATGAGAATCATAAGAAAATCATAGAGGACATAAAAGAGGGGGCTATATTAGCATCTAAAAAATCTACGGCTGAATCTTCAGAGCCCTGTGAAGCAGCTTCAGTAACAATGCAGGACCTTAGTGAACCGGGGGAAAAAACTGAGGGAAAGTTATGCCCCTCAATGTGGGGGGAAAAGCCCTGCCCCGAAGGCTGTGTTACAGCTCATCTGGTTCTGTGCAACAAGGCAACTTGTTATGGCAATCCTGACTCAAGGAAGGAGTGCAAAGATTGGCACGGTCATATACGTGCTGCGGTTCGGATTGAACGCAAGAGGGAAAGAGAAGAGGACCGGAAGAAGCAATTTCAATATGGCTTCAACAGGGAAACTCTTCCAAGGGGAAGCGGGGCACCCCCAGGAAGACTCAGACCCCGGAGCGCGGTCAGAGGCGGGAGAGGTACGGACCATCTCTACAGCCACATATTATGGGTCTCCAACAACAACAGCCTTACCAATCAAACTGGTCAAATCCTCCAACGTTGAGAAATTTCGCCCCCACTGGTTGGATAAACGACGACTGGGCTCCTCGTACGACTACTCCCACGGCGGTGGGGATGATGCCGACTCCACCACCCGCCCCATACGTACCGTCCCCCATCAGACTGCCAATCGAAGCAACGTCCCAATTTCCCACAGAACTGACCGCACAGCTCGCGGTGCTGATGGAGAAGTTCGTCTCCGCGGCCGTGCGCCGCTAAAGTTCCTTACGTGGAACTGCGCCAACTTCAACTGGGGGAACACCAAAGAGTTGGCGCTAATAAACCTTCTTGCCTTTAACAATGTAGACGTGGCAGCTATCACCGAGACGGAGTTTAACGAAGAACAGAGCGCCAGCTTTGCAATTGAAAACTACACCACATTCCTCCCCTTGGCGGATGGTGATGGCAAAAGGAGGATAGTCATGTTGGTAAAAACGAAGCTGGCTGCGCGTGCATCTGCACGGCTGCTACCCAACATAATAGGGGAGTCAGGCATTGCGGTTTGGCTGGAGTTGAAATTTCCCAACAAACTAGTGGTGGGTGGAGTATATCGACCATGGGGCACCCTGGATTCGGAGAAGACTGACCTTAAACTCTTACTGGAGCAAACGAGGGCAGCCACCCTACAATGCAAAAATGTCATCATCCTAGGTGACTTCAACCTAGACCAGGCGAAGACGAACAATAGAAACAACACCTATAATAGGAGAGGTCTGCTACAAATGCTTCAGAGAGGTATGGAGGAGTACGGTATGGAATACCAGACCACCCCCGACACCTGGTGTTCCCACGGAAGATTCGGAAAAGAGAACAGACATAGGTTTTCGACGTTAGACCATGTCTACTTATCCTCCTCTCTTCTCCCAGGAAACGTCTGCGTCCTCCCAGACACGACAACCGATCACCGCCCCGTCCTCGCTGAGGTGAATATTAAAGGGAGATCTCCCAGCCGCCCCGTCACCATAAGAAGAAGGAACTTCAAGGCCATCAAAAGACATGCCCTGGAGAATGCTCTAGAGCAGTGGAAGTGGGACGATATCTACGACATTAAAGAAGTGGACGCAGTCCTCGACTTCATTGTAGCGGGAATCACCATGTCCCTCGACAAGGTGGCCCCTGTCAGGGCCATCACCGTTAGAAAAAATACAAACTTGTATCTGAGCAAGGCAACGCTTCGACTTATCGACCAAAGAAACAGAGCTCTGGGTAGAAGGGAATATAAGGTTCTCAGGAATCAGGCGGCAGCTGGAGTCAGAAAGGACAAACTCCTGTCCAACTTGAACGCCATCAAGAAGGCCAACGGCGATTCTAAGGCGTTGTGGAACCTGGCCAACAGGGCCATGGGAAAAACCAAAGCTACGCCCCTTCCTCTGTCACTTACTATCAATGGTATCGACACATGCGACGACAAAGGGGCTGCGGATGCATTAAACAGTTTTTATATTAAAAAGTAAATGATCTTCGGGCAAGCATTGTCCTCTCCACCCCTTCTTCCGACATCTGTGTCAGAACTGACCGCAGTTGCAATTGGGCTAGTCCTCGGGGGATCGTGCTGGACTTCTCCTTTGCCAGTGCAGCCAAAATTAGGAGAGTCGTCTCCTCCATATCCAATACAGAGGCGCTGGGCGTGGACGGACTGCCGGCATCTGTATTCAAACTAGGAATTGAAGTTCTGGCCTCCCCTATCTCCCACCTGATCAATTGCTCTCTTGCCAACGGCAAGGTACCCGTCATTCTCAAAACAGGCATTGTAATTCCGGTGCACAAAGGTAAAGGGAAAAACCCAAAGGACCCAGCCTCGTATCGGCCAGTTTCCCTGCTCCCCGTCCTCTCCAAGATCTTGGAGAAGGTAGTTAAGGCTGATCTGGAGTACCATATGGAAAAAATTAGCGCCTTACCCAACAGCCAATTTGGCTTTCGGGCTGGCCGCTCCACTACTACAGCCATTGGAACGGCTCACAGCAAATGGATAAAGGCTGTCCAGGAAGGGAAGGTCGTAGGCATACTGGCCTTTGATCTATCCTCTGCGTTTGACACCGTCGACTGCGACCTCCTACTGAAAAAAATCAAGGACCTTGGCGTCACAAGGAGAGTGGGAGACTGGTTTGGATCCTACCTGAATGGAGGTAAGCAATGCGTCAATTGGAACGGCACCAGGAGCGACTTCGTCGACGTGAAGTATGGGGTCCGCCAAGGTTCTATCCTTGGTCCTTTACTCTTTCTCATACTCATGGCTGGCCTCCCAGTGGAGATGGGGGTGGGTGAGAACATTGTTTGCTATGCAGACGACGTCAGCGTCTGGACAGCAGACAGAGATGTTGATGTGGTGGAGACCAATCTGAACCTCCTCGCCGCCAAATTTGTGGAGTTTGCAGCGAGAAATGGGCTCTCTTTAAACCACACAAAGACCCAGCTACTCCTGGCGGGTGGTAGGGACAGTAAAGAGAAGGAAGAGGGTTGAGGTAAAGGTCGGCCCCTCCACAGTCTCCCCCTCCAGTGAATTGGAGTTGCTAGGGGCAAAGTTTGACTCCATCCTTTCACTCAACTTAAATGTTGACATCATGGCGAGGGCAGCCAGGGTCAGGGCCAACATGGTTGTAAGGTGTCTCAGCGGTCACACCCGTACGGTTTGGAGACAGCAACCCCACAGGACCACTTGAAACTGCCCAGGTTGCTCTTGCCAGGACTCTCACTGGCAGGTTCAGGAGAGAGCACTTACCCGTCCGGGACCTCCTGAAGTCGGCAGGGCTTCCATCCATCAACACCATGGCCGTGCGGTCGGCAGCCCTGGAGGCGTGGAAGGCATTTTGGAGTAGGGACGGCGAAGAAGGAGGGAGAAATCCACTTGGCCTCATGCTCTTCGAGACAAAAAATGGAAAGGAGACCAGATCCGACGCAGCCGAAATCGTCCCCAACCCCCTCCTCTGGCAGGCAGATACCCTGGTATGTGCTGCAAGAACTGCCTGGAATAAAAGTCCACAGTTGCGACAGGCCAGGACTTGGAGAGCTGCCAGGGATGCAGCAATAGCTCTCGCCGAGGGAGTGGCGCTGTAGATTACTCCGATCTCAAGACATGTTTTCTCCAAAAAATCGATGTGGTTTTTTGTTTAAATTTTATATATTAATGTATATATATACGTTTATTAATTAGTTTGTGTTTTTATTATTGTTTTGTTTGATTTTATTTAAATTATATATATTATTTTAGACCAGCTACTTCGTGCTGAAATATAACGGATTACACACACAGTTGCATCGTCAAAATATTAAAGGACAGTACGGCGTGCCGTTAAAAAAGGTGTCCAGTAATTTCATCGCGCGTAAATTTTTCGCGGACCTTTTTATAGCCGTTTTTTGTCGTGGGCAAATACATCGCTTGCTCTTTTATAGTCAGTCAATTTTGTCGTTCTTCTTTTTGTCGCGGGTATATTTGTCGCCAAGCTTTTTTGTAGTAAAGTATTTTCGTCGTTATTTTTGTCGCGTAACTTTTGTGTAGTGAAGCGTTTTCCGCGCAATTTATTTTTTTACTTTGTAGACCTAATCTCGTTCGCTTAGTCGGGGTACCATGGGGTTTAAATCTACAGCTGACACTCTTTAGGGAGAAAAAGACAAGCAGTCTAAGAGTTTTTCACACCTAAGCCTTGGTTGTTCTGCCGGGAGTTCTATGGGATTGTAATCGACCACCGACTCTTATTAAGGTGAAAACCACTCGGCCTAATACTTTCGTAGACCTTAATCTAAGGGTATGCGCCTACTTTACCCGGGTGTCACATGGGTTTAAAATCCCCCGCCGACTCTTTTAAGGGGGAAAAACCCGGACTAAAAAATATATACCCTAATGTAAAGGATTGCACCGGCCTCAGCTGGGTGCTATATGGGTTCAAAATCTACTGCAGACCCTTCTGGGTCGTAAAAAAAACAGCTCAAGAGTTTTTCAGACACTAGGCCGAGTATTTTTCACCTTAATAAGTGTCAGTGGTCAATTACAATCCCATAGTACACCCGGCGGAACAACCAAGGCTTAGGTGTGCAAAACTCTAAGGCTGCGTGTCTTTTCTTCCTAAAAAGTGTCAGCAGTATATTTAAACCTTAAAGATATAGAGAGCTTATTCCCTTCAATAGCAGAGAAACCTCGTTCAGCTGTATTTTTGTGTCCAATATAAGAAAAGTAATTTGTACTACGTCATCGTAAGCTGATCATAGAGATATATTCTGTCTCTATGATCAGCTTACGATGACGTAGTAAAAATTACTTTGTTTATATTGGACACAAAAATACAGATAAAGGGAATAAGCTCGCTATATCTTTGTATCTTTATTATTTAAACCCCATGGTACCCCCGACTAAGCGAACGCTATTAGGTCTACAAAGTAAAAAAATAAATCGCGCGGAAAACGCTTCACTACAAAAAAGCTACGCGACAAAAATACCGACGAAAAAAAGACGGAGGACGAAAATACTTCACTACAAAAAAGCTTGGCGACAAATATACCTGTGACAAAACGAAGAACAACAAAATTGACTGACTATAAAAGAGCAAGCGATGTATTTACCTGCGACAAAAAAACGGCTATAATAAGGTCCGTGACAAATTTACGTGCGATGAAATTACAGTAAACCGTTAAAAAGGAGGTTATATCTCCAACAAAACCAAAGAAAAATATATTTGTGCGCAATGAAATGAATTCTATCAAGCTCGTTATTACATACTTATTTGGGTAGAAATTAATTGCAATTAAGGGCATTCACAAATGCAGAGTACCAGCAAGAATTTTAAACCTGATTCTAAGGAGATCAATAGAACTTTGTAACTTTATTCTAGGAATATTGGAAACTACTACATGAAAGTGTGACTTTTGTCGCGCGCCGGGAAGTCAATACGTAAGCAGTGCATCCAAATTATACTGATTAATAATCTATGTTAATGTATATATTAAATTGATTTCTGTTTAAGTGTTTTTATTAAATTAAAAGATAGCTAAATATTTATTAAAAAATTACAACAAGCATTGCACTAAATACATAAAGATATACATATTTTTAACAAAAATTTAGTCAAATGCTAAAAAATGAAATACAATGGCCTCCTGCTTCAAAGTCGGAGGTGGCTGCTTTTGAGGGTTGGATGTAGCTAGAAGGAGGATTGGCTCAATGAGTAACAGCCCTCTCCCCTTAGTAGAACTTCAAGTTTGGACCTTAAAGAAGTTATTCGAGTTTACAGGAATCCGAAAGGAGTTCTCTCCAACATGAATATTAACATTCGAGACGTTAATAATTGACTCCGTTCCAATCTGTGACTCTAACCGGGAAGTGTTACTGCTTTTTGAAGTGTTGTGTGTCGTAAGATGATAAAGTTGTTGAGAAAAATAAGCCTAGGTTTCACGAGCTCCACGCCGCAATCGTGATGCAAGAGAATATTTTATAATATCGGAAGCACAATTACACTGGATGAAATTAAATATTTAAAAAATATAATATAAACAAGGACTGAAACAGGAACTTCAATTAATTTGAACCAATTTACTCTTAATTGGGATCAATTTCAAGAACAATAATGGATATTGAAATACACCACGTTTTACTAAAGAATAAATAACTACTGAAGTGAAAGTACCTACAACTTAAGTAAAGAGTCACCCTTCCATGGTCTTTCTTGCATTCCTTGCATTATTATAGCTAAGTTTTTTCAATTTCCCCCCCAGGAGTATATGCGGTTAAGCTTCTCATGGGGTAACGGAAACTGCAATTTAATGCAGCAACTTATAGCTAAGTTATTGAATGTACAGTGAATATCAAATAATATTTGATAGCATCCCTACCTATACTTCGTACTAATTTGTCTAACAAAGTTTTGCCCATCCAAATTTAAGGGCGCCTTCACATCCATAATATTCCTACAAGAAACAAATCCTTTAAAAAAATATCTGTTTGAACTTTTTTTTTTTTGCCTAATTGGTTCGATAGAATTGCATCCGATAGGATATAATTAAGCATTATAGCATTAAATTTGTCTATCGAACCTAGAATTTTTGTATACTTTTTATCCATGCTTTAATCATGCAACTATCAAAAACTTATGAAATTTGCTTTACATAATCTGTTCCTTTATATAGAAGATTTGACATAGACTTACAGCTTGCTTACATAATTAATTTGTTTTTTCAATATTATGTTATGCTGTAAAAAAAATAAATCAAGTTTAATTGATAATGGTAAATCATGCCCAAATATCCTTCAATTTGAATGTCATTTTTATTAATAATTTAAACATCTACTATCAGCCAGTTGTGCTCTAATCTCTTAGGCCGCAGTTGCTGAATATTTAAAAACTGTTTTATCAAAAGCCCGCTCACTAAACCAGTTGAATCATGACTTGTGTTACCAATTTACCAAGTCTTTACAACTTTTTTGAAAGTAAAAGAGATCTAGTTATCTTTATTGATTAGACCTCCCAAATGAAACCACTTTTTTAGTTCTTTTACATAGTCCCAGCGATTCTGGCTCATTTTTTAATGCTGAAAACGAATATCTAATTTAAAAAATTCTAGCATTGTTAGAAATCGGACGTCACTGGTTTCAAAGGTTTCGTTATGAAGCAAAAATTTTTGGTTATAACTTATTTTGAAAATAAATAGTTTTATTAAATTTAGCTATGATCAATTTATGACTTTGGATTTTTTTGCAAATTTTCGTCAAATAATATTTTGTGCCAAAAAATGAACATAAGTGCTGACGCACCAACCATTTTTTAAATAACAGCTCCTACTAGGGTTCTTTATAGTTTTAAGAAGGAAAAAGAAAAAGAGGGTACTCATGTTGATGTTTTTAAGTTATCTTTTAAATTCAATACAATAACCAGTTAATCTTATTTCATCAAAACCTGTTTTTATTTATAAACACGTGATCTAAACACATATCAGATTCATTTTCATCCATCCAACCTTCTTGGAGCTTCCGGTCGCACAATCGGCTTCTGATTCAACATTCATTGAGTTAAGCGGCATCGTCACCTCTCTTCAAGTTGTCAATGACGCGGCAGAGAGGGCCGTCAAGTTCGGGTCTGACTTTACTAAAGTACTGACCAAGAGCGAGAAACAGCGTCAGAACATTCTCAGGCTGTTGAACTTTCACGTCGTGTGTTTCCTCACGCAGCCCGAAAGTGTTTCAATCGTGTCAACGCTACCAGCTCTGTGATTGAGCTGATGGTATCGTCTGGTTATGACGCCCGTTAGATTCATTTACGGAATTCATAGTTCAATCCATAATTTTTGATTGTCAAATATGAGCATATATATATATATATATATTTATATATAATAATATAATAATATTGTTTTGTTTTTAATATTATTATTTTTTTACTCTAGCAACATAGATACCCCACCGTGTGGTTATGTTCTTTACCTAAGTTGTGTGCTGTTTGTATATGTCTTTGTGTCAAAGAGTAATAAATATTTCTTAACTAAAAAAATATATATATAATAATATATGTTGAACAAAATGTCTATTGGCGAATTCACGAGATTACCATAATGACATTTCCATTGAAAAACTGCATTTTGAGAAAAACAAAAATTAAAAGAATTGGTATCAATACTGATGAGAGGGATTCAGAGGGAGTAGATTGGGATTCGATGGGGAAATTCTATTATCATTAGTCGTTTTAAAAAAGTATTTAATAGATAACTTAAAAACATCAACATGAGTACCCTCTTTTTCTTTTCCTTCTCGAAACTATAAAGAACCCTAGTAGGAGCTGTTATTTAAAAAATGGTTGGTGCGTCAGCACTTATGTTCATTTATTGGCACTAAATATTATTTGACGAAAATTTGCAGAATCAACCAAATCATAAATTAATCATAGCTAAGTTTAATAAAACTATTTATTTTCAAAATAAGTAATAACAAAAAGTTTTGCTTCATAACGAAACCTTTGAACCCAGTGACGTCCGATTTCTAACAATGCTAGAATTTTATATTAGATATTCGTTTTCAGCATTAAAAAATGAACCAGAATCCCTGGGACTATGTAAAAGAACTAAAAAAGTGGTTTCATTTTGGGAGGTCTATTATTGATCCGTCTCATTTTTTGTAATATTTGACAACATTGTCTTATCTCCCGAAAGTTCCTCTATCCATCAAAGGCAACATGGTTCTCTGAAACGCTTTTATAATATGGAACGCCCCTGATGACCATTCATCGTTAAAAACATTTTTTAGTCTCTTTTTAGAGTTTATATGCGTTTTTATAAATATATTATATAAAGAGATGCCCCACATTGCTTTGGATTTTCAGGGAATGCCCTGCTTAGGCCAAATATTTCCTTGACACCTCAATAAGTTGACTTATCCATAGAAAAGTTGATGAATATATAATTAAGTGTTAAGGAGATAAAGAGGATCCAACAACAAATAAACAATTTATTATAAGAATATAACTTTTCCGGGAACAACCACTCCCCAAAAGATTTATTTGCACCACAAACCCCCTACATGAATTTTGTTCTAATCTAACGAGCCATTATCAAGAAACCGTATTTTGCGTATAAAATAAACATATATGGAAAACAATTTTCTGGGAAAATCCAAAAGTCAAAGACACTTTAAAAACTTAAATTCGTCACAAGAAAATTTGGTCCCAATCTAATTTGGAAATTTTATGAAATTGCAAATTATTGGTGAAAAAAAAAAAAGAGCTATAATAAATTTTCCGGGAGTGTCCATACAGATAAAAAGATAAACAGAGCTTTTCCCCTTCATCTGTATTTTTGTGTCCAATATAAACAAAGTAATTTGTACTACGTTATCCTAAGCTGATCATAGAGATAGAATCTATCTCTATGATCAGCTTACGATGACGTAGTATCAATTACTTTGTTTATAGTGGACACACAGAATGCAGCTGAACGATTTTTTACTGCTATTGAAGGGAATAAGTTCTCTATATCTTTATATTTCTATGGGAGTGTCCCCCAGCACTAAAACACTCCATGATGAATCAAAAATTATAAGCTGAGTGAATGGAATATATATATATATATCAAGATATTTGTTTTAACACAATTTATTTTAAAAAATTGGTCAGGCTAATCCCAGCTGGTTAGTTATTTTGTAAAGATAAAAAAGAATATTTCAAATACACATAGATAACTATGACTAAAACAAGAATTTAATCTCATATATTTATCATCATTATGGCACAAATAAAAAATTGTGCGTGTAAAAATGTTTGATTGTTAGATGTATTAAAGTATCATAGTGACATTTTTTTATCATTATGTTACGTGATATGGCACCATCAATTTATATGTTTATTAATAAGTTTATGTTTATTAGTAAGTTTATTGTTATGCTAAAATTATTATGGTGGTATAAACAAAAAATGATATAATGGTGAATTAAAAGATATATTTTCATGTAGAACAACTTTGAAATAGAGATTCAAAATAAAGGGCTTTGAAAGCCTAATACGCAGTACCTTTCTTGTTCCTCCATGAAGATTTTTTTTATTAATTAGGAAAACGCAGCGTGAGCAATTCATTAAAAATATACTTATTTGGTCCTACAAAGATTCAATTATGAGCATTTGTTATGTGTGAGGCATAACTTTGAGTAATGGGAGAATGGAAAACAGATACTTAGACATGATCAAAGTATATATAATGCATGATTTGTCTTTTCATCTTTTCAAACCTTTTAATTATTTTTTAAGTTATCAAGAATTTATTCTCATTTTTTTGATGAAATGAAGAATAACATTTCAATTAATGTTATCATTTCCGGTCTAGCCGGTCTGACGTCATTAAAAACCACTGGCCAGCAAAAAATTAGTTTTCTTGATGACATGGCATACCTTGACTTTCAATAAACCTTAGGTATAATGACTATAATAAATATTCTTAGGTTTTAGCAACTCTTAATGTATATTATTTTCCTAGTCATATTATGAGCCATTAATGGTACATATTTTTTGAATGTTTTTATTAAAAATGGGCTTCATTAACATAAAATATAAATGATACAATTAATAAAAAATAGGTAAGCACACCAGTAGACTACTGGATTGCGTACCGACTAATAACAGGCACTCCAACTTTTGGAAGCAGACATGGAAAACACCAATCGATCAGATTTGCTTCTTCTGCAATAATGTAAAAGAAACCTTTGAATATCTTCTGGTGACACATCGTAGTTGACAAGTTTGGAGTTTTAATACACCAATATGCTTTCCAGTTTTCAAATATCGGCTTTCAACAAAAACAAATTTAAGCAAATTTTGGAGTTTAAAATGATATTAAATTACCTATTAGCAATTATTATAAATGTTTTGTTGTAAAGAAGAAATTTACAATAACCCGAAAAAATATGTACAGTTGCATAGAAATCAACATATAAGCAATATAGTTTTTAAAACATATGCACACCAATAAAACTCTTTATAAATGAACAATATATACTTTAAGAAGTAAAATAAACTGACTACCAAAATAACTTTAATTTGATAAGACTGAATTGATATCATTAAGTTTATAAGTAAAAATATCTTGTAAATGTGTAGTAAAAATCATAAGTTAGAAATACTTTACCTAATAAGACAAAAAAAACTCAACGAAATAATATTCAATATAAAACCTAAACAAACCACAATGATTTATGAAAACATCGGTAGTGATGGACTAAGTTATTTTTAGGGATTAGTTGAAAGTTCAATACGTGTTCTGATTGATTGTTGTTAAAATAGATATATACATATTGACATACACGGATGAGTTATGAAAAACTGTTTTATATCATGAAACTCATATAGAAAGTAAGTGAGTGCATACATTTATTTCTCTATTTATATAAATCCACATTTAAAAAATATATCTATATATGAAGTAATTTATTACGAGATATGGCACAAATGTAAAAAAGAAGTACACATATCTTCATGTTTTAATAAAATGATATAAATTCGCATACAATAATTATTTTATAATGACTTCCTTTAGAAATTAGGATTCGGAGACGCTAAAAATTGATATAGTTTATACTTATTGAGGTGGAGAGGATGCCATCACACAATATTGTTTATATGTTAAAATGACAATTTTAACTTTGAAAATACAATATGAAGCCTTGATAAAACATCATAAAAGATCTGTTTTAATTTAAAAAACTAATACGAATTACATTTTCAATTAATGAATACAAAAAAATTAAAAACTAGGTTGAAAGACCAACAACTATCCTTCAGCTTTCTTTTCGGATGAATAAAAGGTTTCATATAGTTTTTTAAAGATCTTTCAACATCATTCAGCAAGGTAGATATGAAATTATCCCAATTGCAAACTCTACAAGCCTCTAAATAAAAATAAACTTTTTGATTGCCAAATTTATTGATAGTGGCTTATTAAAGAGAAGTGATTTCAGTCGCATTTTTTATGTATCATAAGAAGTGAGAAGCGTACATTTTTAGCTACAATATTTTTCAAATTTGCTTTCGTTTTTTCACCCGAAAGCATCTAAAATGATATCCAAGGTCGGTATCAGAAGTACAGTAGGCTTGATAAAAGCATGTTATTTATATATTATTGTATGTAGATATGAATTACTTTTGTAGCATTTTGGTTTTTACCATTATAAATGAGAGACTAGAATTGTAAAGAATTGTGAGATCTTGTAGTTGTAATTGATCTTCTGGCAACCGTACAATGAATAATTTTGTTATTTCTATTGAAAATCCATTTCTAAAAAACGTATTAATATTATTAATGATTATTTTCAGAATTTAAGCATAAAATAATGTGGCAAAAGGTGTAAATTGATCATATCAAAAATAAATTATTATGTTACATTCTCCGTATAGAACAAACATTGTGCTTTTTTAAATACAGAAAATCCCTTTGTTTTCCACACATTGCTTTAACATGTTTATACTTGAAGCCTTTGTTCACTACAATCAAATGTAATTAATTTTTAACTGGCTTCAAAATATGAGGTCCAAGGAATATATTAACATACTGAAGCAAACTTGGATATTAGCATCTGTGACCATGGTGGGTCATGACATAAATCTTTTTTTGTTGCAAATATGAAAGGCAAATAAAAAAGTCCTTTCGAGAAAAAAGGGCAACAGATGCAAGTATACAAATATTATTTAATTAAGGTAATATAAGGAAAGGTAATAATTCTTTAAATCAGTTTGTAAATGAAAATAATTATTAGTTGAAATTTTTTATTTTTGGTCTTTACAGACGGGACTCAGACTAAGAAGTTAAATTATTGTTGAAAGAATATGATTATAAACAGCAATCGCTATTTTGGAATAAATTCCCTCCCAACTGTTGTTGATGTTTGAACATCACCCTAAAGAATTGTATTTTCTCACGGGCCTTCATCCAAGTCATTTATAAATCTATATAATAATTCACCAATCTCTGTCCGTCTGTATGTCCGCACGCTATCTCCTCCCACATTTATGGTCAAATTTGAACTTTGAAGATACCTATGGAATCCTTGGGTCAAGACGGACCTAATAAAACTATTTGCAAAGTGATGGGACCAGAAATGAAAAAAAATCAGACCTTGTCTGATTTTACTACCTACTTTCCAAGGTAATGAGAGGAAAAAAGAAAAAGAAAAGGAGGAGGAGGAGGAGTTAGAGAAATAGAAAAAGAAAAAAGCATCTCATGTGACTTAAAACATATTCTTTGTACAAAGTCAAACTTTTTATGATGAATGTTTGTACAAAACAGAAAATTATTTTCTCTCTCCTCTCTTATATTCTTTAAGGTCTGTTTCACTTACAAACTAGCTCCAAAACCTACCCATACCCGAAGGGCGAACATATGGGCGCTGTAGGCGGCCAAATATGCGAGTCCTTTGAATTTTATGGAGTATTGAGATTAACCTTATAAAAAGCAACCCTATTTAAAGAATGTTTATTCTGTTTCATCCTTACTGTAGATAAATGGATTCACACATAGAATATGAGATGCAGGAGGAAAAAAAGAAGTAAGTTACCAACTGAAAAATATGTTGTTTGGTGAATTTGTGAGGACTACTTTTTGGCACTTTTCAAGAATATCGTCCAGAGGGTGGGGGTTGCGTGATAAATTTTAAAGTTCCGATTGCAAAAGTTACCACTGTGTCTCAACCCTCTGGACGATATTCTTGAAAAGTGCTACTATGGACTAAGAGACAAAAAGTGAGTTATTAACAAATACAGAAAACCTTTGATGATTGAACTGACTTCTCGAAATATAGACAAATATAGCTGCATTCTTTATGGGGCACAAAGCTTCTTTAATGAAATGACACACATATGATATTTGGTCAACCTTAAAAAATATAAATACAGAGAGAGAGCGAGTTAGTTCAATGTATGTGTACTCAATTCTCAATGCAGAGGGCACAAGATAAACTATCTAGAGAGAAAGAGTTCAATTGGATCAGCTTCAGTAAAAAAAATATGAAATTATATCAATTATATATTATGTTTATTTTATTTTCAAAAAGATTAAATACCATCAAATCCAATAGGCTAAATAAAATAAGTATTAATAAATAGATTTATATTATTTGGAAATAAATATATATAGATAAACTTAAAGTGTATAAAGACACTCTGTTGGGCTAATATCCTTTTGTTGTGGTTTTAATATACTCTTAAGTACTTGGTATATAGCCATATCTACTGTAAATTCTAATGAGCTCTTATCTAAAAACAAGACCTTTGATGGGAAGAAAGTATCTAAGATTGCAGCTATAGGATCTTAAAAAATAGAGATACTTTAAGGCGGGTTCCACGTAGTTGCTGTAACCATATTGTGATTTTTGTACAAATATCAATACAAAAAAATACCCCAAGTAGATATTAAGATAGGCTTCGGCATGATGGATTAGATTCTTATAATGCTGACAAGCATGCTCAGACTCTGTGCTAAAATGTGAAATGGAACCTAATATGCTGTATTATAAAAATATAACAGCAAGGAGATATAAAAGTATATTTTTTAGAGTAGTGCAAATAACATTATGGATTATACTATACTCTATCTCATGGGGATTTAAGCAATGAGAACGTACAGTTTGAGATCTCAGTATGATAACGATATCCTAGGATCATATATAAAATATCAGATGATTTTGTTACATAGAATTTGTAGTCTACCCAATGTAATCTCATTTGTTTTTTTCTGACAGAATTTTTATATTTAGATATATATTGGGATCATTTGGGTATCATTTTCTACATATGATTTTCATTTAATTATATTTAGCATTAAATGTGACAAATATCCCTAACTGAGCTTCTAATGGATTTATCATCCAATTATTCTCCGGATCTGCCCTCATGCATTCAGTCCCTGTTCTCAGATATAAAAAGTATGTTTTCTTGGAATAAATTTAAAGTGAATAACGCGATGATCATCACATCTGATGCCTTTTTTAAGCATTTAACCAATCGTTAACCAAAATATTATTGTGAAGCTATAAAAATATGGTGCTAATTAAGAAACAAGATAATTTTAGAATTTTAACAATAACCGGGTACCCGGCTGTTTTTTTAGTATGCCGGTACCGGGCTGGGACTTTTTTAGGAATCTTTTTCCCAAAAAAACGTTGTCACTTTTTTGGGAAATTATTTTCTAAAAAAAACGTCGTCACTTTCAGAATGACGAAGAAAAGAAAATATACTGAAGGCCCAGCCCGGGTCCCGGCTAAAAAAAGTGTCCCGGTCGTTTCCTGATATATATATATATATATTAGATCATCTTATTTTTTTTTTGAAGAGTTAAAAAAATTCCATATGTTAAAGGAAGCGAGTTAATTTGCTGGAAGTGTGCAACAAAAATGTCTCCAAGGTTATTAAAATGTTTGCGACTTTAATAGATGACAAAAATCATTTTTTATTTGGATCCAGCCAATAATAAATACAGTTGAAACAGTTCATATTCTTAAGGACATAATAATTATGGAGGCAGCTTTATTTTGTTTTCACTTTAAAATCATCCAATATATTTTTTGTAATTTTTGGATATTGCCATCAACGATATAATATCTTGAGTTTTATAGTGAGGACAATGCGATATCATTCTTATTATACAAAATAATAGCTCATAATACGGCTCATCTAGGACGTTCTTCAAGGATGCCTCGGTGCGATGATTTGCAGCAATTGCTCTTGTATATCAAAACAGTTTTTATAATTTCGATATCTGGGATGAAAGTAAAGAAAATATCAATTTAGTACGAACATGTATTGATCAAATTCTATAAATAATAAATAATTAGGTTACGTTACCCCTATTATTGTGGTTTGTTTCGAAGAAAAAAAAACATGTTGGCCTTTTTATTTGCAAGTTCCTTAATGGAATTCTCTAAGAGTTTCTTAAATAATCTAAATCCCATTTTCCAAATCACAGCAACTCTCCAAATATTCAAATTATTTAAAGAACTTGCAAATAAAAAGGCCAACATGTTTTTTTTCTCCGTAACAAATCACAATAATAGGGGTATTGCAACCTAATGATTTATTATTTATAGAATTTGATCATACTTGTTCGTACTAAATTGATATTTTCTTTACTTTCATCCCAGATATCCGAAATTATAAAAACTGTTCTGATATGCATTGATATATACAAAAAACATATTATATATTAATAAAAGTCAATAAACTTAAAACAAAAAATATATAGCCACTTAAATAGAACACTATAAAATGATCAACTTTTTGAAATATAAAGCCTATTTTTTCGAATACTACGAAAGATATTGAAATTATAAAAACTGATTTGAAATGCATTGACATATTAGAAAAATAAATACTACGAATATTTGTGGTTATTCCTACTTTGCATGAAGATAACTGGGTCTGAACCATTAGAAATGATGAAAATTATGATTTTCAAAAAAAGACCAATAAGTCCAAACCTTTTTTCGGACGATATTTTGAGTGGCATTTTTGGAATCTACGTAAAAAATGGGACTCAAATTAGGAATTTCAGCCCAGGGCAAAATCCTGTTACATAGTGTTATCAATTATGTAATAAGCTCATCTGAACTTTTAAACCCAATCAATTTTATCCGTAATAAGATTTTATATATAAATAAAACTTATAATGTTCATATCTTTGTCGCAAGTGTCATAAATTTATTCATAAATATCAATCTAGAGTAAATGTTTTTTGCTTTGAATTTTACAACAACTTAAGACAACGGGTATATGAAACTCCAGTAGGTATATGTATTCTCACTCTAATAAACATATACATACATTATACGTATATATATAATATTATGTGTATTTCCTTTAGAAATCCTGAGGGAGAAAAAAGAAGAGAAAGGGTTATTTGAGATAGAATTTCGATTCGTGAAAAAGTAATTCTCCTTTAAAAAGACAAAAAAAAAAAGAAAAAACTTTTTATGTAGAAAAGAATAAAAAAGAACTTTGCCTACTATTTGAGAGGAAGTAAGCTACGACTAGAATTCATAATAATTTCGAGGAGATCTCTTTTAAATTTACCAATATGTCTAAAGATCTCTAAATTCTTTATACACAACAGTGTTTTCAATCTGAGAAAACGTATAAAAACATAAAAACGTTGGATATTTAATCCCATGGTATGAATCTGAGGTAAGATGAGACGAAGGCTTTTTCCCCTCTTGAGTAAATACTCATTCTAAAGGCTTGAGTGATTCTTCGTCTGATCGTCGAATGACATGGCGGGTTCTCAAAAAAAATTGGCCATTACACTTTAAATAAATTGATATCATTTGATAGAATACTCAAAAGTTATGGATGCCATTTTTTTGTTGTTCAATTAAGTTCCAGTTGTCAAATAAAATTACAAATTGCTAAATATGTTGTATAAATAGGAAAAAACACCTTTATGGTAACTAAATTTATCATGCGTTAAAATTTAGTTCCGACTGTATGCTGGGGCTTCATGACTATAAATAATACTCTAAGGTAATAAATATAATCTATATTTGCATGATAAACGACAACTAAGAGCTGGAGATGAAGAATTATGTATATGTTGACTATTACAACATGTAAAATTCGGTTTTAACAGCAAAATGATAGTTGTCCTTCATATTTTAACACCTGGAAAGTACAGACTTTAAAAAAACTGCAAATCAACCTATAATTAAGTTATTCGCTTTCACTGTGTAGACCAAGAAGATGTACAAATTGAATTATTTATTTGTTCGAGATATAAACATATGAATACATGTTTGTATTATTATTATTATTGTATAAGCCGTAATGGTTACGATATATCAAGATCCTTCTCATATGAACTAAAGCAAGCAATAAATATCCATTAAGCAATATATAATGTAATATTTAGCCATAAATAAGTAAAAGGCAGCTACGTTATATAAAATAGTTTTCTTGTTATACATAAGTATGAAGTCTTGGGGTTACCTTTCGTTATGAGTTTCCATGACATATGGGTCATGTAATAAATGTTAGAAGTGGAAGAACGAGGATTTTACCCCAACGTTTTTGCAAATCCAAATATTTATTAAATAAGGTCAAGCAACCCAACCCAAAATAATAATGTGTATTCAGTTCACGAAAACTTTTAGTCAATCGATATTTCATTGTACAAGCAAATCATGGACAAATATGTGCCCCTCAAACATGGTCAACTTCTGACTGAACCTTAAGGATTGCAATATCCTACCTTTAGTAATTTTTATAGGTGTGCCCTAATTGTGTCTAAATTTCAAAGTGGCTGCCTTCTGCCTCAATTCTGGCCTCCACACGGGGCCTGAAGGTAGCGCAGACCTTGACTACGTAGTCCATGGACATGTTGGCTCAATCCTCGTCAATGGTGGACTTTAGGCTAGCTACATTGGGATGGGGTATACTGCAAACCTTCGTATCCAGATTGCCCTAGATACCATAGTCCAGAAATGAATAGTCTGGAGAAGAAGGTGGCTACATTACCCATAGCCAGAAGTTGGCCAAGTGATCACTGCACCATTTCTGAGTTTTGATGGCCTTATACCCTGGTGCACTATCTTGTTGGATAACATAGTTGCCCTCAGGGTAGGTGGAGTCTAGCCAGGGCTTGACTACAGTCTTGAGGGCATCCAGGTACTCATTGGTTCTCACCTTGAGGTCAGAAGAGGGGTATGAACTTGCCATCGCTGGCCACCGCACCTAACATCCTTACACCCTGGGGGTGCTTAGTGACATTGATAATTGGGATCATACTGGCACTGATAGCTAGGTAACGGTCGTTTCTGGCATTTCTGACCATTTCCACAGTTCAGAACTTCTCATCTGAAAACACACGTACCAGTCCAGGATTCTTCCTCATCCAGTTCACCAATTTCTTCCTCTTCTTGAATCTGAGCAACTTGGTTGAGCTGGAAAGCAGCTGGGGCTTCCTCCTGACATAGCTGGTCGTGCCCAAGTTCCTGGTGACAGTCATGGTCGTCGTAGGGGACCTTGGTCAGCTTCCTCATACTAATTGTGGGATCCTCCTCAATTTTGGACGTCATATCCCCTAATTTCTTTTTATCAAGCTTCTTGTTGTAACCACGACTTCCCTAGGCTCTTCCCAGGCATTTGCCATCCACCAAGAGGACTTTAACATGGTAAACAAGCACTTCAGGTTGCCCACAATGGTGGGTATTGACACTCCGGCCTGAAGCAGGGCTGCAATCTTTCCCTTTGAACCTACATAACTTTTATAATATTCAACTTAGAAAAAACTTTTTTTTTACAAAACTTGTGTGTGTTTGTTTATACTAGAAGATTCGAGCAGAAACTCACAGAACAAACCATTTAAAATCACGAACCTATCCTTTTTTTAAGCGTTATGAATTTTTAATATTTTTTGACTTTTTTGTTCCTTATGCCGTTGTACATGTAGGATTTATTTAACTTTTAGGGGCAATAAGCAGGCATAGGTAGAGTCTACATTTTTCCTTTAATAACCATTTACATATTCCTAACGGGATTGATATGACAATCAATTTAATTTTTTTTTACTGAAATTTATAATCAACTTCAACAGGTTGATAATTGTTTGTTTGTTTGAGGGTAGGATCCAAGAGTACGAATTGAAGTCGAGTCTTGAGTCCAGGGCGGAATCGAATTTACGATCTTAGCCCATTCCCTAGAACACACAACCACTTTAACCATGTTGTTTACCCATTCTACCTCGGGAAGCCAAACAGGTAACCAATGTTACAATCCTTAGAATTGCTGGTATCTGCTTTAACTCTGGAGGATGTTGGTTAAAGCATTTTTGAGCGATCATTCTCTTAAGACAAAAGAAATCCCACTCAGCCAAAATGTGATCAGACGACTCATCACTCTGCTGGCAAAAACGACACTCTCGAGTGAGAAATTTGTTCGACAATGACTGATGATATCTAAGAAAGTTATGACCAGTTATTATCCGTATTTGAATACATAGAGATTCACGACTAAGATTAATTAATCGTCTCGATGCATTAGGGTCCGGCGTCGGAAGCCACAGTTACAGGAGCTATCCTGTGTCCATCAGGAGGACAATTCTCTATAGAGACCCCTCCTTTTCAGGTCTGACATAAAATAATCTGGAATAGGAATGTCCTTTAATAGATTTGATCTTGATCCAGCTTTTGCAAGTCGGTCAGCTTTCTCATTTCCTGGCCAACCTACGTGGGATTTAATCCAATGAAGGTTGACATGGTTTACACGTCCAAGTGCATTCAAAACATTGATGCAATTGTTCACTGTACAAGACTTTACAACAACCGAGCCCAAAGATACAAGAGCTGCTTGGTTGTCGACATAAAAAAAAATTTGGTTTGAGATTTTCTTTTTTAATAATAAGAGGGCTGCCTTTAAGATAGCCCAAACTTCAGCCTGAAACACAGTGGATTCGTCATTGAGTTTCCCAGCTGAGTTTATTATAAAAATACAGGATTGTACAAATTTTGTTAGCAATTTTGCTACCATCGGTGTAGCATTGAATACCATTACTGGCGTTCAATACCTCACCTACAGAGAAGCTATCATAATTAATGTAAAAAGTTTTCTTCCAACTCATTTTTAGACTCGTAGAAAAGTCTCTGTTAATACAGGATGAAATTCCTAACTTTTTATTTTCACGCCACTCTTCAAGAATATGACCAGGTTTAGACCCAATGCTCTCCCATCCATGTGGCGTGATGTTCAAATTAAAAAGTGCCTTTCTGGCCCTCATTTTGATATATAAATCTAGAGGAGGCAAATCGAAGATTACCTCAAGTCCTTTCGTAGGTGTACTACGATTAGAGATGGAAAGTCGAGGGATATTTTGGGCGTGTGAAAGGAAGAATGTCTGAAGGGCGCAATTGAGTTCAAGCTCCTTGTTATCACTATTATCTCTCTTCTCTTGAGGAATATTTATTTCATTTATGAAGCAGGACAAGTCGGCCAGAACAGAAAGTATTTATTTTATATTTGAATCTCTGTTTTTGCTTCTGTTCGGAGGAAAGAGAATAGTGATAACAAGAAGCTTGAACTCAATTGCACCCTGCAGACATTCTCACTTTCACACGCCCAAAATATCCCTCGACTTTCCATCTCTAACTACGATATATAAAGGTAGTTCTTATCATACCAAGCCGTTGGATACGTTCCAGTTTCTTCAGGTAATTTCGGGTTCGACGAGACCAGACAATCGATCCATAAGAGATCTTAGGACGAATTATGCTGGTATATACCCATCTCATTGCCCTTGGAGTCGAACCCCAGGTTTTCCCGACGGCGTTGTTGCAAGCCATCAGTAGTTTTTTGGATTGGTTGAGCTTAGATGTGATGTGGACACCGAAGTTTAATCCCGAATCCAGAGTCACACCTAAGTATTT
This sequence comes from Caligus rogercresseyi, assembly GCA_013387185.1. Taxonomy (NCBI): domain Eukaryota; kingdom Metazoa; phylum Arthropoda; class Copepoda; order Siphonostomatoida; family Caligidae; genus Caligus; species Caligus rogercresseyi. The sequence continues at coordinate 10,006,983 of CP045899.1, forward strand.
AACAGAATTAGATAAGCATATGTTAATACCATTCATATTCAAGTTCCTTATTTTAGGGGCCTCTTTCTTCCTGTGGAAGAGAATAGCCACTGTTTTATGAGGAGCGAACTCAAGGCCACAGCCATTACCCCACTCAAGAGCCTTGTTAATGGCATCTTGAAGGATACAGACCATAGAGCTCGGATCCGAACCTGAAATTAAAAGAGCAGCATCGTCAGCAAAGCCAATGGCCTTCACTGGGCCCGAATCAAATAACCCCAAAAGCTTGTCAAATACAAGATTCCAGGTAATCGGACTGAGTACACCACCCTGAGGTGTCCCTCTGGTGAGAACTCGGTTCTTTCTAATGCCCTTGAGTTCGACTGTGATGGAGCGACTTCTTAGGTAGGATACATACCACTTGATAATACCTTCTGAGACTTTCCTAGCCCTGAGGCCTTCGACCACAGACGTAATGTCTATATTATCGAATGCACCAGAGATGTTCAGAAAAATCCCGAGACTATAATGACCCCTGTTGATAGATCGTTCAATGAGGTCAACCATAGAGGAGAGAGCAGAGTCGCAGCTCCTTCCTCTTCTGAAAGCATGTTGATTAGAGTTCAGAGGAATCTTAGTTAGATAATCTTCTTCTATTTTATTTAAAACAACTCTTTCGAGCGTTTTCAAAATAAAAGAAGTGAGAGTAATATGACGAAAAGACTTTACCTTGGAGTAGTCATCCTTACCTGGCTTTGGAATAAAGATGACCTTAGACTTCCTTAGTTGTCTTGGAACATATGAGAGTTGAATTGAGGCCCAAAATAGTCGGGCTAGCCATTCCATACTCTGAGTGTCTAGGTTCTGCAAGATGATGGGCTTAATTCCATCTATCCCCGGTGTTTTATGAGATCTGAAGGATTCCACAGCCCACTTGATTTTGAGAGTCTTCATCCATGAGGCGTAGAAACTTGCCTCGAAAGATGACTTACTAATTTTGGTCTTTGAGTGTTCCGTTTCAAGAACCTCAGACAACCAGGAAAAGAAGTAGTCAAAAGAAGGTCCAGTGCTTCTTCTGGAGATCCCGATCCCAGTAGCCCAACGGAGCATGTTTTGGAGCCCTGTATAACTTTGAAGAGCCTCGAAAGTTGTCTCCCGTCTTTTGCAGACTCAGTGAACCTCTTCCAGCTCTCCAGCTTAGCTGACCTTACCAGCCCCCTGAACTCATATATTTGTTCCAGTTAGCTTCACTTTTATCTGATTTGTAAACTTTGTAGAGTCTACTTAGGTTCCTTCTGCAGAGCGCCACCTCCCGTGACCAAAAGTCAGGTTTTTCACTTCCCGACCTAACCCAAGCGGAAGGGCACGCTGTGTCCACAGCCCTTTGGACACCCCCTACAAATTGACAAAACGCCATGTCCAACCATCGGGGCGTGATAGTGCCCGGAAGTGACATGTCTATTTTCATGGAATGCCTAAAAAGATTTCAATCTCTTTTACGGAGATTTCTTATCTTGACACGTTTATTAGGTGCTGGGATAGGAACCTCAAACTCAATGAGAGCGTGATCCGATAATAGATCCTTATCACTAACCCTCCAGTTAGTAACTCGGATTTGGTAACTAAGAGTAATGTATATATGTGTTTCTGCGCCCCTCCCTATAAAGGTTGGCTTCAGTCCACAGTTTTCAACAACAAGGCCATTGCCTAAAATAAATTCTTCAATTACTTCCCCCCTCCTATTGGTATCCAACCCCCAAAGAGAGGAGTGAGCATTTGAGTCCATGCCAATAATCAGTGAGTAGTTTTTATCCTGGCTGAATTTCATAAGTCTTACCAATGAGCTTGGTAAATCTTTATTGATATCCAGGTAAACAGAACAAATAATAGTTTTGGAATCTCCATTTGTCATGATAGCAGAAGCTACATCACGACAGCTAAAGTCATTCATAGACCATAAGTTTAAGTTTTTGGACGCCACAATCGAAGCTCTGGGTGAGCTACCACCGTGTGATTACCTGATGACCTGCTAGGCCTACAACTTTGCCTCTATAAGTATGAGGTTCCTGCATAAGAAAACAGAAACTGGACAAACCACTGAGCTCTTTGCTTATAGCTGCAATAGACGCTTTACATTTATGAGCATTCAATTGGAAAAATCGAGTAGACATAATGATAATAATATTATTTGAATTTATTTCATATAATAGGGAAAAGCTTGAATAGTTATATTCAGCATTAAAAACCCTAGCCTAAGTTGTCTTTTGAAAGACAAACTTAATAGAAGTCGAAGACTTCTTAATCGAAGAGCCAGTGCTGTCCCTGTTCCCACAGACCGCAGGTTCGATCCCCACGGAGGCACCTCTGGTTGAAGAATCAGGAGAAACTCCGATTCTCAAGCATTGTTGCACGCCATGAAAAGATTCCCCTACAGTCCTGGACAAGTTAGCTAACTGTCTCTTAGCAAGGGCTGCGGCCCGGAACTCCTCACCAGACAAAATTTCGTCTGGTTTTGCAGATTTTCTTGTCAATTCAGTGAGTTGACTCGAATTTGCTGCCGAGTTTGGGGCAACAGTCTTGCGTGGTTTCGAATGAGAGTTCATTCGGGAGATATCGTAGAGAGGTACTCCCTGCGACTTCATCCTTCTCCGGGCCTTCTTCCTTTGGTTCAGTGTCAGCAAAGTGTACTCCTCACGGCTTGGAATGTGCACAGGTTTGGATGAAGAAAGTTTTGTAGTCTTGCATGTCTGCTTCGACTCAGGCCTCTTTTTGTCCTCGGAGGTAAATTTGGCGTCACTTTTACCTTTGAGATTTATAGACATCTGAGAGAATCCGATAGAAACTTTTTGCTCCGGCAATTTTTTGATTGCCTTTGCAAAATCCTTATCAATACCCAAAAGAAAATACTTCCCATTGACTTGGGAGGCATCCCCTCGGGTCTTGAAGGTATTTTTAACAGAAAAAACTTTACACTCCCCTGTTAAATTGTTTTGGTCGATCATTCGTTCGACTAGTTTGTCCTCGGGTAGAAGAAGGCTATCCGGGACAAAAAAGGACATCCTCGATAATGGCCCGAATTCGCCCTTGCCCCACACTCGGACAGACTCGCCATTAGGTTTGATCATATCTGCAGCCTCACGGACCCATTTTGACGAAGGCTCATCAAGGCATCCGATCAGGCCGCGGCCGTTCCTCCATGTCCAGAACGCGCATTGGAGCTTTGGGGCTCTCAAGCCTGGTTTAGGATTGAAGAGAAGGCCTTGGGCCTCGACGACAAAAGAAACAAAAGTTTCTTTTGGAATATACCTCCGCTCATCTCTACCTAAATGGATATAAAGGAGAAAGGGCAGTGGCTTGTTCTTTTTGGTCTTATCAGCATACGTTACCTTTATTTTCTTAGCTGCTGGATCCTCGTCGAGGGCATTGGCTAGAGAGTTAAGGTCATCCAAGGCTGAGTCGTCCAGATCGGTTGTGAAAACCTCATCCTCAGCTGCTCCGGGCGGAGTGATCCTGCAGTCCCCTGCTGCATCCATGGCTGGACGGGCGGATTCCGAAGGAGACTCGTTCTGGGGCATCTGTTTGTCTAATGGATCCTCAACGACTCGGTTAGCATCCTCCAAGGAGTTTTGCTTGACCGTTGTCGTCACGGAGCGCGACTCTTCCGGCATCAGGTCCTCCTGATAAGGAGATCCGACTCCGGGAAGCCTGTTTAGGGGTTCCCTCTTCGCCTCCGGGTTCACTAGCGTCGATGCTAGCCTCTTCCTCGAAGGTTTCGGGTCCGAGTCAGGCGGAAAGTCCATTAATTCACTAATATTCCTTTTTTTATGAGAGGCAAAAATAACACGAGTCATCAAAACAAAGGAGAGGTTGCGAATAACAGGTTGATTAAGGAGTACCCCTAAGAGATCAGTGACCAAATTGTCATGATTTGAAAGATAATTTTATCTTCTTTTTATCTATGTATAGATTGTTGGGATATTCCTGATGGTTCAGGCAAAAGTTGTCCATGTTTGTGGGGTATAGTGTTGTCCACGATTTGCTTGTACACACTGTACAGTTCTTAATTCTAAGCATAGTAACAAATATTTTGTTAAAAACTTAAAACACTATAATTGGCAATAACTGAATTTACTTATTTTTAATAGCCCCATGTTTGCACTTAGGGGAATTGTTCATTTTCAGTAAGAGTTGGTGATGTTGATTTGATTTTTTTATTCAAAGCAAAATATAGTGATAAAATTCATATACTCAAAAGTGAAGTAAAAAACTCTTATATTTTCGCATAAAACATAAATAAAAATCATAGTCAGTCGAATATGATTCATTTCTTTCAATATATTGATATAATAAGAAACAAACGACAGGTTTACATAATTTTGTAGGGCATCAAGTTTGATTAAAAGTTTTTCCATTGATTGCCCTCTAATCAGTCTCCTCCATTTTGTTCCAACTATGTTATTGAAATAAGTCACTCCTGAAATCCAGGCCAAATATTGTCTGGGGTGATACTCACCCAAATTTTGTTTACACTGTCCCCATCAGAAGATGGAGTTCTGGAGGGGGCATTTTTGTAATAATTGATGCTTTTTGGTTTAAATTTATGAAGGATAAGTTGACCTGGGTTTTTCCATGTAATTTTTCCGAGTTTCAAATTCTTTTACAGTTTGTTGAGCTGCAAAATGCCTGATTCTTTTAAATTGTTTACTGGAGCACTACAAATAGGTATAGCAGGCATATTAGAAGACGGGATCTTAAAATGTTTGCCATTTTGAAGTCTACCGCCCTTGAATAATTTATTACTATTTGATTAATTTTTACAAAATTTTATATAGCCTGGAAATTGATGTAATTTTTGGAAATTTGGCCATCTGATACAAATATTATAAAAAGTTTTTTAACACCATTCTCGATTTATTGTTATAGATTTGGAGAGCGATAATAAGGTCATTGTTAAGTTTTAAGTTCCAATCCAAAAATATATCTTATATTTTAAATTTGCCTTCTAACTTGATGCTATCTATAAAAATATTTAAGTCCCAGCAAAATGGGAAAAATAGTTATTTGAAATATTTGTGGTTTTGATGAGAAAAAATCTTTTTGATGGGATCTTATGACTGTTTACTTTTCAATATTGTCGTCAAATATATGTTTGTTACCCATGCTTACCCAACTTAAAGATATTTATAAAATATAATATTGATTACCAATATAAGTCTTTCCTCTCTCTTTAATTCATTATTGAATATATTTACAAATCATTCATGCATGTGAATCAAAACTGAAGCAATTTGAAAATGTAGTAACTTGTTGTAATGTAAATATCACAAAACTATTTGTTTTAGTAAAAAAATATAGGCTGAATGAGGTCCATATTTCTATGGTCTCTAATAATACATTAACTATAGGAGTATTCATTTTTAATGATTTGCAAACTATATTTGGAATATAATCTATTATATTTTTATTTGAAAACACTTTGTCAAACTTTTTTTTCCAGTTTGTTATAAGTTTTATATAATTTTTTTTTGTAAAATATTCAAAGAAAAGATAAAAAAGTAGGTTTTGAATTATTGTTGTGAGTTACCTTTGAGATCACGAATGTATTTTAAAATGTATTCATTAATCAACCACATCAAAACCATGTTGATTGAATTGTCTATTGAATACAAAAATGAATTTCAATCCCAAGAGGTTTCATAGTATATTTTTTTTACTTTTTTCGAAATGCTATAAACTATTCGTAAGATAAAGCAACAAAATCCAATATATATTTAGTTAGAGTGGTGAGTGTAAATTAAATGTAAATTGCAACTATCGTTCTTTTGACAGTTAATTAGTTTACTCTTTTTGTAATAACATTTTTTTAAATTATAAGGCATGTTGATAACTTAAAAAAAGCTAATATTTTGAAAAAATTATCTGCAATCACCTTCATTGTTTTCTGATGAAGAACAACAGCTAGAATATTTATTGAAATTAATTTGGCAATCAAATGCATTTGGATGCAAATGTATTTTAATTATTTTTTTGTTTTGGAGCCAAATTTGAAGGATTTGATTTAGAGAGCAGGGATGTTATTGATTTATCCCAGATTTCAGAATGAAGTTTCCCGATTATTTGAAACTGTAATTATTACAATTTTATTAATATTTATCACTTAAGGCCTAACGCATAATATTAAGTTTAAGCTTTTCCAACTGCCTTAAATATGATAGAACGAACGATTGGATAAAAAGTCTACTTCGAAGCAAAATATTTGTATGTTCGGAATAGAGATTTCAAAATGTTTGGAAGAGATATATTCACTAAAGATTTAAAAAAATTGACCAATTCAAAAAAATCCTCTTGTATATGAAATGTCCAGTACAATCATATATAAAATCTTTATCGTCTGGATCGATTTAGTGCGTATATACAAATAAACTGAACTATTACTAGTAATACAAACATTTCAATGAGGAGCTCATGTTTTCTCTATGTAGAAGATACATATCGTAATTTAGAAAGAAGAAAAAATAGATGCACATTTGTGAAACTTTATTTATAAACTGCATAATTATGTTACTTTTTATATTGCTATATTTCTTCTTAATGATGGGCACATTTATTTTAAGCTTTCTTTTATAATTTTTCATCTAAAAATAATAGTGTTACTTCTTCATTTTTAATTGCTTTCATTCTCAAAGAGGATTAGTATGCAAATGAATGCATGATTGGAACTCAAGCTAGTTTTGACAATGTATGTATATGTTCAGTCGTATTTGAAATACATAAATATGAAATAAACTTATAGGAGAACCCTTCCATCGACCTAACTAACAACTGGATACGCAATAGATTTAAAATAGGAGGAAAGAGCGCTGTCGGAGGTAGCAACTGATGAAACAAAGAAGAGATGATAGAAATTATAATCATCCCTTGAACAAACATAGTGTATATAGTATCCCTTATGGAATAGTTTAAGGGGGAAATTGCAAAAAAAAATGTAGTGACGTATTTATAGTGCAATAAACAATAAAGCTTTTTTTCTTCTAAAGAATCAACAAGGCCGGATGACGTCACAGGTAAATATACTAGGATTTCCCTCCTTCTATTTCCTCCTTTACTATTACAATGTATATCAAATTTAATTGTTTACCTCATTTTAACTACATTACTGACGTCATTAAGTCATTTGAGTAACACGTTATTATATAGGTCAGATAACCATTCTTCTTAGCACGCACTACATTTCAGACTTTTTTCGAGGTTCCATTGAATCACATGAAATGTTGCATTAATATATTAATCTTGTAAATGTTAACTTTGCACAGTTTTTGTATTTGTTGCAAGTCCATTTGATTTGTAAAGGGATATTTATAAAGTCGTTTTTATAAAGATGATATCCTTTTCTCTGAATTGATGTTTCACTTCACAAGAGCCGCATGTGAAGTGACTGGCGGAGTACATTTACTCCTAGATCATATAATTTATAGTTTGCCTCCATGTTGATGGACCAAGATCCTTTCAGTGCCTTAGAATAGTAAAATATGGGCAAAATAAATATATGCTCATAACAAGGTATTTACGTGAAGCCCCACAGAGAAGACTTCACATCATAAATTTGTAGATGATTGGACTTAATATTAATTTATATGGTAGTTTTACTAATCAGAAGATTATATAATATATTACCATTTAATTTAGTTTCCTATAAATAGACTTATTTTTAAGAGCTAGCAAATATTTGGAACTATATGATTAATCATCTGTTGAACAACAATATATTGGTATATCTGATACTGTCCATAGTAAAGAAAATCCTTCTTTCAATCCTTCTTGTCTTTGATATATCTTTAGTTTATGATATTTAAAAAATACTCTGTTTTGAGGTTTCGTCAATTCCGCATTACGAGTAGTTGTTTTGCCCAATCTCTCCTACTAACTTAGGCACTGGTACCTAGAAACTCTTTAAAGAATGAAAAATATGATGTCTCAAATTTCTCTATTTATATATGAAGGAATACGCGTAAAAATCAAAAAGGAATATTCACAGTCACCAATTTAACTGATTGTATTAGCCAACAAACTTTATATATATATATATATTTTTGCCTATATGGTTCGATAGAATTGCATCCGATTGGATATAAATAAGCATTATAGCATTATAATTAGTCTATCGAACCTAGGATCTTATCAATGAGGTAGACCAAAAATGACCATCCCCTCTCGGGATTCGAACCTGCGCCCCCAACATTGAGAGTTAGACACGCCTTAACACGCACGGCTATCGAGCTCCCTTTTTGCCTAATATGTTCGATGCAAACACATCATTTGGGATATGAGATAACGCCTTTTTTTTAACTTTCCCCCCAGGAGTATATGCGGTTAAGCTTCTCATGGGGTAACGGAAACTGCAATTTAATGCAGCAACCCGTTAGGCATATACCCTAAAGGTGAGGTATATTTCATTTATATACAAACGGTGAACAAACAACAATAAATAATCTAATATAACATACTAAAAACGTTTAAAAGCACATATACTTGTTTCAAATAAAATTACAACTGTTGTTTAAAAAATCATTGAAGAATTTGGTCATCGAAGAAGACATCCACGAACTGGCGCGTGTTGATGAGAGCCCTGATGAAGTGGGAAACATCACCCTTACTCCAACGATAGTCCCCACGATCCTCGGTAAGGTTCCTCCTTACACCAGCAAGGGCATCACAGCTGTTGACAAAGTGAATGGGAGACTCTCGTTCCTCTCCACAAAGCCTACAAGAGTCCTCATCCGCCAATCCCATTTCCTTGAGATGTTTTTTCATACGAATATGGCCAGACACAAAACTTACAATATTATGAATTGAAATTCTCGTGTGAGTGTGCAACTTCCATCTTTGTTTCAGATCAGGAAAGAAGAATTTTGTTTGGCGGCAACTTTGTTCACCATGCCATTCTTTCAGCCATAACGATCGAGTCTTGTTTTCGATTTCTCTTATTATTGTTATTTGAGGGACTTCGACGCTAGATGGGGATATCATGCTACATCCCATCTTAGCTAAGGCATCCACAAATTCATTGCCAGTGTTGTCGTCATGGCCCTTAATCCATTTCATATATATAGTCCTCTTCGACCTGCTCATTTCATCCAATATTGCATTTTGTTGTTTTGTAAATAAGCCTCTTCTCTTTGATAAAGATTCAATGGCAGCCATACTGTCCACATGGAATGTCACTGGGGAGTCGTGGTATTTTTCCATCACATTCAAAGCTCGTACTGCCTGTAGAATTCCTTCCAACTCTGCTTGAAATACCGTGTTGTACCAGTTAAGATTTCCGCATCCTTCTTGAATGGACTGCTCTCCAAAGGTAATGCACCAGCCAAAACCAACTCCATCGCTCATCTTCGACCCATCCGTAAAAATATTCAGGCATTTGGGATCCCCAATTAACTTCTTGGTAATTTCAAATGGAGGCATGGAATATGATTTGTGGACATTTTTTTCCAATGCAGTACCATATTTTTTCAGTAGAACGTCTAATTCTTTTTGGATGATACTTCCTCCACCTTTTGATTGAGAATGAGTCAGCCATTTTATCGGTACATTATGCATGACTCTTAACCTTGACCTTAGTGCCCACATTTTTATGCTTATGTGTAGTGGTTCTATATTGAACATAACTTCCATGGCTTTCGTCGGAGTGGATCTCATGGCTCTGCACATTAATAGACATGCCAGCCTATTTATTCGCCTTAATTTAACATGGTATTTTTTCAGATTCATACTCCTAGGCGCCCAAATGCTTGCCCCGTAACAAATGATTGGTTCCAAGCAGGCCTTCCTAATCCATTGCGTATAAAAAGGCCGCAACCCCCAATTACTTCCGATCAAATTCCGCACAGAAAATAGAAGTCCTTTGGCTTTTTTGACAATATAATCGATATGGGCTCCCCATTGAAGTTTTCGATCAATTATGACCCCAAGATACTTATACTGATTAACCCATTCAATACGTGTATCGTTAATTTTAATCATGGGAAGGTCCACTTTGCATGCCCAAGTGCATAACATTCCTTTGGTTTTTGATGCACTAAACTTTAGCCCAATTTTGGACACACTGGTGTTCATTTCATCCACTCTTCGTTGAATGATATCTGCCATCGAAGTCAGGTCAATGCCTGTGATAATTACGGCTATATCATCAGCAAAACCTATAGTGAGTAACGGTCCTGGTTTTGGGGCTATTATATGTTGAATTGCACAATTCCATACAAATGGGAAAGAATTCCTCCCTGCGGACAGCCCTTGGTGGGAGTGAAATATATATTTTCCCCTTGTTGTGTACAGACTATTTTTCGACTCTGTATGAAGTGTCTATACCAATGAACTGAGCACGAATCTACTCCATTTTTCTTCAAGTATTCTTCAATTACATCGAACGGAAGATTGTCAAACGCCCCTTCAATGTCGAAGAACACGATAATAGCATGTTTTTTTTGTGAGGACGGCACTTTCAGCTCTGTCTACCAGCTTTGCAATAGCTGTATCAGCACATTTCCCAATCTGGATCCCAAACTGGTTTTCCATGGGAACTTTTAGCTCTAAAGATTCTATATGCCAGTAAACTACTCTTTCTAGTCCTTTTACTAAAGTGTTTGCGAGTGTTATTGGACGGTATAACGAGATAACGCCTTATTCAGTCAATCAAACATTATAGTATTCTTTCAATGAGGTCGATCATAATTGACCTTCACCTCTTTTGAGTCGAACCCTCGCCCTCAATATTGAGAGATGATTAAATTAAATCAACTATGAGTTGGAAATCAAGATATTAAATATTTACTGAGTAATTGCATTTCAGTAATTACAAAATATCAATACGTAAGTCTTATTCCCTTGTAGATCAAAGGGACCGATAAACAACTATATAATTAAACATATAAAGATTTGAAACTTTTTAAGACCTGTGCTTCATATTTTCATCCATATTCGAGTAAAATCAATGATATGATTCGAGGAAAAAAAAACCATTTCAACATAAGATTGAGTTGTTTTTATAAAGTATGAATTATTACCTCCGCCGAAGGAGGTATTGTTTTCACTGGCGTTTGTTGGTTTGTTAGTTTGTTAGTTTGTCAGCAGGATAACTCAAAAAGTACAAAACGGATTCGAATGAAACTTTGTGGAGTTGTTGAAAATGCCAATAGAAACAAGTGATTAAATTTTGGCATCTCTAAGTGCTTTTTTAATATGCAAAATGAGCAAAATACTACTACTAATAATAATGAAATGAGGTCTCTATTCAGGTAGTAGGAAAGAACAAACGCTAAAAAAATATTCATTGACGTATTATTGTTCATATATCAGCTCAGGACTATGTTAACCCAGTGACGTAGCTTAAACTTCTTCCTCTTCCCGTCTCTGAGTGCTTTTTTAATATGCAAAATGAGCTAACAGAGAGGAAACAATGATTAGAGATAGAAAATCGGGCGTGTGAAAGGGAGAATGTTTGAATGGGAATGTTGTGGGGATCGGCGGAGGTACACACTCTCTGAGTGTATATATGCCTCTAGTTATTTTTGTTTTTAATTGGTTCCATTGGATCGTTTCAATTTGAACATAAATAATAAAGGTAAACTAGAGGCATATATACACTCAGAGAGTGCAAACCTCCGCCGTCACGGGGTCCTTATGAGACTTCCGAGGCGGATTTTTCACGACTGGGACGGCGTAGAGGGACGGGGGAGGGTTCCCCTCGATGGATATTCCGAGAGGAAGACGCTCCCGGCACCCGATTTCACAGCACAGCGACATCTATTGGCAGAATAGGCTAACTTGAAATATTTATTAGTATTTAGCTCATTTTGCATCTTAATTCTGCACTCAGAGATGCCAAAATTTAATCACTTGTTTCTTTTGGCATTTCCAACAATTCCACAAAGTTTCATCCGAATCCGTTCCGTACTTTTTGAGTTATTTTGCTGACAAACAAACCAGCCAACAACCAACAAACCAACGCCAGTGAAAACAATACCTCCTTCGGCGGAGATAATGAACCTAGGGTCTATATAATTTAGTATTTATTATTACATGCAGAAGTAACTTTAAAACATGATAGTTATATGGTGTACATATTTCAACTTTAGTCCCCATTTCATTTTAACATTTGATCTAATCTAAAAATTAAAACTACTATTTTTCCACTTGAACATGTTCTCTACTTTCAACGGGTTCGATGAAATAATTCACACAATATCAACTGTAGGATTTACATAATCAGATTCTACTTATTGTTAATATATACCACTTGGGCCAATAAATATGTTGGGTCTAGGGTTTCTCAACGGGGGCGGTACCGCCCCCTGGGGGGCGTTCGTACAACCTAGGGGGCGCTGGGAACGTAAGATTTTTTTATTTTAACTTTCATAGTTTTCAAATTTTTTGGTGCTAAAAAAGACTACCTGAAAAAAATTATGCTTTTCTAACTCTTACCCCTCTACCAGAGACGGTTTCTTTGCCTCTACCGTCTCAGCTACATTCTTACTGTTGCTCAATGACCTGCACACGCCCGGACTCACACTGCTACATGCTATATAAAAAATAATAATAAATCTACACAATGTAACGTATTCAGCTTTAATGGCACAACTAAAGCAAACATGGCGGACAAGAAGAAAAAGTTCCGACGGTATAATGTCAATTACATACATTATGGATTTATTCCTTCACCGATAAACACAACTTAACCGATGTGCCTGCTCTGCGATCACGTTTTTTCAAACGAAGCCTTGAAACCTTCGCGGTTACAGGAACGTTTAATTAAAAAACATCCAGACAAGGCGTCTAAAGATCCGGCCTACTTCAAGTCAAGATCAGCATTCAAGGCGTCCAACAATCAACACCATGTTCGCCCGGAATGTCAATCAAATTGTGAGCGGGTTGGTGGCGTCGTACAACATTGCTTTATCAATTGCTAAGTCTGGATTACCGTTCACAGTGGGTGAGTCTCTGGCAATTCCAGCAATTAAATAGGCCATCTCCACAGTCATGGAGCGGGACGCTGCGCCAGTCATCAAGGCCATCCCGCTCAGCAATGATAATGTTACCCGTCGCATACGGGAGATGTCGTTCGACACTGAGCAGCAACTGTGTGCAACTTTGCGTGTGTCCCCCTTCAGCATCCAGCTCGACGAGACCACAACTGCCGACAACAATGCCCTCTTAATGGGCCATTTTCGGTATTGGTCTGGGGGGATCTCGAGGAGGACTTCTTGTTTGGGCAGTATCTCACCACCGACACTAGAAGAGTGACCATCTTCACCGCCCTGACTGAGTTCCTCCAGGAAAGGGCAATCCCGATGAAGAACATCATCGTCTGTGCCACGGACGGAGCGCCAGCTATGGTCAGTAGATACCGTGGCTTTGCAACGCTCCTGAAGAAAGAAGTCCCAGATGTGCTTACCGTGCACTGTGTACTGCACCGTCACAGCTTGGTGGCAAAAAACATATCTGACTCACTCCATCAGTCCCTTAATGTAGCGGTCAAATCCATAAATAAGATCAAATCCCATGCTCTTAATGACCGGCTCTTTAGGCAGCTATGTGAAAAATGAGGGGTCTTTTCAGCGCCTGCTATTCCACACAGATGTGCGCTGGCTCTCAAAGGGGAACTGCATGAGCAGGCTGTGTGAGCTGTTTCCCTTGGTCCTCTAATTCTTAGAAAAGGCCAACGCGACTCTGAAAGCCCAACTATGGTCCTGCCACCACGATGTGTTCTATCTTTCGGACTTCTTTGGGAAGATGAATAAGGTGTCGCTGAAACTCCAGGGGAATGGTGTATCGCTCATCCATTCGAGGGCCACCATACGCAGTCTTATCGCAAAGCTGGAGCTGTATGCACAAAATTTGAGCAGGCGTCAGTTGAACAACTTCCCACAGTTGACCAAGGTAGGCTAATTAATTTCACATACAATTTCCTTGAATTTCCCAAAGAGGATCATTAAAGTTTCTATCTATCTAGTAATAAAATAACTTACTGAAGCCTACTTACTACTTACATTCAGGTGTTGGGTGAACTGACAGAAGGCCATTTGCTGGTGTACATGCAGTTAAGACTGATAGGGAGGTCCATTTCAGAGATTTGTACCAGTTGGCCGTCCCCGATTGGGTGATGGAGCCCCTCCGCCAAGATGTTGCCAGTAGTGAGGAGGCTATCCAATAGAGCCTCATTGACCTTCAAAACGATGCCGAGGCGATGGCCACGTTCCGAACCTCTGGTTGGCGAGCGTTGTGGATAACTCATGGACAGCGTTTCCCTCAGTTGTGGGCGAGAGTTCACATTCTCCTCATCGCTTTCCCCACGTCCTATCTCGTCGAGCAGGGATTCAGCCAAGCACGGTACATGCAGTCAAAATATCGCAACCACCTAAACTTGGTTAGCTCTGGTGCTCTCAGGTTGAAATTGACCTCTCAATGCTCAGATGTCAAGACACTCGCAGCGGGCCATCAACCACAGGGCTCTCACAAATTTTGTCTCTCTGCCCATTTTCTTCCTTCCGTTGATCAGTTCGTGGCCGCTACTCTGAGGCAAAGATCCTTAAATAGTATTCAACCGTCAAATCGTGTCCTAAGGTAATCTCCACGAAACGACCGTTACAGTTGTCGCACTTCGTATTTACAGGCCTAGATAGGCCTGGCGCGCTATCTCTTTCGTAATTGGTTTGATAGTTAACTTCATTACACCTGATTATTCACTCGATGTGCATAATATGTTGTTCACGTGATATGCACACAATTTGGGTCCATGATTAAATGTACAGTAGGTATCAAGACGTGTCATTTTATGTTCCAATTTATTTCATAAATAAATAAATCCACATTACAACCAATGCTGTGTAGTGTTTTTTTATAATCCAACCAGCCTCCTCCAACAGTGGGTTAAATATGCTTAGTAATAAAACAGGCTCGTAAATAAAATATAAATACTAAAAAACTAACAGGCTAATAAATAATAGCCTATATAGCCTATATATAATAATAAAAATAAAACAGGGACATTTTCTTATAATTCCAAAAGAAACCAAAACAGCACAAACACGGGCTCATTTCTTATGTAAGCATAACATGAGTGTCTGTGGGGTTGGTAATGGATATATATATAATGGATGATGGGGGGAGGGGCGCCAGAGGGTCTAAGTAAGGTCAGGGGGGGGGGGGCGTTTGTTCAAAAAAGGTCTACACCTATGCAAAAAGTGCCAAAAAAATTCAACCGATTCTAGACAGACAAATAAAGCTTGTAATTTTTTTAAATCTTATAAGAAATCGAAATTTATGTTGAATAATTTAGAAAAATGAATAATGTCTTCAACTTATGTACCAAAAACCCTGTAGTGTCTACACGTATGCAAAAAAAGTGCCTAAGATTTTCAACCGAACGGCTATAGAAAGAATAAATTAAAAAGGTGTAACAATATTCAAACTTTTCTATAAAAAGATGAATGATTTATATACGAAATATTCACAAAAATATAAATTCAAAATCCTCTGAGGCGTTAACAAACTCAAAAGGTATGCATGCAATCAAAAGCAACCTCCTTCTTTCACAACTTTATTTAGCTATTACACATTCTATGTAGGTGCATAAAAAATATATACGAGATTGATGGCTTAAAGTAGCAAAGAGAAGAGAAAAATGCGATTGCAGATTTCTTCATAATAATTGATCACTTATGAGGCGTCTTTCATTTTTAATTAAAAAGCTTTTATTTCGACATTGAAGCGAGTGCTGTTGTTATTGCAACATAAAAGAGGCTTGCCAATTTTTGTTATTAGAGCAACTTTTTGGCAAGGATTCTACTTTATTTGATTAATTTCTTCACTTAAGTAGGAGTCGCAGTAGCACGAGAGACACAAAAAAGGGATTTAAAAAGCCATATCAATCATGCAAGCATCGTTTTACTCTTATGTGCGTGGCAACAAATATATATATATATACATACAGGGTTAGGCAGAATTAGTGAAACATGGAAATATGCCAATAGCTCCCAAAATACGTAATTTAGAAAATATATTATTTTGTAAATTTTGTTGACAACAAACGACTCTCAAATATTTATTAAAAAATTATTCCACAAGTTTTCCATTTGGACGTACTACATCCCTAAGTCTCTTGACCACACTAGTGCAGCTGTTATGCACAACCTCATCGGGAATCTTGTTCCAGGCAGCCTCAGCTGCGGCTGTCAGCTGGTGCTTGGTTGAGAATTGGACACCCTCTCCACCATCCCCTACATGGCAAAGTCAAAAGGGGTTGCAATCAGGAGATGAGGGAGGCCAAAACTCCTTGCTCCAAAAGTGGTAAAAATTGGCTGGACATCAGTCCCGCACAATCTTTGTACTATGGGTCGGAGCTCCGTCCTGTTGGAAGCAAACAGAGACTCTACCAAACTTTTTTTTGGATCCACGGGAATACTTTGGTCTTCAGGAAGTCCAAGTAAACAATCTTGTTGATTTTAATACCGTCTGGAATCCGGAGCAAGGGTGATTTCTTGCCATTAGAGGCCACTGCCCCCCAGACCATCACAGATACCGGTGTCTGCATCTGGTAGACGTTTCCAGTATTCTCTGGGATCTTGGAGGCATCCCTGAACAATATACAATCATTCTGAGTATTGAACTTATTTGTTATCTCGAAAAGTTTCTCATCAGAGAAGATCACAACGACACTAGGGTTATCCGCGTACCATTTGAGCAGCAACTTTGATCTTGCCTTCCTCTTGACCCTGGTGGCCTCATTTAGTAGATATATCTTCCTGAACTTGAATGGCTTCATGCCCAGGTCAGCTTTGGCCGATGGTCCTCGCAGATACGTCGTACTCTTGAGCCATCTTATTAATGGAGCAGGCCAGTTTACGAAATATCTTGCCGGCTACGGCCTTGGTCAGCCTTGGTGTCCTCACTGGTCGCTTCCTTCCTTGCCCAGGCAGGCCTTCTTGTGGTTTGCCCGTCTCTTTGATAACTTGTTTGGTACGCCAGATGAAGATGTGGCTTACCCCAAGCATGTTCATGATAACCTTGTGGGACTGGCCAGAGTCCAATAACTTGAGGACGCCCTTTTCGTTTGCTTTGAAGGTCCATTTCATCGTTATTTTTAAACAAAAAGTTGTAAAAACAACAAAGTAAATGTAAAAAAGTCTGCAAAACATAATTTTATATCATAACAAAACCTGTCAGACTAATATTTAGAAAGATATTGTACTCACAACCCGATGTTTCACTAATTCTGCCCAACCCTGTATATTGATTTCCGATATTTTTTATTTTTTAACTAACGGTTTCTATATTATTTGGCAAATATATATGTACATTCATAAAACGTTGAAAGCTATACCTCATCCCCTTATCTCAGGAAATATTTTATAGTTTTCCATTTTTTCACTTATTTTGTAAGAAGATATTTAATACAAAAATCTTACAAGCGATTGTGTTGAGGTATTGGAAAGTCCAATACTGCAAGGACATTGTGTGTCATTTAGTTTGAGCATTTGTCTTTATAAGAATCAGGACTTTCATAGTGCACTTGGGAGTCCTCATAAACTAAAAAAAGACGTTTGCTTAGCTGTCAGTTAAACAAGTTGGACTATTTATGCGCGTGTCATAGAAGATGCATTCTATGTATTGAACAGAAAAGCAACAAACAATTGAAATACTTTTAAAAAAATATTTTTTTTTTTGCCTATATGGTTCGATAGAATTGCATCCGATAGGATATAAATAAGCATTATAGCATTAAAATTAGTCTATCGAACCTATTTATTTTAAATCTTGAGTATTTTTCAATTATCTTCTGACTTCTGCCTTCATTTTTATTGAAACCACGAATTGCACATTTCATAATGTAAAAAGTAAAAAAATAATTAAATAATTAAACACACATTGATTACTCTGTAATGTGGAGAATAAAATAAGCAACCCTATTGACTATACACTTCAAACATCTGTGTCAAGATATGATTTTCATTTTATAACACAAAACCTCTTTGTACATTTATAAAAAGGTTTTAGTATAACAATGCAATTGGTATAGATTTTCGATATTGACATCCACATATTTTTAAATTAAAAATTAATATACTTATGTAAAAGTTTATTTTTTATAAAGAGAAATGTTCATATAGTCACATGCACTTTCTCATATATTAGTTCACATGAATAAGTTTACAATATATCATGTTGAACATGAAGAGTTAGACTACTTGATATTCCTAAAAATAGACATGCATTGCCAAAGTCCCTTCTTCAATTAGGAAATGCGATATGTGTTACGTCATGAAGACTTGAGTAAATCAAAATATTTAACTGAAAACAATTGTCTTTAACTAAGCTTAGTATTACATTACGTATATTAACATTATGCATTTACAAAATATCTCAGGAGGACAATATAATTTTTTGATGATTAATTTAATAATAATAAGGGAGTGTGATAGCCGTGTGCGTTAAGGCGTGTTCAACTCTCAATGTTGGGGACGCAGGTTCGAATCCTGAGTGGGGATGGTCATGTTTGGTCTACCTCATTGATAAGATCCTAGGTTCGATGGACTAATTTTAATTCTATATGCTTATTTATATCTTGTCAGATGCAATTCTATCGAACATATAGGCAAAAAAGGGAGTTCGATAGCCATGTGTGTTTAGGCGTGTTAAACTCTCAATGTTGGGGGCGCAGGTTCGAATCCCGAGAGGGAATGGTCAATTTGGTCTACCTCATCCGTAAGATCTTAGGTTCGATAGACTAATTTTAATGCTAAAATGCTTATTAATATCCAGTCGGATGCAATTCTATCGAACCAAATATGCAAAGTAATAATAATAATATTTTTTGCTACCGCGATTGAAACATAGAAAAATAAAGATTTTACCACCACCACAACATACCTAATATGTTAAACAATTGTCGTTCATAAAGTTCTGCTGGCTTGATAATAACCCGTCTCTTAGTTTGTTTTTAGAAAAATGTATTACTAAGGATACCACACTAAAATATTCCCTCCTGGAATATGATTGGTTGAAAGAGTATTAATAATAGAAGTTGGCAATATGAAATATGTCCTTTTGAGGTTTAAACATCAACTCTGAACTAAGAAGTCCATCCCTTATAACATTTACTATATTTTACCGTGGGTTTTAGATCAATCTTATTTTGAATTACTTATTATTACTAATATAAAAAGAAAGCAGCTCCTCATAGACATTTGTTATTTTTTTAAATAATTGGTGATAAACATATCATCATCACACAGGGACGATAAGAGGATACAAACAAAATATATAAGATTTTCTAAAAATGTTTTTATGAAGCTTAAGAAAACTACCATAAGCACATCTTTAAATATAACATTCAACAAATAATTGTGTATCATCAATACTTATAGGAAAAAACAGTGTTAAAATGAATATTCAACATTATTTTGCCTTTCTTAAGATACGTTTCGTGTGTTCAATTTATAAATATTTGTTGGTTATTATATAAAACCTATATAGTTTGTATGGCTACCTGTACGTGCATTGGAGATTGCCTCTGTTTTAAAACAAATGTAGATATTCAAAATAAATCGCTTTATAATATATTTCTTACATTCCTTAGAGTATTTATTTTCATAAAAAGGATTAACTTCAATATTGAGGTATCCAATATGTTACACTTGAAAATGTATAATACAAATTCCACTTTTTGTATGGAAAAATATTCATGACTATTTATATTTTTAATTATATTATTTTATAAATGACAAATATTCTTTTTAAAGGTATAATTGATGAGGCCTAAAATTATAAACTTATTTGTTATTTATATTTTTCTAACGCGTTATAGGTCTCATATAATTATTGAATTCAATTAATGATGCAATTTAGGGAAAAGATATCTTCCACTGTGTGTAAAAGCAGATATACCATAATTTTTTTTGCAGCATTATTAGATCTCCAATTAAATTACATAGGTATATTTTAATAAGAAATTCAATTATGAATTGTAACCATACTCTTTTCACCTTGCATATCATGAACCTTCTTTTTTTAAGCCTATGAAACTACATAAGTAGGGGCTTATGCGCATATCACTTTTTTCTACATACAACACGTACCTTAAAACCTATTATTAGAATGGTTCTTTTTCATTTTTAAATTTATAACTACGTGCACATATGTCTAATTCAATTTAGGTTTGTTGTACTAAAAAAGGACTTTTTAATTTTTAATAAAGCTAATTTATAACTGAAAAATATTTCCTTAAAGGTAAAATTTGATGGATTATTATAAATTGGTATTTAATTTGATAAATCTCAGAATATTTATATTTCAAAGTCATGTTTTTATTACTGTCTTGAACAAGGAAGATGCTCTGGGCATCCCATAATTGCAGAGCATCAACTATTTGACACAAGATGGCCTAAGAATGTATAATTTTGGTTAAAATATGATCAAAGGACAAATATTATGCTCAGATATATAGTCTACGTCTCTCAGTCCTCAATGAAGTCATATTGTAGGTTTATGAACTCAGGTTCTACATACACTTCGTTTGATGTAGCATGAAAACTCATATATTTTTCGGAATTGTTTTTTTCTTTTTTTTTTTTTCCATTCTTAAATGATAATAATAAAAGTAATTGCGTATACAATACATAAGGAGAGATATTATTACTAATACAACTATGTGCAAAATTAATAATCATTTTATGTATTAAACAAAAACAATAATATCGCAATGGTATAATGGATTTAAGTGTATAATTTTTTTTTAAATACAACATAAAAATGATATATCTCGTTAAATTAAAAGACTAAAACATACATTAAAATCTAAATAGCTGATAGAAGATAATAATTTTAAAATATATTCTTTAATATATCATTGCCACAATCACCATCGTAACTTATTATTTATTGAAAAAGACAATAAGCTTTATATAAAAAAAATTATATACCTATCATTTTACGTTCTGTGATATATATATATAGATACATTGTCAGCTAATATTTGAGGAACATTCTACTATTACAAGAAGGAAATAGAAACGTGCTTGACTACATTTAAATTCCCCATTTCCCTAGCTGACAATAAATAAATATGAATGTTAGAATTATTTCTTATTTCAGGTGACTATTATTATCTAGTTTAATTTGACCTGCTTTTTATGGAGAAGGACACAAAAAGCTTTTTAAGCACAAAAAATACTCATTACTTGGTCATAAATGGGTGGTGAAACAGATTAGAAAGTGACTTGGATCGAATATGTATTTTATGTGTAATATTCTTCTCTCTGAATTGATGTTCGAACCTCAACATCTAAATTATATAAACAATAGAACACAGTCCACCCTATTATTGACGTGGGGGTATACTTATATATTGAATTACATAGGAAAAGTACTGAATGTATGCATTTCTCCCTCCGGCAAAAGAAAACAATATTGTAGAAACAACCCAATTTAAAATGTATTATTTTTGTATGCCTAAGAGTGTTTTCAATTTTTCTTTTCTCCAACAGCTCTAAGATGTAATCCTTTTGTTTGTGTATAGGTACTTTATGTATACTACAACTAAAAACAAAGCAAAAGACATTCTTTGATTGATACAAACCGTGTGATAGAAAATTAAGAAAAATATATTATAACTCTATTGTGAATTGCTAAAAGGAAATGAAAATAATCATAAAAACCCTTGATGGATACAAATGAAACCGTAATATATATATCATTTTCAAATGATTCTTGTAAAAAAGTTATATAAGTGATTTCTAAATATAACAATATTTTAATATTTGAAATGTTAGTGAATAAATTCAAAAGTTAATTATCATAAAATATATAACAACGAATGATATATATATATATATATGAGCCTCTTTAAAATAGCCATTAAATGTTAATGAACAATGCCAACTCAATTCAACTGTATGTCTCCCTCATTTTTCCTTTTTAGTAATAAAAATACCAAATAACAAGCTTTATATTCAATCCTTATATGATATTAAGCTACTCTATGTAAATAGTTCCTTTTAACTTGTGCAGGTAGCAACAAATCATTTTGTGTAGCTTCAAGTTTAATTTGCTTTAGCGTACTAAGGAATCCATAACATCCTTTAACTATCTTATAATTGTCCAAGTCCTCCCTCTCCGGAATCAGTTTGGAACTTCGACCATCGGAATCAGCCCTATTTCAATGGATTTTTTTAAATCATTATTGGATAAAGGAAAAACTCTTATCTTCATCTTCTCTCTGAGGGACAACAATTCCTTGCTTTAAGAGAATTTTTCATGCTCGAACTTTTCATAGATAAAAAACAAAAAAGAAAGCATCATGAAAAAGCATACGGAATCAAATGAAAAAAATGTATACAACTTGAAATGAACGATGGATACAAACAAAAATGAAGTAAGAAGAGACAAGACCATCCCTCCAACCCAACAAAGTCAAATAATAGAAAGAGGGGTGGTAATTCAACAAATGAACCCCACCCTTCATAAAGATCTAATCATAACAATTTGGACCCTGCTTTACGATCACCACATATAATGAATAAATTAATGAAGCCAATGAACTGAACATTATTTCGAAGAAGGGTAACAGAATTTCATTAAATGAGTGGAATAAGATATTTAACATTTTGGACCCAAATTTTGTATGACTTAGTAGTCCTCTTCTGTTGGGGAATTGATTTACAATTATCAATATATATATATATATATATATATATATATATATATATATATATATATATATATATATATATATATTAGGGTTGTTCTTATTTTTCAAATGTTCGAAATGTTAGCAACATTGTGGATTTTCTGTTTCTTGGTGATAAAAGAAGACAACATACAAAGTTTGAACAAAATCGGTCAACATTACGAGGTTGCGCAACGAGGTCAAAGTTTTAAAAATTTAGTAAAAATATAGTTTTCCGCAAATTTCTTCAAAATGGTGGACGTTACAGACTTTAATAATAATTATTAATTTAAAGGAAATCTAATTTACTACCAGACGTATGTTTGATGTTTTTTAATAAAACAAAGTTTTCAGTAAAAAACAAAGCAAGAAATGGAGTGTGTATTGTTAGCTTATTTCATAGCTTTTTTGTATCAATTAACTTCACTCGCCTGTAGAAGATGACTTGTTCGCTTCAGAGTAAAATAGTACTTTTAAGTTTAGTAAAACTTTAGATGATAAACCCAAAAATGACCTTGGTTGCATTCTATCAGTTCAGAATTCAACGATTACCATTTGGTAAGGCTGTTAGTGTTACGTGGATTAAAGAAAAACAATAATTGCATTTAATGAAATGCAAATGAAAACAAGAAAAATAAGTCAATGAAAGAGATGTAGAAAGTCCTATAACTGTGGGGTTTACAGAAAATAGTGTGATAATAAAATACAAAACAAACATATAAAAATTAATTTTTCCAGCGATATTTTGTTCATAATTGATATAAAATAACGGAGAAGAAATATATATGACTCGTTATATAATTTATTTTCTTTATCTTGGTAAAATAACTCTACATAATTGTTTTTGCACATATACTTTCGTGTTATGGTTGAGTTCTTTACTTTAAAATAAAATCTCTCAGTAGGTTTAAAATTATATCTCTGACATATCAATATGCCTTATCGTATCATTATTTCTCAAATATCACAACTTACATTTCCTCAACAAAATCTTAGATTTTTTTCGTCATTTATATGTGGCTTAGCTGTTGCTAAACAAGAAAATCAATAAAATCATAAAACATTTTATTAGCAAAATTACATTGAGTAAAACGAAGATTATTTCAACTAAGGATTAGTATAATTGTTTATGAGGTAAAATGTTTTTAAAGTATTTATTAAACATTTGATTTTAACCATTTAATTTCATGGAATGTCATTATCGGACTCTAGAATTAAGAAAAAGGCCAGTTTTGTATTGTATTTTTACGTTCTGCCTATTTGATACATAATTATTTGACAAATAGGTATTAAGATGGATCTATCAAGAAATTGTCATTTAAAGAACTCTAAAAACAGAGTTGAGACCACAGAAAAGAAACTGAGGCCAGATTTAGATTCAATGGGCTAATATAATTCCAAAGAATTTGTAGCATTTTCTCTATCGAGGAATGTTTATATATTTTTCAATGGGTCTTTTATTTAAAAATCATACATAACATAATATATACAATAATAAATAAAAAGAGCAAGAGGGTTTGTGATAAAACAATCATAAATAAACATTGTAGTTTAAATTAACCCTCTGAAGCAAGACCCATCACATCATTAAAACATCATAATCTAAATTATATAAAGGTTAAGTGAGCAACACGAAATACAGAAAAAATGGAAATAGTATATAAGAAAATCTTTTATAGCAGGGCTCCCTCGATGATATCATTTCATGATGTCTTCTTATATCATCTAACAATGAGTCTCAAACGAGAGGACCACTCTGGGAAAAACTAATATTTTTCGACTTTTCAAAGTTTATATATGGACATATATTAATAAAATCGAGAAATTGATATGTAAAGTCACACAAGGTCAATATAATTTATCAGAATTATTCAAATTATTACAAGTAAAAAGAAATATTGTGAAATAATGTCAAAAAGATCAAATAGGTGTATTTTTACATGATGAATTGAGCTTTGGTTAACACGGCGTCGCATTTGGTATTTGAAAAAAAGGTTTAAAATTCCTTCTTCTCACTAATTTGTGCGTCTATCCGATCTTTAATCATATCTTGGACAACTTGTCATAGCTGGTATAAAAATTATAACTTAGGTAAAAAAATGATCTGGTGTGCATTTAAAAGAATTAGCAGGTTTTAAGATACTTATGATGATATCTTCTTAAAATCATTCAATTAAAAATATATATAACATATTTTTTAACGATGCAAATAAAAAGCTTCTCAATTAGTTGAACCGTTATTAAGTAACTACATGATTAAAAAGTTAAAAATATCAATTAATAATTTATTTTAAAATGTAAATATTGCTTAACAATATTTACGTCAAATTAGAAGAGGCTTTTAGTTTCCAGCCACTGCCTGATAGAATAGACACGATTCGCATATTAAAATCCATTCAGGATAATATTATTATTGTAGTTGAACCGAAGTTTAATGCTGCCTAGGGAAGAGCCTTGCCTCCATGGTCTATACCAAGAGAGAATACTAATTGTTTGAGGGGACTTGTATTTATATGTACATATAAAATATGAGATAGTATCGTATGGTTAGCTAGGATAAAGACATAGTAAATCAATAGAATAGACCAAAGAATATATATATATAAAGGCATTTTTTATAATTGAAAAATCAATATATGTATATCATTCGACTAATTTTATGGGCCTTATACTTGGTTAAATGTAAATATCTTCCGTTCAATTGAGTCATACTTCTTTAATTATAATGTTTCCTTTGTTTTATAACAAAAAAAATCATATATTTATGTATACAGTAATTTATAAAACTAAATAGTCATCTGTAATCATCAGCATCTGTAAATATAAGAATATGTTCATTAGGGGGTATTATAGAAACCTAATATTTAGATATCAAAATTTAACCCCCCGCGAAAGTTGCGTCATAAGGAACTAAATGATCGTAGAAAAATGGATTTTGGTTTGACCTCCCCCCCCCTTACCCCCCCCCTCCAAATTGCGTTCAAAGGTTTCGTTATGAATCAAAACTTTTTTGTTGTTACTTATTTTGAAAAATTTAGTATTATCAAATTTAGCTATGATCAATTTATGACTTTGTTATTATTTTGCAAGTTTTCGTCAAATAATATTTAGTGCCAATAAATGAACATTAGTGCTGACGCACCAACCATTTTTTAAATAACAGCTCCTACCAGGGTTCTTTTTTAGTTTCAAGAAGGAAAAAGAAAAAGAGGGTACTCATGTTGATGTTCTTAAGTTATTTTTTAAATACGTTCGCTTTTCACATCTTAATTTTCATACAGTAAGTCCCTCACTTGGTCGAGAATATAAATATATGACTTTGATTATATACATAAACTTTTGCAGATAATAATATATAGAAGAAAAATATTTTCTCAATAATAAAAAGAAGCATCTAGTCATTTTTAAAGGTAACTTGTTATTTTAAAAACTTAATTCTTATTTCTTAAAAAAATATTTTTTAGAACCCAACAATGAATACATTGATCACGTATCACCAAAAAGTGGCATAGCGGAAGATCAAGCGAATGAACTACTTTCAGTAGTCGAAGAACATTAAAGCCTTGACACTTTGGTCGCTGATGTGTGTTACGGATGCAACTCCAATGTCAAAATAAGGTAAGGAGTAATAAAAAGACTTGAGTTATGTCTTAAAAGACCACTTCAGTGGATTATTTGTCTTCACACACGAATGAGTTACCTTTTAGAGAAGTTTTTAAACATTTAGATGGCGCACAAAAAGGACCTTGGACTTATGAAGGTCCCATAGGAAAATTAATTGATACAGACTTTACCAAAAATTCAATAAAAAGTTTTGAAATAGTTGAAGAAAAATTAAATACTTCAATTTATGTTTACTGGAGTCTTTAAGCTCAGATCAAATATTTATAAGAAATTACATTAGGTATACAAACAGTAAAATTTTCGAATTCAAGCATTTGAAACAGGTCTCCAGGAGCATTACATGAGGCAAAATGTTTTACCAAAGCCAACAGAATTTTAAGATCCTATATTTCACAAAAAAAGTCTATGTGAGTCTCACATAAAACTAGTAAAATTTATACTAAATTTTTACGCTCCTATATGGTTTCAAACCAAGTTAAATCCTCTTTTCATTCCAACTTTATTACGAGAGATTGATGAAAATTCAATAGAAAATATACTCAAGAGAAACGCTTTTTGCCCACCATGAAAATATATTGCTAGAAGGACTAACCGATAAATAAATGAAAACAAGAATAGTTGCCCTGGAAAAAGTTTTGTTTGCAAAAAAGAATAATAAAAAATTCAACTACCCAATACTAGCAACTATAATTCTAAGAATTTTTTAAATCTTATCGACTGGTCAAATATAAATTGTCTGTTCCTCCAATTGTGCATAAGGAAGATCTTATAAAATAAAAGAACATCCTTTAAAAAATAATAATTATCCTTGCCATTCACAATTAGTGGAAAGAGCTGTAAACTAGTAACAGAGGCATCTGCAAAAGTTTATGGATATAATCAACGTCATAGATATACATATATTATCAACCTTGGATATAAAAATTTCTTGAAACTAAAAAAGAACCCTAGAAGGAGCTGTTTTAGTTTCTTATGACGCAGCTTTCGCGGGGGTTTTAAATTTTGATATCTTAATGTTAAGTTCTATAATACCCCCTAATCTTCATGAAATGTCTTGACTGTGTTAAATCTATTAATATTATTATTTAACTACAAGTATGTGGTTAGCTACTTTTAGAATTATTAACATTTTATAATATTTCAATGTTTAAACATTCACTTCTTTCGTTCAGAAGTTACAAGATATATTATGATATTTAGAAAAATTGAGAGCAATCGTTTACTTAAATATGTCAAACTTTTTTCAATTGGTTCTCTGAATATTTTTCTTTAGCATCAATCAATAAAAAACAATAAAATATTGAGCTATAAAACCACAAATATCTAAAAATATATATTACAATGTTTATTCATATTTACCACATACTTTCAATATTCATGTCCTATTATATTGACTATCATAATAAACAATTTAAATATAAACTAGAGGCATATATCACTCAGAGAGTGCAAACCTCCGCCGTCACGGGGTCCTTATGAGCCTTCCGAGGCGGATTTTTCCGATGGGGAGGCGTAGAGGGACGGGGGAGGGTTCCCCTAGACGGAAATTCCGAGAGGAAGACGCTCCCGGCACCCAATTTCACATACAGCGACATCTATTGGCAGAGTAGGCTAACTTGAAAAATTTAGTAGTATTTAGCTCATTTGCATCTTAATTCTGCACTCAGAGATACCAAAATTTAATCACTTCAGGCTTTTGACATTTCCAACAACTCCACAAAATTTCATCCAAAATCCGTTCAGTACTTTTGAGTTATCCTGCTGACAAACCAACAAACCAACAAACTACCAAACAACAAACGCCAGTGAAAACAATACCTCCTTCGCCGGAGGTGAAAAAATCATTATT
>CP045899.1:10035254-10160066 GCA_013387185.1 Caligus rogercresseyi
AAAAAATATCTTTAATAATGAATGAAATGTGAGTAGAGAGAGAGAGAGAGAGAGAGAGCAAGAATGGCTCTACGAAAAAGTATATTATATGTGGTGTAGGTTAAGAGAGCTACAAAGTATGTTTTAGGCTGTGAAGATCAAGACCTTTGTAATGATAACTTCGCCAAGTAAGTTTTGCAGGTTTTCTTTTCTTTTAATTTCAAAGGGAAGTTGCATTATGATATTAGGAAACCAAGAAATAAGGTCAACGAGTCCACGTTGAGTTGAAAGTGTGTTAAAAATAAAATCCTATTTAAAGAAATATGTGCATGCTTGTTTTTTTATATAAAACCTAGAGGTTCTATTCTTCTCCTAAACTTGTACATTTTAAACTGTAAAAATTTCAATTAATCACTTTTTGTTCGCAAAAAGCTAAAACATTTTTTTTGTTGGCCCCGCGTTATAGTATTATTTCATTAATTATTGATAAGATACATATATTATACAATTAAATAAATTAGATAAGTATAACATATAATTTTGTCCTATTATGAAAAAACACTCAAAATCAAAAGGCGAAAATCTTCTGTAAAATAATTGAGTTGAAAATACACTTGAAAAACAGAAAGAAAAGACGGTGACATATTTCTAATTTAACTGCAATAAGCTTTTTTGGTATTCCCTCAAATCACCCCCATAATCTATATCAAAATATTCACAAGTATTTTAATCCTTTCAATTTTAACATCTGGTTATACTCATTGTTCCATGTAAATGTTTGCATTTCCTATGAAAATACCATTCCCAGTTCATTTATGTATTTTCGCAACGCCTGAATAGAATTGCTCTTTTTCTGTATATAATTTTATTGTTGTTTTATTTTTATACACTATCTTATTTTTTTTTCAAACCAGTGTTTATTATGTAAATAAATAAAAATGAGATTTACATAAAACCCAAAGGAAATGTGTTATAAAACATAAATAAACATTATAGTCAAAAATTTTTGCTCTGGGGAGGAGCACTAAACAATAAATATTATTCAATATAAAATAAAACCAATCGTCTTTAAAATCATTTTACAATCAATTTACACAACCATTAAATATTTTAAAAATCTGAACACAAAGGTTAAAAATAAAACATAGAAATATTCAGAAGGCATAAATTATTTCATAACTTCTGAAATAATTTTATCAGTTTTTGATGTTGGATAAATACTTAATGATTCTTCCGGCTAGATGTCCACGTTGCACCTTCTTCCAGCGAGGGGATTTTCAAAGATAAGGCTGCATATCTTGCTGCTGCCGACAAAAATATGTTCCTCAGCTCGAAGGATGCAGGGGTTCGTTGAAGGAAGCTTTTGACATATCAGGGCCATTTGACTATATCAAAATACTACAAGTAAATCCTGACTCCGGTGATTTACTGTTCTTTCGAGACCGAATGAGAACAATGCCTTAAATAATGCTATATTCTTATTAATATCGCAATCGGATGCAATTCAACGAACCATATAGGCAAAAAAAAATTAACATTTAACCGAATAAATATTTTTACCCTAATAAAATGTTTTTAACCGAAATAAATACCATTCCCAGAAAATTGAAATTTATAGAGGAAAATTTATATCTAAATTCTATTTGACGGGTGCCCGATTCGACATATTCCCTTCCAGTTTATCTGTAGAAAAAAACTGTAAAAACCAATTATTACAATAGATCATTAAAAAATATTAATTTTTCCCAGTTTGTTTCCTCGAAACTAATAAGCTGGATGAAATATATAAATGACTACTATAACTATCTGAAACCACTTAAATATTTTGTTACTCATTATAGTCAGGTGCTAATGTTGTTTAGTTAAGGCTCTAAAGATATTGTGGGGTAAACATCATCGAAAATATAAGATCAAGGCATCTTACTTTATTGTCTAAATAAAATATATGATGATTTATCCTGAATTATCTTCGATATGGGGTGTAAATATACTCCCATTGACTAGATTATAATTTGTAGTAAAGCCAATTTTTGGCCACCTCAATATGGACGGAAATCCTGTCTGTTGCTAATATACAGGATTATTTTATCACATATTGTGAAAACCATGCCATTGGCATGAGAACCGGCATACGGTATTAGTCCTGAATTTTATAATAGTTTGTCATACATAATTCCATGGTGGGCATACGTTATTGAAGATCATTCGTTGAGGTATTTTTTGTCAAAAAATATCTCTTATAGCATGGGAGATTTATTATTATTTTTATATGTTTTATTTTGGGTTGTACTTTTCCCATATTTTTATTCTAGTACTTTGTCCCCTTCCTGTACGAAATCCGAGTTCTCTTTAAATAAATGTGATGAAATACTCTTTATACCCGGATTTGATGTGGGGTATTTTTAGTACTTTCTTATACACCGCATTTATAACCCATAGGAATCCAACGGTAAATACTTCAAAGCTTGACGATGTTTAAATATGGTCAATTTCATGTTAAGGAATTTGTGTATCCGGAAGACTAATGAAACAATGAAAGACGTAAAAAAGTTTGTGAGCTTAATTTCTGTGGGAACTTCATTATTAGTAATTTTGACTCAAAGGACCATCTTTTAGCATTTTCTGTTTGTTGTCCTTACATGGAAAGGTTTCAGCCACATTTTTTAACTTTTTCGAAGATATGGTCCAATTAAGGAAGAGTAATATAAAATCATCCAAAGATAAATTCATATAAATGGTATTTTAAAGGAGGTTTAATGTAGCACCTGATCATTTTGACCCAAAACAACAGAAGGGTTAAGTTTATTTTAAAAAGTTTTTATGTGACAATAAGTTGCCGGTGATGTACATTACTTTTTTCTTATAAGTTATGCCAGTTGAGAGAATAATAAAAATAAATAAAATATTTTTTTCGTTGTAATAACGTTTTGACGTGGGTTATATATTGTCACTACATACAGTGTCATCAATAAAGTCAGCTGACGTCAACTGGGCTACCTGATGAATCCTTTTGAACCGGTTATATATTTATAGATATTCATCCTGATATTTATGAATTTTCATTTAAATATAAATTTATATGATTTAAATGGATATTGATAATAATTGACTATTTTTAAATGTAGAGTGTGCTCCATCAGAAATGAAATTTTTAAATTGCGAAAAAGAAGTATTTAAAATAATTCAAATTGTATTATTGATACGCTATTTTGTTCATAAAGATGGGATTTTTAATAATATATAAAATATCCAATGATTGTCAACCTGAAAAATATTTTCTGAACCTGAGAAGAAACGGATCATCTTGCAGTTTGGTAAAACATCTTCTCCTTCCACAGTACGCCGAGAATTTATACTTCACTTCAAGATCAGTGGGAGGGCGGCGAAATCTTACCAGCTGATCCAGTTCACAAGAGTTCTTTATCATTTCAATAAGACTGGTTCCATCCACAAGAAAAAACAAATGAAAACAAAATCAAAAAGAACAGAAAACCCCAGTTGCTCACTCAAAAAGCTTCTCAGCAAATTTCACCCACCAAAACAACGTTGTGGAGGATAGTAAGACATGATTTCGATTCCGTTTTTATCATTACACTTCAGTTCAACCATTAACTGATAACCACAAAGCGCAGAGAAGGCAGTTTTTTCAGTGGTTCTGCAGCAAAAATCCAACATTGTCGATAGAATCATTTGGACTGACGAGAAGTTCTTTTGCCTCCCTCAAAAACCACATCAAAAAACGACGGAGTGTGGACAAATGAAAATCCTTGAAATATCTGCGAAACAAATGATAGGAATGATGTTAAGGTAATGATTTTCGTTGCCATTATTAATGGAACGGTTCCAATCGTTCATGCATTCCTTGAAGATGATGGCCATTTGTCGTGGTTAATGGTGTTTCATATCTCAGATTGCTCCAGGACATAATTTGGCCCAGGCTGCGCCATTCTGCAACTCGTTCTTCACTTTGGTGAATGCAAGACGGCGCTCCACCACATTGCACAAATGCAGTTTTAGAATTTCTAAATGAAAAGTTTCGAGGCCGAGTCATCAGCAGAAGGACGGAAAATCCCTGGCCAGCTCACAGTCCAGATCTCAGCCCTTTGGACTTCCACTTCTGGGCTTCAGTACAAACTCGATTTATAGGGAAAAGCCAGATTCCATTGAGTCTCTCATACAATGTGTCCAAACCTTCGCTAAAGGATATAGCCAGGAGACGATCAAAAACGTTTGCAAGAATGTCCTGAAGCGTGCGTCGTTCTGTCTTCTGGCTGGAGGGGGTCATTTCTAGCAACTTTTGTAAGGTTTCAGATGTGCCTCTTATGATTTAGGACAATAAATTTTTAATAATCATAAAAATCCATTCTTTTCCTTTAAAATGATGTATCTAAGAGGGAATTTGACGAATTTTAAGTACTTCTAATTTGCAATTTAAAAATTCCATTTCTGATGGAACACACTGTATTTGCAATCTTCCTACAAGTCTTGAGCAAGTATAAACTACATGGAAACCAATATCTAATAATGACGAATGAATTACTCAATAACTTTGGTTCAGAAGGCAAACAAAAGGATATATTATGTGATAATATCTACACATGAAAAGAAAAAGAAAAAGTTTGGAATAATTGATGATCAAAATATGAATAAGATATTAACCATGAACAGCTCAAAATTGTTATGAAAAAGATTGACTTTTCTTGTATCTTTGGAAATGGAATATGTCATTCTTTGAGGGCTATGACTTCTCAGATATGATGCATTTATATATAAACTATCATTATGCCCTTCTTCGCGTAACACGAGTAAATTTAATCCAGTAAACTAAGTTCGTTGTTTTACATAAAAAACCGACATATGGACAGAAATACATGCATATTTTACTTGCAAGTGTGGTTATCTATTGTATGCATCGAAATCTAAGCTCTTGTACAAATATTAAAACTTTTTTATTTTTCAAAAAGGTGGATGTATGTTAGGAAACATTTCGTCCACATTATCACGCAAAACCGTCATGTCCATCCAACCCCTGAAGCACCCATGAGTTGAAAACAGTAGCCTCTAGCATACAGATTCAGATTGGCTACCACCACTTCTTCCAACTCCTTTTGGTACGTTAGAGTCCGATGCACTGGTATGCGCGGTCCGTGCCGCCCATGTTACGAGTGTACAATTCGACGACGAAGGGTTGATTCCCAGATACCTTCCTTTTTTTCTCCTTGACCGATCAGAGTCAGACATTCTGTAGAAAATGCTCCATTGCAGTTTCGCGAAGAAAAGAACCCAGTAATGCAATTATCAATGTATATTCGGAGTGTAAGGCTCCTCATGGAACTCGAAGTGTCGCCAAAAGTTGAAAGGAGGGCGCCGTTATCCTTCACGAACTTGTGTTTTCTCCGAACTATTTTTGCTCGCTCCCCAATAATATCGAAATATCAGGCTCATGTCTTGAAATCAACCCGCACGGGTTTAATTTGAATTACATGCTAGTATCCATGCCTCCCAAAATTATGACTCATCGCCTCGTCAATATCGATGTCGCAATATATGGTGGATGCCTGTGCATACCGAGTGTTGAGGTTGAGGTACGCGTTTTCATTACAATGTAAAATGTGGATTATTTCCTTGAAATCATTTCGAAAGATGGCTCCAGCAACGACAGTGCCGTGCAAATTTTCATTTTAGTTTCAATAATATGTTAAAAGTGAGTGGTAACACGAGAGTAACTGTATCTGACGGTGAGATGGAAACTAGGGTCTTTCTTCACCGTATACTAGAATGTCTCCTGGACCAGGAGTGCATAAAGATCAGTGAAAAAATTGCTCCAACTTCTTAGTCGCTCTTTTCCCTGAGACAAAGGCGGCGGTGAGATGTACGTCGTCGGCGAATTAGATGGGATACTAGTTATCCTTGGCCCAAGATCGCATCTTTTTGTAATACCTTTTTTATTTGAAAGTCTGTTGAGATCCCACTTTGACAACCGTGCCCTCCTCTTTATCTCCGATGAGATGTTCATCATTGATAACCATCACAGCTGGAGCACAAAGCTGCTATCCTGAGAGGTTACCAATATTTCCTCTTCCGTCCTTCTTTCAACCGTATTCATTGGACTCTACACTAAACTACGGGGGAACTATAAATATTTTCTTCGCTGCCACATCTCCGTTCCCGATTTCATTCCAGCACAGTTAGGATATCCTTAGGAATCCTGATGCAAAATGTACTTCGTCTGTCCATGCTTTGTATAAAAGTGAAACCAGGAACTGTAGTTCCATTTATTGCATGGTTAGAAAATCAAAAATCTCAAACAATGAGTTGATACACCACAATAGTTGCATGACGGTTAGACGATATGAACTAATGTCAAACTTTGTACTTGTAGGGGCCCATAATCTATATTTAGATGTGTTTAATATCAAAAATATATAGAGATAGAGAGGGTATGAATGTCGGATACATAATATTATAAATTACACAGGTCCACAAAAATCACTTTTAAATTTAGGTCGGACTAATTTTCACTAATTCTTATAGAGCTTTATCCACTGATTCCGAATATGGTATTCATTTTTCAAAGTTAGCGATAAATTCAGAGCAAAATGGATTTCAAATTTTCAGCACTTTTTCGATTCAGAGCCATTTTTGACATACAAGGCCTGAAGTATAGAAAAAATAAATAGCAATGATTTGATAGAACTTAGATCAAAGTACTCATTTCAATTTTTACTTCGGCTCTGGCACATTTAGACTCTAAATATATGTCATTTTGTACGAAAAATGAATGTTTTACTTAGAGACTCACTGTTTCTCACAAAAATATTTACATGATTAAACTTCATACAAACATAAAGAAAAAATATCAAGCTTTAATTTGATATGCTTGGTGTTCCATAAAATGCTTTATGCTAATAAAAATTGGCAAATGAATATTTTTAAAATCCTCTCAATTTGCCCTACTTTAGAGAAATTTATAAGTCACCCAGTGAGATAGAAAGAGAAAAAAGCTGACCTCACAACGTAGGTAAACAATAAGAGGAATTTTACCCCTTTCATTGGAATTTGAGTGCTATTTTCCCGGAAATCTTCCGAGGATACAGGATTCTTAATGACTGGCCTGCCTGCTGTGCCGTCGTACACAACATTTGTGACAAGAATTCACCATGACACAGCCTCGGATCAAGCATGGAGCAAGGAGGGAACCTTAGAGGACATGACTCCCCAAGGGTGCTCAGCCTATTCTCTTTGCATCAAAGAGGATGATGTGTCGGAGACAGACAGACCCTGAAGGACATTAAGTGTACATAAGTAAAACTTCATTTTTCGTACAAAATGACATATATTTTAGAGTCTAAATGTGCCAGAGCCGAAGTAAAAATTGAAATGAGTACTTGATCTAAGTTCTATCAAATCTTGCTATTTATTTTTTCTATACTTCAGGCCTTGTATGTCAAAAATGGCTCTGAATCGAAAAAGTGCTGAAAATTTGAAATCCATTTAGCTCTGAATTTATCACTAACTTTGAAAAATGAATACCATATTCGGAAACAGTGGATAAAGCTCTATAAGAATTAGTGAAAATTAGTCCGACCTAAATTTGGCTGTTGCCCAGTGTTATATTACCATATATATTGCCCAGAACTATATTTGATTTTTCCTTTTACTAGATAAGATACAAGATTAATCTAATACATTGACCACAGGAAGTATATACAATTCAAAAAGAGAGACTCTGTTTTTTTCTGCAAAGTTAAGAAAGAGACCACGAACCATTTTCTTGTAGAATGTGTAGTCACAAGACCAATTTGGTAGAAATAGTAATGTCTATACCTCTAAACTACGGCGTTATTTTCACAAAACGACATTATGTGCCCTTATCAATAGCAAATAAATTTATAACAACTAAAGTGATGTAAATGGCTTTTAATTATAAAAATTTAGCCATTGCACAGCCCCACTTACTGATAAATGAATATTTGTTGAAAAATATAAATGTTAAGTAATTCATTATAAATAGAATTGTTATATTTATTGCTTAGTTACCTTTTCCTTTAGGTTGTGTCTTGTCATAAAATGTTTTTTGCACAGATTAGATGAAAAGTTTTACTTTGGGTCAAAACAGAAGAAAAAAGATTAAAAAATTTAAACTATAGTGTTTATTAATGTATTTTTTTACGTAACTAATCCGGTTTATACACAGAAAATTTTATCCATCAAAAGATTCATACTATTAATCAACTACCTTTAAGCATTCTAATAAACCCTAACTATATTTTTCCTTTGACATACAACAATAAGAAAATGAATAGTGGTGCCCAGCCAGTTATATTTTTACCACATTTCCATGTCAAAGTTTAAGGTACCTAAAAATTACTCGTATTATTCCTTCAGGAAATGAATAACTTTACTAGTATTATGTCATTAGGATATTAACGTATTTGCCTGCATTACAAGATTCTCCTTACCTAAAAAAATAATATGGAACTATATATTTTTTTATATATATATATATACATATTACCAAACTAAAAAAGGGTTTCTTTCAGGGTATAAATTAAAGGAAATATATGTTTTTCTTTTTTACCCCAAGAATATATGCTACGAGCAACCTCTTAAGTCACAAAACTGAAATGTAATCCAACAACCCGTAATGCATACACCCCAAACACGAGCTATATTTCAATTAATGGTAAATAAATTCCATAGAAGTATCAAAGGCATCATAAAACAAAACATAGATCACAATAAAACATCAAAATACTTCTAAGACTTCTAATACAGCTTTAATAGATGGCAAGAATTGAAAATAAATAACGAGGGTTTTTCTCCATGATTCATATTCGAAAGCCTCTTCGAAGCATCAGGTAAAAATAAGAACTTCGATCATTTTAAACTCTTCGTCCTTTCTCCAATGAACACCCCCCCCCCCCCCCCCCCCCCCCCGTGATCCTGTAATAGGGCCCTCTTATTACGAGCTAGAGCGTCATATGTTTTCGCAAAAGTGAAGAGAAGACTCAATTTCTTCTCCACAGAGTCTGTAAAACTCATCTTCCGTCAATCCCATTTCCTTTAGATGCGTCTTTAAAGGGAAATGGCCCTAAACAAAGCTCAAAACCTTTTTTTATGTTTTAATATGCGTTTACAACTTCCATCCATTAGTAAGGTCAATGAAGAAATACTTCGTCTGTTGACAGCTAGAATTGCCTTGTCATTCTTTGAGCCATTGTAAGCGAACATTTTTTTAATTTTTCGATTGGAAGTATTTTTGAAATATAACTTGTTTTTCATATTTTGTAGTTGTTAAAGAATGGCTGTAATTTTATTTATATGATTTTATTAATTCAAAATAGATGAAGTAATTTTAATTTAAAATAAATAAATGTTTCTGAACATGAAGAACTACTTTTTTCAAGTATTAGGATAATTAATTATTTTTTATTGCCTTCACCTTGTAAGAGAAAGCCATCTTTTAAATAATAATGTGACAGAGAGAGGATGAGAGAAAGAGGTACAATTTACTTTTTTCGTGATATATATATATATATATATATATATAGCATTAAAGGCAGTATTTAATTTCTATGATGTAAAATTGTTTATTGAGTAATATTTATATGTGACTTTAATTAAGTTGTATGTAATTGATGAGGTCAATGAAGGATTTTGAAATATCTCCTGGCAAAGACAGATAGTGTCATAAAAAAGAGGTTTAAACTATATGTTCAAGTAAAACTTTTTTTTTAAATTATAATCATAATTAATTTATTTGAAACTTCAATGTTTCTTATCATGTTATTAAAAAAATAACTTCAACTGTAGTGGGATTAGAATTATATATCATATATATATTATATATAATTTCATACTATATATCTAAAAGAAACGGCATTAGTATGATAGTTTTTCTAGATTATTCCATGAAATGAGATGGTACAAAGTTATTTATCACAGTTAAAATATAATTATCTACTAACCATTAACAATTGAGTCTAAGAGAGTCTAAAATAAAATAATATTATATTTATACATTGCATATACGATAGCTCAATTGTATATTTTCGACTTAACTATAGATTTCTCTTGATATAATATTTGTTCAAAAGGTAAGAATTTTGATGCCTTTCCAGTCCGATGAAAATGGTTTGGAATGAACAAATAAGAAGTTGGCTTCTGGGTTTGCAAATTACTTTTAAATGAATTCTTGAATACATCTCCATACCTAAAAAATATTTTCGTATCTTCTGATTGCGTTCTTTGTCTTAAAGTTATTTGTATGATCCATAGAATAGTGATAAATTATGCTATACATTGTCCAATCTATCCTTTTAAACTTTTTCTATGATTAATTTTAGATTTTTTTTCTTTTTCATTCATGTGAGATTTCTTTGAAAAAATGCTAAACTGCATTTTATGTGCGTGATGTAGGTATTAGTTGCATGTGCATTTGAATGAGTCAAAAAGGACTATCCCTCCTTTTTCATTATTATTCATCCCTTTTATTTTAATTAAAACAATGCCACCCAACTCAAACATGACATCACACTACATGCATATAAAGAAATTGGAGTATTCAGCTGCAGGAAATACTAATAATGGCTTATGTAATGACAAATACTTAATATTTGATACAATATGGAAAAATATTCTTGATTTTATTTATTTTCTATTTGTGTTTGAACCAAAGAGTTCCGAAGCAACGAGTGGTAGCCCTGAATATCGGAGTATTTGTTAACTTTCTATTGCTTAGGAAAGATTATGACAGAAGGAACTAATGAAGGACAGAGACTTTATATTATTTTCATGAAATAAGGAGATTGTTGTGACTTCATCTCACTCCTTATTTCATGGAAAAGTATATGAAACCTCATTTTTTAATACTTTCTATCGCTGTCACAAAAAACATTTGAAGGTTGTTACTCTAAACGAAGCAAACAGATCCCCCCCCCCCCCTGTAATTTTATTGTGATCTAAATAATGAGATTACATTACATCAACTGAAAAAATCCAGACATTTTTGTATAAAATTGTACTTCATGAGAAAATATATTAATAAAACAATCATATACAGAGATAAATTTGCTCATTATTTGAAACTATTGAAATTGACATCAGGTGTCGTAATGTATGTGGTATTAGTCGCTTTTCTTTGTAAAATGTTTGTTACATAATAATATGTAATTAATTAATAAATGAAAATGACTAACTAACTGTATAAGAGGAAGGGAGAGCAGCCCAGTCATTATCCAGTGAGTGAGTGAACAAGGAGCACACACCTACATAACAACAAATAAGAAACAGCAGCTTAAATAGCTCTTTGAGTGCATAAAAAGGACTTTAATTGGATACCTCATTTGAATAAATAGAAAAAAAAACCTGGATTATATGTAAATTTCCTATTCCAGATTATTTTATGTCAGACCTGACAAGGAGGGGTCTTTATAGAGAATGGGCACATGATAGCTCCTGTAGATAAATTAAACTGTGGCTTCCGAAGCCGGACTCTAATGCATCGAGACGATTATTCTTAGTCGTGAATCTCTATGTATTCAAATACAGATAATAAACTGGTCATAACTTTACAAGATATCATCAGTCATTGTCGAACAAATTTCTCACTCGAGAGTGTCGTTTTTGCCAGCAGAGTGATGAGTGTCTGATCACATGTTGGCGAGTGTGATTTCTTTTGTCTTAAGAGAATGATTGCTCAAAAATGCTTTAACCAACATCCTCAGAGTTAAAGCAGATACCAGCAATTCTTAGGAATTGTAACATTGGTTACCTGTTTGGCTTCCCGAGGTAGAATGGGTAAACAGCATGGTAAAGTGGTTGTGTGTTCTAGGGAATGGGCTAAGATCGTAAATTCGATTCTGCCCTGGACTCAAGACTCGATTTTAATTCGTACTCTTTGATCCTACCCTCAACAAACAAACAATATGTAAATTGACGCCGTTATCTCATTTTATGCTTCAACAGCAACATTAAAAAGTACCTTAAAACGGTGTCAAGTGGGCTTGGCATTTCTTCCTTTTTCCATCACATCTTAATACATCTCTAACGAACTATATAGTTCAATCTACATAAGTTTAATGCCGGCCTAATTTGCTTAGAACTATTTTCTTCTTCAAAACTTTTATTCCAAGAAAAATAAATATATATTTTTTCTATTGGAGGAGGGTCCATAGTATCTTCTTCTATGTGTAGGCCTCTTACCCCTCCAGCCCTATACTAATCAACTTAGAGGCCTTATGTGTTGTGACTCCCCTGAGGTTAAATTATATGGGAGGAACACTTTCCCTTGCTGGGTTAACGTTGAAATATTATTGTTATTATTATTTATTTTGTGGGTAATCCCATGATAATAATCTTGAAATGAAGAACAGTAATTTATCTGTGAAGAATGGTGAGCCTTGCTATACTGAAAAAAGGCAGAAATGTGGAAAAAACTATGTTTTTTGGATAAACATGTATAATTTGTATTTTTTTTATGCGAAAAAAATCAAGAATTTTTTTTCAATTAACTAATAAGTTGGGTTTTCATTTTTTTGGTGTAAAATCAATACTTATGGAATTATAATGACACCTAAATGACAAGGGAAATAATTTCTATTGTTTATGCTTACAAATATATAATCATAGTTTTGATGTCTTTGGTTGTTTTTCGTATGAAAATATCTTATATCATATATAAAACTCCATGCACAATTTTTTAAATCACTGTTTTATCAATTGACAATATATTCTTTGTTACTGTTGTAACGAAATGCAAATTTAAATAATTATTATTATTCACATCTTTCAAAGAGGACTATTTCACTTTTGACTATTTCATAAAGACTTATATGAATTTAAAAAATGTTAAAATTTTCATGTTTTAATACTTATGATATTAAATAAATATTTCTTCAATATATATTAAGATAAATGAGAAACACAATTACCAAGGACTTTATATTAAATTGATCCACTGGTTGAAGAGTTTATAATATAGAAAAGGTAAAACCCTTTTTTAAAGTAAATATTGATCAAAATATCCCTAATAAATGGTATGGATAACGTATATAATTATCCACTTTAATTATGCTTTCATCGTTTAGCACTCATAAAAATGATCAGAGATACGTATATATTGAAATATTCCTTTGATAAAAATCTATTTTTATTCTTCAAAATGCAAACATGAATTTATCATTTTTCTTTATAGTTTTTGGTCCTAAAAATGAAAAAAAAATAATTGAAAACTATTTGTATCCCTATATTGAGAAAATATATAAATATTTTTGTAAGCTTTTGCTCTATATCTGACTTATACCATACCTATATCAGTTCAAATAAAATTGGGTCCAAATATTATCAAAGAAACACACTATCTTAAAACTCATCTCTAAACGAAAAATAGTTAGGTGTAATAAGTCCGATAGTCAATTAAAAAATATATATATTTTCTTTTAAATATACATTTGATGGCATGATGATAAGACCTTTGCTAAATGTTCTGCAGCATTTTTTTTGCCTCGTTGGTTCGACAGAACTTCCGACTGGATATAAATAAGTATTATAATGTATAATTAGTCTATCGAACCTAAGATCTAACCGATAAGGTAGACCAAAAATGACCATCCCCTCTCGGGATTCGAATCTGCGCCACCAACATTGAAAGTTGAACACGCCTTAACACACTGAGCTATTACATTCCCTTACTGTTTATAGTATCACATAAATGAATAGATATTAGAGGAAAATGATTGACGAAAAATGAATTGAGATTTGATCCCGCCTTAAGGCACTGCCGGTATTGAGTAAATTATTATGAGTTATAAAAGTAGTATGTAAGAAGTAATATTATATAAGCAACGGAAAATATCATTAAATAAGTACACATACGATTTTGCGTATATTCCCAAATATATTTTTTAAATTAACTACCAATAGGAACTCGGTATAGAAAAAATAACAACTTCATGTAGATTATTAAAAGCATATGATACAACGATATGAGTTTAAGATATGACTAAGAAAGGATTTTGTATAAATGTACAGTAGTTTAATTGACGATCGTTATTTTCGTTTATCAAGTCTTTATCATTTAAAGAGATTCTCTCAGGAATGATGACAATATAAAACTGGGTAAAGTGAGTACCTTATTTGCCAAAGAAGAAGGAAAAAATATATAGAAAAGGTTTTATTTCTCTACATTAATGGAAGACTATTAAATACTTTTATGAGTGCAAACACGTTTTTATCTGATAATTGGAAAGCCTCACTGTGCTATACAATATATTGATGAGTTCTAGTTGGAGAGGCTGTACAATAATCATTTGAGAGACTGATTTTGATCATTTTATACGTTTGACCCTTAAAAATAATCTCGAGGGCTTAATAATAGTTGATAACATGTATTTTTTATTTTGTGCATCAACAGATACTGCACAAGAATCACAACGATCCCAAGTTTCTCTGGCGCCTTGCAAATGAGACAATTGGCAAGTCAAGCCTACCTTCCACCTTCGATCGAGATAAGCAAGGAAGAGACTGCTACTGCGATAAATAAATTCTACGTGGACGAAATCCATAAAAGCATCCGCCCCCCTCCCTCAAGTTGTCGACTCCGTTCTCATTCTCTTTCACGGAGCCGAAAAGATTGCGAAGGTCGTCTAAGCTATGAGAGTCAATGAGACCTTAGGTACCAACATAATACCGTCTCCATTCTCAAGAATTTACACAACAAAGACGACTTCATTCTCTTAGCCGTCAGTGGCTCTTTTGAGGGAGTTGGGTCTCTCTTGGAGTCGAGGGTGGGCGCCTTTTTCAGATTTGCGGGTGAAACGGCTCAACGCCACCAAGACCCAGCTCATGATCCTAGGCAATATCAAGAAGAAGGATGTTGAATACTTCACCATCAGTGTTGGGAGCGTCGTAGTGCACCCAAATGAAGAAATTTAATCTCTTGGGGTCAAGTTTGACACTGGCTTCATAACCACGCCTCCCAACACCTACGTCGCAAAGGCGGTGGAGAAGCGGGCCGCACTCATTTCGAGGTTGGTCGGCCACATGTCGAGGGGGTGGCGCCTAATTCAGCTGGCCAAGGGATCGATGATCAGTAAATTCTCGTATGCTTCCGGGGCTGTGATCACACCTAGGCTGGATCAAGAGTGCAAGGGGCCAAACACCGCACCGTACAGGCCATCATAAATGATGCCACCAGGAGTAAGAGACGGGACCACATTCAATTCGGTGATCTCCTTGATAGAGCAAGTATCGTCAAGGCGGAGGACCTAGAGGCATAGAAATGCTTCCACTTCAACGCCGGGTGCATTGTTACAAAGAACGGTAACATCATTTTCCCCATACCGAAGAGACCGATAAGATCAGTGACATTGGGGGGGGGGAGACGGTCGCGTTTGCATCGCACGCAGTCACGTTGTGGAACGTATTGAGGCCTTGGGATCGGTTCAGACCCTGCATGTTGGATAATGTGACGCGGTGTCATTATTTAGCAGCTATCTTAATCATTTAGAATTTTATTTATTTAGTTCATTTTCGTAAATTTTTGTTCAATTGTTTAAAACTCATTTCATCTAATTACCCATTGATAAGTTATGTATTTATCTAATAAGTTCATAAAAATATACTTCGAATGATAACTTTGAATACATCAAAAGATATGAGATCCATAGAGGATATAGAGGTTGCCCAAGTAACGTTTGGTAGAGCTGAATATCGGGGTATTTCTTAGCTCTTCATTCTTGTGGAAAAGACGTCCAAAAAAAGAAGAAAGAAAAAGTGAGATTTCAAATATCTAGTTTATTTTTTCCCATGAAATCGGGAGTGCAATGACGTCACATCACTCTCCATTTTATGATAGAATAATATGTCTCACTCACTCTTTCATCCATTCTGTCGCTTTGTTTCCCCCAACAATGGCGTCAACCAGACAATTGGGAAGAATAACATTTTGTTATGTTATTCTTCCTTCTGACTTCTTTAAAAATCATTTTTTAATACTCAAGAATAATAATTATTTTGATGACGTTTCACAATTATTGAAAACATGAAATAAACGTAGAAGGTGTTCTATGTTTGCACCTTCCTATTAATATCTTTTCAAGCGATCACAACATGTCCTTCAGGAACGCCTCTCTCACATCACGTACTGGAATATGAATGGATTTTTTTTCAAAAATCAATCCTTTTACTTGAAAGCAAACTATAAATATCAAAGGGGGGGGGGGGGGTTACAAAGATTGCAAGGAGTTATTGATTCCTTCTCTCTCTCTCTCTTTTGAGATCTCTTAATGGTAAAAAAGCCATTGATTGTTTTCCTATTATGATTTCCTTTTGTGTTCCCGGATGCCTCCTCTAAAGAATAATAAATAAAGAGGATATTTCTCCTTCTTATCATTTGCCATTGATTGATTGGATTATTTTTTTTTCTCTTTCCAAAAGTTGGCGATTGATGATGGGAATTAATACACTATTTCATACCATCATTATATTGTACTTTAGAGATATGCAAGTTTTATATCTTGCTTTCCTTCATAAGATTGAATACAATTTGATGAAGGTATTGATTAAAAAAACTTATTATTATTATTATATTT
The DNA here is from genome assembly GCA_013387185.1 of Caligus rogercresseyi. Taxonomy (NCBI): domain Eukaryota; kingdom Metazoa; phylum Arthropoda; class Copepoda; order Siphonostomatoida; family Caligidae; genus Caligus; species Caligus rogercresseyi. Next base: position 10,051,829 of record CP045899.1, read on the forward strand.
TCTTCTTCTTCTTAAAGGTTGCCCATCACTCATAACTTTGAATTATGAACAAAAACTTGTATGAAAAAAAATAAAGATTTTTTTCATTTTTCTTGATGCATAGAAAGGGTTTTATAACGAATCTTATTTATTGTAATGGAGTTATTTTTTTCTTTGACACTCAACATGTTTACAATAGATATAAGAGATGTAATAGATCGTCTGGGAAATTTATTTCTCTTTGTTGTATATTTATTTACAAAGTTCATGATTATATGTAAATACTTTAAAGTGGAGAAATAATAGATGGAGCTCAATTGCAAAGAATAATTTAACATTTAGTTTACAATTGAGACATGAAGCACAGCCAAAATTGCAATATAACTTTAAAAATCATATTAACTTTGCATTTTAAGCTTTTTATAAGGCCTTTGATTAATTAACTTGCAAAAGAGGAAACGCGATGGGAAGGTTAGGATTGCTTGGGTCACACAAACTCATGAACTGTACCTATTGGTCTTAATAACTTTACATTGTATTTATATCATCCCCCAAACGTCTTTCCTTTGTCATTTTTTGCTAGAGAAAAAGCATTGAAGGCTATGTTAATTCTTTAATTTATATCATACACAATATTTTAACAATATAGAATTGTAATTATCTGAAAACTGTTTTAAACTCATAAAATTCAACATAACATTTTCATCTTTGAAAAAGCTTTTCATTGCACTATATATATATATATATATTATAACTTCGTTCGTAATTCGTAATTGATTCCCTTTGCAATCCCTCAAATGCTGCAATCACAAGAAACCACGATACAAAAAAGCAAACTATATTTGTAGCAATTGGTACATAGATTCAGCTAAATCAAGAAAAGAAGTTTAATTTGCCAAACTTTAAATATTTTTTAAAGACCGAATAGGGATGATAAAGTTTAAATTCCTGTCTGGTTCCAAGGGATTGTACTATTTTAATCATAGTTGTGGGTATCAACAGCATAAATTACGCAAAAAAGTTTTTCTTTAGCCGTCACAAGGAAAAAATTGTGATTCATTTGCTTCACTTTTTTACTATTAAACTTGTGTATACCAATAAATTCAATTGACATGCTTGGTTGCAAATTATTTTTTCTTACAAAATAAAATTCCATTACTACTGCATGTGATGAATTATGTCCAACTCTCCTAAATTAAATTCAATGATGAAAAGTCATTATAGTCTGCAAAATAATCATTTCACGGATGATTTTGTTTTATTACTGCAATATACGTTTTGCTACTATTATTACCATTTATTGATTGCAAAGAACGCTGTGTGAGCATAATGCTTAATATTTCATTGATGAATTCATATATTTCAATGTAGGTATAAAAAAAATCACACTACTATTATTATTACTCTTATAGGTTCTTCTAAGAGTAAATATAAGCGGGAACAGTGTAATATTCGGATCAGAAATTGAGATCACAATGTAAGAACTTAAAGTTTATTTCTCATGAATTTTCTCAGAATATTTGGACTCATAATTTCCTTTACTCGTTTTCACATCATTCCATAAAATGAGAGCCCGTAACCTCGATGCTGATCATTAGTTTCGACCAAAACCTTGAGCAGACCTCACTCATCATGACTCACTCCTTGTCGACAATGGTGGCACCCTTAGTGGCCAATAAGGGGCCGGCTTGATGGTGTTTTAGATGTCGAAGTAAGGGGTAGTAAGCCAAAAAGTAGGAATCCTTAATTTTCGTGTGAGCGTTGTTATTGTTTATTCGTTGTAAAACTTTATTCCTTCCTCTACTCAAATCAATCAAGTTGCTTACATTTCAACTCCAAGAGTGACAGTTGTGGTTGAAAGTTATTGCCAATATTTTATTGCATAATGAATGGTCTTAATATGTTCAGGTCATTTATATCAAGGTCTCAAGTGCCCTGTACAGGTCTTGTATACTTTGCTAGGACGGCGCACCGGACTGCACCGGCTGTCTTTCACTCCCTTTCAGCGCTACAGCAATATCAGTGGGCGGAAAGTGTCACTATTATAACTTGTTAGCAACTCCCTCATAATGCGTAACAGGAGAGGGGTTTGGGGCAAGCTAAAATTTGTAATACGTGTACTGGATTAAGCGTAAAGGGATCCTAATTACCTCCGCCCAAGGAAGTATTGTTTTCACTGGCGTTTGTTTGTTGGTTTGTTTGTTTGGTTGGTTTGTTTGTTTGTCAACAAGATAACTCAAAAAGTACAGAACGGATTCGGATAAACTTTGTGGAGTTGTTGGAAATGCCAAAAGAAACAAGTGATTAAACTTTGGCATCTCTGAGTTCTTCTTTAAGATGCAAAATGAGCTAAATACTAATAAATATTTCAAGTTAGCCTACTCTGCCAATAGATGTCGCTGTGCTGTGAAATCTGGTGCCGGGAGCGTCTTCCTCTCGGAATTTCCGTCGAGGGGAACCCTCCCTGTCCCTCTACGCCGCCCAGTCGTGAAAAATCCACCTCGGAAGGCTCATAAGGACCCCTTGACGGCGGAGGTTTGCACTCTCTGAGTGTATATATGCCTCTAGTTAACTTATAAATTTGGTGCGCTTTGTTACCAAACATGAAACTTAATCGCAGTTAAACGCTTACATTAGAGTTAAAATTGAATTTCACCTTTGGATGGTGCAAGCAATGTGTTCATGTCTGCCGTATAGACTTCCTCGGGTACTCTGACAGAAGTCTAAATGTGTTTCAAACAAGGGTATATAGCATATATCCACTCGAAGTGATTAGAGATTGGTGTATGATTAAATGTATACAAATGATATTTCTTTTAATAAGTACAACCTGGTCAAAATGAATTCTCACAACCTACCGTGATATTTTTGGTCAAATCCCAAATGGATCCCTTTAAACCTTTGCTGCCCACAATGCAATTCCAATACACATATATTGATGTCTGATGGGTCTACATAAAGTAAATAAACACATAGGATATAAAATTCAGCTACATTACCGCATGAGTCACAATATGGCATGATAACGAATATTTTAGATATAAATTTATATTTATTTATTTATAAAGCAATACTTTACAAAATCTTTAGTAATATTTAAAAAAATATATATCCACGAGATTTATTGTTCGCCTCATAGTCAAGAATCATTTCCGAATTTCGTATCTTTCGTTGAAGTACTGAACATACTTGGAGACTTCAAACTTTATTATCCGAATAGTTATTCACCTTTGGTAGCTTTCAGGCATTTTTTCTGGTCCAGGTATATAAGAAATAACATGTAGTAACATATAATTTAAAATTTATAACGTTTTTATAACTTTAGCATATATAAATAAAAAAAAAGAAAAAACAAATAATCATTCAATTGATGAAGTTTTTTTAAGTATGATCAATGAAAAAAAATATATACTTAAACAAATTTGATAAATTAAAAAAACAATTTATAATTGTTAAAAAATATTTAACATGTTTGGAAGCTAAGGCTTTTATTTTATGTTGTACAAATCGATATTGTACTTATTTAAAGATGTACCAATTGAAAAAATCGATGTATTTCTTACATAAAGAATATTTTATAATAAAAGATATTAAAAATTGAACGAATAAATGTAAGTATAAACAATATCACGCAAAAGTTTTTTTTACAAAAAAAAATTTGAACAATTCTCTACTAACTACAAGGTCGGCTGATAAGTCCCGAGACTAACACATAGATGGCGCCAGTGGATTGTTTTCATATGACTGTCAGCTAGTACCAACCTTCAAAACATACATGCATAAATAAACACCTGTCTGACAACTGGTTTGTGAGATATTGCGTTTTAAGTGAAGCTACTTTTGTTATTGTGAAAAAAATGGAAAAAGACGAATTCGTGTGTTAATAAAACATTATTTTTGATGGGAAAAAATAACGTCGAAACTAAAACTTGGCTTGAAGAATGTTATCCTGACTCTGCTCCATCGAAAGCAACCATATGTCGATGGTTTGCTGAATTCAAACGTGGTCGTGTGAGCACGAATGATGATAAACGCAGTGGACGACCAAAAGAGGTGGTTACACCAGAAAACATAAAAATAATCCGCAAAATGATTTTAAAGGACCGTAAAGTGAAGTTGATCCAGATAGCTGAGACTCTGAAGATATCGAAAGAGCGCGTTGGACATATCGTGCATGAATATTTGGACATGCGAAAGCTCTGTGCAAAGTGGGTGCCGCGAGAGCTCAAAATCGACCAAAAACAACAACAAATTGATGATTCTGAGCAGTGTTTGAAGCTGTTCAATCGTAATCAATCCGAATTTTTGCGCCGATTTGACAATGGATGAAACATGGCTCCATCACTTCACTCCCGAGTCCAATCTACAGTCAGCTGAGTGGACTGCATATGATGAACCGAATCCAAAGTGAGGAAAAACGCAACAGTCAGCTGGGAAGGTTATGGCGTCTGTATTTTGGGATGCACACGGTATAATATTCATTGACTATCTTGAAAAGGGAAATCAATCAACAGCGATTATTATATAGCCTTGTTGGAGCGTTTGAATTATGAAATTGTTGAAAAACGGCCCCATTTGAAGAAGAAAAAAGTGTTGTTTCACCAAGACAATGCACCGTGTCATAACTGAATGAAAACAATGGCTAAATTACATAAATTGGGCTACGACCTGCTTCCACATCCACTGTACTCTCCAGATCTGGCCCCCAGCGACTATTTCCTGTTTGCAGACCTGAAGAGAATGCTCGCTGGCAAAAAAATTAAAGACAATGATTGAGTAATCGCCGAGACAGAAGCCTATTTTTCGGATAAAACGAAAGATTACTATAAAAGTGGAATCGAAGAATTGAAAGATCGCTATAATCGCTGTATCGCCCTCGAAGGCAACTATGTTGAATAATAAAATCGAATTTAGTCAAGAAAATGATTTCTTCTTAGTTAGTCTCGGGACTTATCAGCCGACCTGTTAAAAGTATAATCCATTAACATTTCTCTGTGCATTGTAAAAATATTTTTTGTTCACGAAATTAGACTAAAAAATAAGTAGGTCATTTTTGGTTATTTGCGTGCAGTAAATGTATTTTCAATAACATGAATTGTTTTTTAATGCATGTAATTAATTGTAAAAGCGATTATTTGACTCCATGTTTCGCATGCAATGGAGCTATATCCCATGAACCTACATAGAAAGAGAGTCCTTTTTTACATTTAGTGTTTATACTCATTTCAATACGAACGATAAGACCATGCAACACTAAATATAACTTTTAAACTGAAGATAGCTATTTTTTGAAGCAATTACTCATATTGAAATATAAATAATTTATCACAATTAAAAAATGATAGAAATAGTTATCAAACAACATTAAACATGCATTCAGCAGGCTTTGTGAAATTTATATCTATCTTTACACATTATGGAACCTAAATTTGAGTGAAAGTCGAGTCTTTCGAAATCAAATGATCATGGAAAAATGGATTTTGGTCAGAATCAATTAATAGAAGTATCCCAACGTTGCCATTTTGGCTGACAGATTAGATTATCTTGATACTTTGGTCCCTATTGAGTTCGACGGATACAACAACATCCAAGTTGGAAGTACCTCATGAAGAATAACATAATGGCTGGAGTTATCTCTTAAAAGACCCCTTTAGTGTATATTTTGTCGTCTACACATGATTTTTTGGGCATTTAATGAAACAAATTTACTTAATACTGTAAGCTTGGATCAAAAATATTTTTAAAAATTAATTTTAGTCATACAAAACAGATTTTTTTTTTGCATTCCAACCTTTAATAAGGGTAGTATCAAAGTGAGTCTAACAAACTATTTTTTTAACTTCCTGTGATGCTCTTCAAATCGTTTACCAAAATCCCCATGTTTAATATCTAAAAATTTGGGCCGCTAATAAAAGCTGACAACTCTCTGTTTGAATCCAGCGTTGTTTTTGTATATATATATATATATATATATATATATATATATTCTGCAGATATATTGCAACAAATAAATATTATTTACATACATCACCCATCCCTTAAGGCAAGAAACCGTCATTCATCACTCATACTGCACCTCTGCAAATGTCTTTTTAGATAAATTGAGTGTCTCTCTCTCTCTATTTCTACTTGCTACTCATATATATATATATATATATATATATATATATATAATATATATATATATATATATATATATATATGACAATATAGGGTTTGTATCATTTAATATACATGCATACATTCTTCGAGTTCGAGCATGATTGACAATATAAACTAGGCTACAATTGTACTGTAGATATTTAAAGATATTAAGGGTTTGATATCTTTCATTACACTCAAAAATGATTTTAAAACAGTGTATTGGGATATTTTATTGTTACTTTCATATTTACTTTAATACGTAATTTTTTTGTAACACATCATGCAACACCGTTCATAAATACGGACACATGTTGAATTAAAAAATAACTCTTGATGCTCTTACAATATTCGGATTTTCTTCTAGTATTATCCGTTTTTATGTAAAACACACTTCCTTTCACTGTTCCAGTAGGAAGCAATTTTTAAACTTGCAAGTTAGTCAAAGCAATGAGAGGCATATAAAAAATAAACTTTCATCGCTTTTTGACTCGGATATTCTAGTCTTAGCATGGGAACTCTACTTTTATATATAAAAGATATATGCTAAACGTATAATGCTGATAATTATGAAAGCATAAATGCAATCTCCAAATAAACACTGGATGTATAATGGACTTTTTTCAAGATTATATTTGAGTTTTTACAACATGTATTCGTACTATTTTGATTTCAATACGTTGGGAGAAATTATAAAGATATAATATAGTAGAACGAATCCAAATTTAAGTCAAGCAAAGACTTTTTATTGGCACTCTTTATAATTTGTTCAAACCAAGTATCTATGAGCCAAATTTATACATGTAAAACTTTATAGCAATTGGATGTTACAAATTAGCTTCAATCCTCGTTTTCCAGGTGTTACAATTATGTGAAACTGGGGTTTCAATTTTAACGTCTCTTGGCTCGCCTCATGTAACAATATGACAATTTGATTTCAACCCAAGTGCCAGTGGGCTCTATTGCACATAATTCTTAGTACAAATTACAAATTCTTTGTTCTGATTTTGTTAGTAAAAAGATAAACTTAAAACATGTTTTTAGACATTACAACCAATCAATCCATGATTCTTTAGTAAAATTCGTTATGCTTATGTTTTGAATTTTGGGCGTCTACAACTAAGAAATGATCTAAAGCTTAGAAGATGTATGTTCTAGTTTCACTTCACACATCAGTCGTTTAAAAATATGTGTACAAAAAAAATTAGGGAAACAAAGCATCCTTAATAGACCTCATTTGAATGTAATTTCATTGAATGAAACTGAAACTATAAAAGTGTCTTCCTCAATTTTTGTCCGTGTAACGATTTTCTTCCAACCAAAGACAATAATGCGACATAAATGACCGTTGATTTTCAAATACCGACCTTTATTTTCGTTGAAGCTTCCATCATTCCCCCTCGGATAAATATTTATATTAAAAAATTTAAAAAATCTAAATATGAAGATTTCAAAAACGTAAAAGCATGTTTTTACAGAAATAATTTTGCACTAAACCGTTTAATTACATTTTACATTTTCTAAATACCTATTTTGTTATTAAAAATATATTTCTTACAAACAATAAATATATTTCAATTATATTATAAAGTGAACTTTTGAGTGATTCATAAAAAAATACTTATTTTTCCATTCTAAACCATATTGGCTATTTAAATACAAAACAAGTTTTTTTCTTCCTCCATTAAATATATTTTGTACATCAAAACAGAAAAGCATACATAAAATATATACACCAGAGTAGTTACGTAAAAGAAAATCCATGAATAAACATAATAGCTTGAAATTAATACTCCAGGAAGGAATTATATCTCATCAATACAATAACATTCATACTGAATCAAACAATTCACATTTCATATAGTTATCTATAAAAAATAACTAAAATTCTTTTTTTTTTTGCCTATATGGTTCGATAGAATTGCATCCGTGTGGATATAAATAAGCATTATAGCGTTAAATTTAGTCTATCGAACCTAGAATCTTGTCAATGAGGTAGACCAATAATGGCCATCCCCTCTCGGGATTCGAACCTGCGCCCCCAACATTGAGAGTTGAACACGCCTTAACACGCACGGCTATCGAGCTCCCTCCTAAAATTCTTTAAAATCAAATTATTTTTTCTGATTTAAAGATGACGAAAGAAGAAATCGCATCGATCTCCAGCGTAGCGCCACGATTTGAATTCGAACATAGGAACTTTAACATATGGAGTATGCATTATACTAGCTGACGCAGCTAGTATAATGGCTCTCAGATCTCTTCCTTAGGTGGTTGGTATAGAGTTAGCTTTTAAGCTATAAGAGCTTACAGTTCAAAAGTGCAAAGTCCATTTTTCTCGTTTTTGATGAGTCACTAATTTTGTCCCTCGAAACTCCAAATAAAATTAGCCTTATAACGTAGCCAACATTCCTCTTTCAAGAACCTGGCAGATAAAAATATTTTTGTATGACACTGCATGGCAGTCCACAAACGCATGAACGGTGAGGTTGTTTTATTTTCACAGTCTTTGCAGGGCTTGTAAAATTTTATGCAATCAGTTGAAATTTGTAACTGAACCGTAAATTTCCTTGTGTCGAAGATTCCTCGTGAATATGATACAATTTTTTTGCACTTGAAAGGGAATTTAATCGAACACGGTGTATGTTCCAAAGTCGATCCATCGCTTCTTCATAATTTAGTTCAACCATCTTGATATGCCACGGGATAGCATAAGATAATTATTTGATGTACGCACTAGGGGAAATCGGAATCTTCCATCGTTAAAAACGGACTGGAATCCTTCTTGAGGGCTTTATGCGCCTAGAGGAAGAATATTAGTCTTTTTTCTTTTGACAGCCAGCCCAGACTATTTTTAAAATTTCTAGAAAAAATTGTCAAGGACTTTAATTCGTACAATGAGTTGTGCCTCTGAATTACCTCAAGGGTTAGGGTAACGTCATCCGCATAGAGATCGATTAAATGCCGAAATCGATGCAAATCGTTCGTATTTCCTACTAATTCCTCTAACGAGATCATCAACCGCAGCTATAAATAGCAGGCGGGCTGAAGGACACCCCTATCGGCAGCTCCTTTGAGGGTTATACTCTCACTGGGTTAAAAAAACTCCTTTGGGAGGAGTTTTTTCACAGCCCTCATAACTTGGCCATGTATAATGGTATCAAAGGCCTTTGAGAAATCCACTGCAATCACAGCTCCATATATTCCCCTTATCTGAACTGACTCAATGGAATAATGCATGTCTTGTGGTATATCGGAAATCTTAAAAACACTTTCTGTTCGACTCCAATTCTTTCATTGAGGAACAATTTTTGCATTTAATATATAAAAAGAAAGTATTATCTGTCTACTTTACTCAATAAAAAATCTTTGATATGATACTTTCTAAGATAATCCTTTCTTTTTCTGTTTTTTTGTTTTTTTGCATTTATGCACACACAAATATAATGTTTATTTATATGCTAATGATAAAGATAAGCCGATACATATACATATAAATACGTATTAGTTATCTTTGTTAATTTTTATCAACATGAATATTTTTTATAACCAATGTCCCATAACTATTATTGCTCTGAATCTGATATTTTGACAGTAATTTGATTACTTAACTATGATATCAAACTGTTGCGAAGAAAAAAATGAAGAAAAGCGTTAGGATATTAATTGGAATGTTATCATCAGTTACATCAATAGTATTCAAACAGTATTCCAAATAATAAATAAATGGTTTTTCTGTGAAAAGGGTTAATAGTAAAATACTTATAAATAATTGTGTTTGTATATATTGAAAGTAAGTACTTCTAAGCTTTAAGTCAATTTCATTTATTTGGTACATAACTGCGTGTATTTATATACTTAAATGAGTATGTTGGTATTCACGATTCTTTTGTTTATATTTTTAATACGCATAAAGATCTTTTAAAAAGTACAACAGGTTTTCTTTAAATTTTGAGGCTCAAATTTTCACAGTCGATTATTTTTTTTTAATCATTTACGCTAGATAATATAATAGTTCTTGTAAGCACTAAGTTATTACAAGAGGTAGTAAATTACAGTTTAAACGATAGCACGATACAACGCATGAAGATTTCTGGTGCCGACAACGTTTCTTGGAGTATATACGTTTTTACCGCTCCAGTTCCAAAGGGCATCCACAATTTCTTCGCCAAATTTACAGAATTATTTTAAAAAATCTTTCAAAACAACAATTTATATTTATTATCTTATAGAGTGAACTAATTTATTTTCGGATTTTAATTAATATAGAAAATGTATAATTAGAGATAATTTGTTATATAATTGTGAATTCATATTTTAAATACAATATAGACAATTTATTTGTGTATTTGTGACAAACAAACATTCTTACATGAAGTGTTTTGCATTAACTTACAAAAGTAGAAATACACAATGGGCTTAAAGTAATCTGGTTTTTGTGTTCAAATATATTTTCAGCTAATGAGCGGTACGGTTAATTTACTAATACGAAACTAATTTATCTACTTGGAGGACAAACATCTCTGATATTCCATTGATATTCGAGTTAAAAGTGTACATAAATGAAACTGGACACTTTATTTATTTTAACAATTCATTTCAATGATTTTCAAAGACGAGCTTCTAATATTATTCCTTACAAAGGTGAAATTCTGTCGTAACAACAACAAAAAATATATACATTAAAAAAAACATAAGCAATATCTATTCTTTTTGGAGATCATGTGTCTCATTTCCAAATTTAAAATACTATCTCATTGTTTTCGATGCTATTTATGAGTACGTTTTTATATGGATTTATACATACATATGTATATGAAAAGTGTGATCATTTGCAACATTTATATAATGTTTTTTCATTATTAAACCAAAACCATTTCTTTATAAAAAAGTCAAAATTAGTATTAAATTTATACAATAAAGGAGTCAAGATTTAAGCGTTTAGGCTTTGTTTGCAGAAAGAACGTATAATATAATTCGTTCAAAGAGATATGATAAATACAGATCTAAAGCGTGTACAAAAAGCTAGTTTTGTTTGTAACAAATAAAGGTAATAATTTTGAAACAAAACGAACTAAACTTATATTGTATGCATTGCTTGAATTTGATATCTTCATTATATGTATAAGCAATATATATATATATTTATATGTATATATATATATAAATATATATATATATATATATATATATATTAGGGTTGTTCTTATTTTTCAAATGTTTGAAATGTTAGCAACATTGTGGATTTTCTGTTTCTTGGTGATAAAAGAAGACGACATACAAAGTTTGAACAAAATCGGTCAACATTACGAGGTCGCGCAACGAGGTCAAAGTTTTAAAAATTTAGTACAAATATAGTTTTCCGCAAATTTCTTCAAAATGGTGGACGTTACAGACTTCATTAATAATTATTAATTTAAAGGAAATCTAATTACTACCAGACGTATGTTTGATGTTTTTTAATAAAACAAAGTTTTCAGTAAAAACAAAGGAAAAAATAGAGTGTGTATTGTTAGCATATTTCATAGCTTTTTTGTATCAATTAACTTCACTCGCCTGTAGAAGATGACTTGTTCGCTTCAGAGTAAAATAGTACTTTTAAGTTTAGTAAACCTTTAGATGATATATCCAAAAATGAGATTGATTGCATTCTATCAATCAGAATTCAGTACAATCTGAGTTTACATCATATGATTCAGAGCCTGTATTGACCTATAAGAAATCAATTATGAAAAAATTATAATGTATTTCTTAGATTTGCGTCAAGGTATCCTCTCAAAATTTTACTTTGTCTCTGACGCATTTTTAATCCATTATATGCGTCATTTTGTACGCAAGATAGGCTTTTTTAATGTACATATAACTCTCTACTTATTAAATTGACATGATTTAGTATACCAAAATATTAAAGCTGGTTTACCAAGCTTTCATTTGATATGCTTGGTGTTCTAAAATCGCTATACTTTAAGAGATATAGGCAAATACATTTTTGCACGTACTCTCCCCAAAAAATTGATCTTTTGATATGAGAATATACAATTACCACTTGGTAACTGCTGAGAAAAGAGAAAAAAAAAAGAAGGGAGAGAGTATTTTGCCTCACTTCTCTCTCCTTCTTTTTTTCTTTATCTTTATATCCAGCTAACAGTAACAGCAGTTACCAAGTGGTAATTGTATATTCTCATATCAAAAGATCAATTTTTGGGGAGAGTACGAAAATCCACAATGTTGCTAACATTTCAAACATTTGAAAAATAAGAACAACCCTAATATACATATATGTATGTATATATAAAATTTTGTACGGCTCATTCACAATATTCTAATATTTAAAAATAAAGCTGCAGTATTTTGATTCTTCATTCCTCCATCTTTTCCCAACACACAAAAACCTGCAAATATTTTTACGTGCTCGAAAGTCTCAGTATTTGGCGCGCGAGCAAGGTACTATCATGCTCACAATGGCTCAATTTGTCAACTCCATCAAATCCCCGCTTCTCCAAGTAAAATCTCACATTGAACGCATTTTAAAACTTGAGAACCATGGAAATATATATCAATACTCTGAGATCCTACGCATTTGGTTTATTAAAACCGCATTCTATCGCTCTAATCCACATGGTTCACATTGTCATATCCATCCAAATCCTTCTTCCACTTTTAAAATTTTAATTTCAACTGATTTTAAAAAGTTGAGAGCCCAAGAAATACTTCTATCCCCTTTTATAATTCTTCAAATACATTTTTAAATATAGCTTTAAATGATCATATCCTTACCTTGAACAACTTTTCAAAAATTGGTCCTCTGTACTCTACTGTCCTTCTTTTCGACGAAAAATATATATGTGTCCTTCTCGACAAGGGATACTGTATAAACTGTGTGCAGAAGAGAGGGGGAAATTAAGAATGAACATAGCTTTTTATAATAAATGTAAATAGAGGCGCAATCGCTGCCTCCCCCCCCCCCCTTTTTTTTTGTTTGAGTAGTTACAGTAAGAAGGTTTACTACATAGGTAGGTATATCCATATATACCAGTATCATAGTAGTGGCATCATCATACATAGAAGAAGATGAGCCCAAGAGTGGGAGAAAAAGATGAATGAAAATGATTTTTCTCTACACGGAGCGGGGAACTTTCATACACTTGAGTGGGTGGGTGGGTGGTTGGGTGAAAGGGGGTGTAAGGGATATAAAAGCATGGTGTGACGCAATGCAGGTGGGGATGAGAGGTGGTGGTGAAGAGAGGCTTCTCTTGTCGAGAGAGAGAGAGGAAAAAGACAAGAAGAAGAAAATGCCCACACGACATAAAGAAGGGATTCTGGTATACCTTTTAGTTCTTATAATCTTATGATGTATCCGACCCAATTATATGAATCTATTTAACGTTATTTCAGTTGTAACGTGGATTATGTTTATTTTATCTAGGGTCAATGTTTATTTATGTGGTATGGTTTCTGCTTAAAATGAGCAATAATTTATAGCTAAGGTCTAACTTTTGATCGTTTATCGTTCAAAAAATATTGTTTATCCCCCCCTCGGTAGCATAAGGTAGGGGAGATGTTTGGTTTGGGGGTAAGTAGCATTCTATTTGCCCGAATTTCAACAAGAACTGTTAAATCGGTGAAAAAATAATCGAATGAAGAAAGCTATTTAGATAAATATTTTCTTTAAAGTACTTTCATACTATTCATTACATTATATTTATTTTGTTATAATTCCAAATCCGGTTGCTTTCATATATTTTTTTCTTCAACTAAAATGCTCGAATACCTCAACCAACTTGCCCGAATTGGAGAACTCACCCGAATTTTGGGGGGCAGTTGCTCCCCTGTCTCTTACGCCTATGCTCGGTAGCCCTCAAAACTGAGGAGCGATATACTACAAATTGAAAGACAATCTTTATTTTTTTAAATGTGCATTTCCTCATTTCTCTAATTGTACATGTCTGTATTTGTAGGAGAAAATAAATATATGTTAGATTTCCATCGCATTTAAAATCCAAATAAATCTGTGGCTAATCATATTTTTATCTTACAAAAATATTTTACCCATCAGCGTGTATGTCTTTTCTTTTGAGGCAAATAAAAAATATTTACCTATGAGCCTATTATCTCCAAAACTGAAGACTTCAATAGCGTCTATCTTTTTTTACTACGTAAACAATTACAGAAGCCAATTTATTCATCTTCACAACTGCCTTGAATAGTTTTACTCTGCTTCCTGTATATATTTAGTGTACTTTTTTTCACTTCTTAACATTTCCGCAGATTACCGAAAAAAATCTGGAAAAAACTATTGGAAGGGTTAGAAGCCCCGGAAGTAAATGTCTGATTCAAAATTGATCAGTGATTTTAACAGAAGTTTTATTTAGTTCATCAAACATAAAAAGCTACCGAGGAAACTACTGAATTTTATATTACGGAGTTACTCATAAGTTACTTCATAACATAAGTAAGCCGATCCTTACTCTTCATTGGAAGAGGCTGAGTGACTCTTCATAAATCCTTGCTCATCTTCAGGAGAGAACGCCATTTGACGTTTATATATATAAATATATATATATATATATATTATATATATATATATAGTATATATATATAATATATATATATATATATATATATAATATATATACCAATATATTAATGGGGTCTTCTTTTTATATTATTATTATTATAAATATGTATACAGATTCAATTATTTGAGACATACATAATGCATTCTACTTCAACACAAGACGAGCTAAAATATTTTAAAGGACTCTTAAGTCACATGCATTTCCATTTGCTTACACACTCACACAGATGCGGTTCACATTGCTATTTCCAACGAACTTACCAGCCATTTCTTATAAAGAAAAAATCCCTTTTGAGCTCTTAATTTCACCTATAGAAATTGGCCGTTAATTTATTTAGATTATTTTTAAGTGACTATTTTTAGATAAGCAATACAAATGTCCCATATAAACTGTTGGACCTATTTTAAAATCATGTATATACAACAAAAATCAAGAAACTTGATATGGTTTTTCATTGAGTAGTCGTTTAAAATTCATTTTTCTCAAATCAAGCCTTTTGTCCCGGTGGATTAAATATATATATTCAAGAAAAATAAGAATATGATGCGAAAAATTAATTTTCGGGCTTTAGAAACTTTCAAAGCCTATGAACAAAAAAAAGGTTTATTACATTTAATCCTAAAACTATGGATTTTTAAATTATTTTTGGTCTTTGATCAAACTAGTAATTATTAAATATTTAAAAAATAGAGATATTTTAAAGTTATAGGTTTAGAATAATGAAGCACAGAATTTTAGTGCAGCTATCCCATTCTAAAATACGAAGGTACAATATTTTAAAATACTGAAATACCTAGGTAATGGGTATCTTACATGAATTGATATAGAACTTTTCAATTATTAATGGCTGTATAGATAGGGAATCTATTAATAACAACAATAAATAATAAAAAAGTATTGCACAAAATAGTAAAAAGTGATATATCAATTCGTTGGTGGACGAAGTAAATGTTGTTTAATAAAAAAATCTGTGAGACTAATTTAGTCATACAAACAAACACCACAAGATTGATTGCATGAAGGCGTTGTGTGCACTCTAAATATATATATATTGTTATCGTATAAGGACAACAAGAGCAAATATAATCACACACATTTAGTTAGCAACAATTTTTAAACATGTGTTCGTTATAGCTCCTCCTAAGTTCTAGAATATATATTAGGTTGTCAAATATCTTAAATATATAAATTAAGTGCCCTTTCCAATCCCACCGAGGACATAGCAAAACCTTCTGACCGTCAATCCCGGCTTGGCCACTGCTTGGGACGATTCCCCGGTCTTGACCACGACCGTTTTCGCTTGATATTGTCTTATGTGATCCATTTTTCGTCACCATTCACCCTTCGCTTCGAAAATGATTCGAATTCGTTCAGTTTTAGTACAAATTGCAGGCGTTGATTCGGTCCAGAAGGTTGTTTTTGCATCAAATCATGCAGTACCCAAACATCAAGCTTTTTTTGTATCCAGTCTTCTGTAGATGGTTTAAAATGATTTGGTGACTAACTCCCATCTCCTGGGGGATGTCACGAGATGCCACATGTCTGTGTAACTCGATGTACTTATCCATGATTTCATCGGTAAATTCATAAGACAAAAAGGCGGAAGGGAGATATTTGACTACCTATTAAAAACATTGTGTCCACAGAGCAGTCTTGGATTTCGTGTGCAATCAGTCATGTTAGACGAATATTATGCTTGTGGAACGAAATTGCTTTATTTTAAAGATGAAAATCAAAAATTGCGAGTGCATATCGAAAAAAATATATTGTCGTGCAACATAAACATACAAAAAAACTCATAACACTTCAATAGTGTTCCATTCTGATAGTTTCAAGGATGGAATAAATTTATAATAAACTTCACCATAGCAATTGAAGAAAAGTGTCCAATTCTATCAAATTTTTGACACTTTGACTTGGACTATCTCGGTTACCTTTTTGTGAGATTTTTATCAATTACATCGCTCATTTTCTAATCTATGGTTATTGCCAAGTTTCACAACGAGTTACGATATATTTGATTCACTTTGTTGTTATACTCCAGGAGTATATTTTCTTTTGTATAATTAAAATTGACACTTTTTATTACTTTTAGGATATCACTTTTTGAATCCCCAAATGATATCTCCAAAACTTTAGATTAATCTTACAGATTTCCAACATATTCACAAAATATTCAAAGCTTAAATCGACAATTGTGGAGCTTTAGCGTTTTAACTTCGTTGATGTGCTCCTGAACATTGATATTGACGGCAATTGAGGATGATCGTACTTCATCTTCCATCCTTTTTCGACCTTCTTGTATTTCCAATAATCTTTCGCACACCGAAGTCTTCGTAGTAGCTAAAAATATAGTCGAAGTACAAAGTTCAATGCAACTACTTTGTTGAGTCTTTCAGGAAATTAAATTATCCCTAATTAAAACAACACACATAAATCAAAGCTTGTGTATATTTTTATTTTTTTTTCTCTTCAGCAAGGTCTTTATTCATTATCTAATATATACGACGTACACAATATACACATATAAATATTAATAAATCTTGTGTATATTTTGTCGTACTGCTTAGGACTGCTGTCAATTACAGAAGTGCAAATTAAAAGTTGGTTCGGTTTCATATTTTTCATATATAAACAATTATGTGTTTGCACTTAGTATTATTAATTCCAAATCGTTTTATATTACTAGTTTAATTATAATATCCATGTTCAGTTTGAAAAAACAAATAGACTCAAGTGTGAGAGCTTATAATGCAATCTTTTATTTAAAAAGCATTTTTAGGATATTTATAATAGTATGAAAAGTAAAAAAAATATTATATATATATTTGTATATACCTATATATATATATATATATATGTATATATGGATATTAAGGTTATATGAATATTTGAATTTTTTGATAAGAAGTTGTATATTTAAAAATAAGAACAAGTATTCGAACAAAGAACTGAGCTTCAGTATCTATTATTAAATCTTGTAAGAAAATTTAATCTTGATACAACAGTTTAATAATTATGTATTAGGCAGTAGTAAAATGTACATAGCGTAATACTGCCGATGGGTTTTTGGTATGTTGATAGGTTGATATCACCTACTCACATACCGGTAGCCCTTTTACTTTAAATTATGACATAAGAAAAGTCAACATTCATTAATCAACAACAATTAACAAACAAAAAAATCACACACAGTAAAAAATATAGTTATATAACAATAAGTAACTAAAAAATAACATTTTTTTTGTAAAAACGAAACAGTCGATTCGGAATTGTCGGGGCAGGATGAGAAAAATTTACATAGTCACCAGCAAAAGTCCAACGCCCAGCCGAAGTCCCTGGAATCTTGATGCCAAGGGTAGAATAGCGAGCAGCCCCTGATAGCATGAATACTCTCAGGTGATCTTCTCTAACAAGATATCCTGTGGCTAAGCGTTCCACCAATAGGCTTTTACAGCTAGAAAGAGCGAACCCCATGGCTCACGCATTGTTAGGAGCCTTGCGAACATTCGAAGTATGACCGGAGAATATGAGTGTCTTTGATGTGTTTAATATTCTATCTGATAAAATCCCTCCAAATATTGGATGCTTGAGATGTACAACTTTCCACAGTCCTTACAAGGAGTGAAAAAGAAAATATTTCCGATGGATATTTAGAACTGAGTTGTAAAACGCTTTCCAGAAACAGTTATTGAAATGGGGGGCAATATACTACTCTTCAAGCATTTTGATAAGTTTAAAGCTTTTAAATGGTGAACTGAAATTCTATCCACTTCTTTTCTTGCGTTAGATTAAAAACTCATCTTCACGTGCCAGGGGACAGGGCCAAGATGATGACATGCAGCTCATTTTATCAGAAAAAAGGAATTTTCCACAAATGGAAGAGACTATAAAGAGAGATCAAGTTTGAGGAAATCGCCATTTTTTATTTGTGTGGTGTGCCCAAATTTGTACAAAAATTGTGACGATATGATCGAATGATGACAATGATAGATGATTGACAAAAACTTGTTTTCCATTCCACAGAATCCATTAAATTGTAGAAAAGACGGGTGAATTTTTCTAAAATGTCATGGGAGCTCGATAGCCGTGCGTGCTAAGGCGTGTTCAACTCTCAATGTTGGGGGCGCAGGTTCGAATCCCGAGAGGGGATGGTCATTTTTGGTCTACCTCATTGATAAGATCCTAGGTTCGATAGACTAATTTAATGCTATAATGCTTATTTATATCCAGTCGGATGCAATTCTATCGAACCAAATAGGCAACAAAAAAAAAGGAGGGAGCTCGATAGCCGTGCGTGTTAGGCGTGTCCAACTCTCAATGTTGGGGCGCAGGTTCGAATCCCGAGAGGGGATGGTCATTTTTGGTCTACCTCATTGATAAGATCCTAGGTTCGATAGACTAATTATAATGCTATAATGCTTATTTTATATCCAATCGGATGCAATTCTATCGAACCATATGGGGGAAAAAAATGTTGTTAGAGTAATCAGTGCCAAGAAGTAACACATTGTAAGCCCAGCTAGGTGAATTATAAGCCCTTCACTCCAGATGTTTTTTTGGTGAGATCAATTAAAACTGTCTGATAAATTTTGGGTATTATTTTTGAGAGAACTGATAGAACCAAGCCATGCCCTGGAACATTGTAGAGCAGGTAATTATTTCCTATTGAACAGTTTTTCAAAAAGGAATTTTCCTCTCTGATAGCTTTTTCATCGAGCCATGGAATGGCGGAAGCGTTGTATAGGATTGAAGGTACTATAAAGTAGTTATACAACTCTACTCTTTTTAATTGAGTTTCCTCCATCTGGGCATATTAATGTAGATGAAGTTTCAGATACTTGTCCAGTTAGAATCCAGGGGATCCTTCCTTCCCCAAGAAATGCCTATGAATTTATTTCAATGTCTTTGATATTCAGGTTAATCTTTATCACAGAATATGGGTACCATTTTTCAAGTGGTAATACTTAGAGTTTTTGTTGCCAGACCGGCGATCCTTTATTCAGTAATAAGTAAAGATGTTATTATTACATAAAAATAAAACACATTTGGTAAAGTAACATAAAGACACTTAAAAGCCAAAAATCAATCCGATACAAAAAGAAGCAAAGTATTAAAATAATATAACGCAATCAAAAATACATTTTTTATAAATACTGTAGCGACATATTATTAAATCATTTTAAGTTTTTAAAGGAAATTTGACAGTCGGTAAAACGCCACTGATCTCATTGTCTAAGGTAGATTTTGCTTAGAGTAGTTGCTCTTCTTTTCTATGATAAAAAGCAATAAAATATTTTCTCCTAAAATCGTAACAACTATTTTTTGCTTCAAACCTCGCCCGTCGCAATATACAATGGGACAAGTTGCTCACATGCGAAGAGAAATGCTCCCTGGTTTCATCCTTCACTCTGCAAAACCCACACTTACTCTTTTCTCCAGAAAATAACTTGGCACTTAGTTCAAGGGCTTCAGTGAGAATTCTGTGTTTCAAACATTTGTCGATGGATGAGAGCAAATATTTTTTAATGTAAACTATCTTCTAGAGTTGACAATTAGTCCCGACCTTTTCCCAAAGTATTTAGAAAATTTAGTATTATTTATTGTTACTTAATTAGCTTGAATTCAGAAATATTTATCGAAGTCTAGGGATTATTTTTTCTCATTCCTTGTTTCATCAATCCATAAAGTTGCAAGCCATCACTGTGTACAAGCTCCATTCCTCTTCTCGCGAGACTCAATTCATTTTCTTTAAAGAAATCACGCTTTCTTAGTTTGAAGAAGTATTACTTTCATTTATTCCTGGCAAAGCAGGAGGCCTGTCAGGTAGGACTAAAGGAATGCCCTATAGGATGATTATACACAGAAAAGAGTATATATATATATATATACGGTCGACCCTCGCTACTTCGCCCCTCGACATCTTGCAGTTCTTTTACTACGCGACGACGGCTTGGCTCCCGTTTTTTCACGGCAAACCCATATGAGCTCAATGGCAGAATTTTCACACAATTTTTTTAAAGATATTTGAGGTTGAAAACTGGTAAATCTTCGAAAAAGCAAGATGGCGCCCCCCCCCCCCCAAAAAAAAAAAAAAAGGTCCGCCCGCGTACATGTATTCAGACGCACGATCGACAACAAGGCAAAATGGCGGTAGGTTTAAACGCCGGGTGATGTCAAATCTCTCTAAATTTCAATATATATCAACATCGCGACCCTCATATATATCGTGGTGGTCGTGCAGTGGATCCGGGCCGTTGCGACTTTGCGAGGGACGACTGTATATATATATATATATGTATATATATTCCTGATAAACTATATGTACACTTAGATTATACTTTTCTGTTAGAGCGATAAAAAAATATTCTTTCCTTGAAAAAGCAAATGTTAAGAAAATAGGAATTCGGAAAATAAATGTGCAATATTTTTGTTAATAATAATGGCTGGCAAAACATCAACAACATATCGAAATCGGATATTTTGAACATCATCTTTGCATTCCCCTCATACACACATATGCAAGTATTGGAAATCCATTCCGAATCCTCATTCAATTACGGGTAAAAGCAATCAATACCTTACTATTATGTGATCAATATCTCAACAAATTGAGAGGGGAGAATATAACACTATTCACCAAGAAAGAAGTAAAAAGCATTTATTTCAAGGATACATTATAATTATGCTCATTGGAAACACTATAAGTTTTGACTCTTATTTTTTAATTCCATTTTTCATTTTCATTCTCACAAAAGATTAATTATCTTGTTTATTTTGTGTCAAGAAAATTAGCCCGAAAGAGCAATTATATTTTCACAAATGCTCATGAAACTAGATTTAAATTTATCAAACGTGCCTGAAATTAGGCAAATATTATTTCTTCATTATTAGTTACCTATTTAAGTCATTGTAATATTGGCTTGTGTTCAAAATTAAGTCTTAAATCCACTCCATTACACTATGCAACAAAAAATTTGCCAACGGCCAAAACTTTCAAAATTGATTCTATGGAGTCCATGCAATGATAAATTGCTATTTCGAACAATGGGATTTTGTTTATCTGGCCACAATTAAATTTTTAAAATTTCATGTTTTAAGGCAATGGTACATACGGATCTATGATTTTCAGGGACAAGGCAGCAATTAACATAATGCATTACCAATACAATTTCGAAGAAAGATCCAATAAATCTATTGGTAAAGTAATATTTCCAAACACTGATTATGTAATGAGATAATTGCGTTGTAGTCGTAAAAAATGGGACAAAACGGACACTTTCACGTTATGATAGATATAACACTCATGGACAATTTTTTCAGCTGCAAAGTTATATTTACATACGTTCCAGGATTTAGAATAGCCATCGAGACCATTAGAACCATTAAAAACGACTTTATTATCGAATAATTGAGCAAAAATCATTAGGCACCTATGCTCCTCATATCTATGATCATCATTCTAAAGGTTTCGTGGATTGTTAAAATTTTCTTCGTTCCGTAACAAAAGGATTAATATCAATATACTTATACTAAATACTTATTTCGAATATAATTTTAAAATAAAAATATTTTGTATTTATATTTTCCCATTAATAAAATTTATTGTGTTAATTTTAAGGACATGTAACTTACTGAGGTAGAATACATGCAAATGTATATATATATTTTTGATATTAATCCTTTTGTTACGGAACGAAGAAAATTTTAACAATCCACGAAACCTTTAGAACGATGATCATATATATAAGGTTTCGTGGATTGATAAAATTTTCTTTGTTCCGTAACAAAAGGATTAATATCAATATACTTATACTAAATACTTATTTTGAATATAATTTTTCAATATGATATATTTGTATTTATATTTCCCATTAATAAAATTTATTGTTTTAATTTTAAGGACATATAACTTACTGAGGTAGAATACATGCAAATGTATATATATATTGATATTAATCCTTTTGTTACGGAACGAAGAAAATTTTAACAATCTACGAAACCTTTACAACGATGATCATAGATATGAGGAGCATAGGTGCCTAATGTTTTTTTCTCAATTATTCGATAATAAAGTCGTTTTTAATGGTTCTAATGGTCTCAATGGCTATTCTAAAGCCTGCAACGTATGTAAATATAACTTTGCAGCTGAAAAAATTGTCCATGAGTAATATATCTATCATAACGTGAAAGTGTCCGTTTTGTCCCATTTTTTACGACTATAATGCAATTATCTCATTACATAATCAGAGTTTTGGAAATATTACTTTACCAATAGATTTATTGGATCTTTCTTTGAAATTGTATTGGTAATGCATTAATGTTAATTGCTGTCTTGTCCCTGAAAATCATAGATCCGTATGTACCATTGCCCTAAAACATGAAAATTTTAAAGTTTGAATTGTGGCCAGAAAAACGAATATCACGACTAAATAATCATATATCTGTAATCCCCATTCTCTAAATTACTAGATTCATTTGTTTTTTGCGTTGGCAAGACAAAAGTCATTTTTTTGTTGCATAGTGTAATGCTTGTAGATTTTAGATTTAATTTCAAACAATAATGTATATTTATATATTTTTTCTTATTAATATCTCTAAATTAATAAAGTATCTTTAAAAAAAAACTATCGTAGAAGCTCATTGGCATAATTTTTATAGATATAAGTGATTTGTGTTTTAAGTGCATAAGTATAAATTTTCTGACAAATGCTTATAGGAACAGAGCGAAGAATTCAATACACTTTTATTGTTCAAATTTTATTCCGATTTTTGTCGAAATTGAATTTCAGTGAGTATAATGAGTAATATAGCATTCCAAAATATCAACTTGGATCGAGAACTGCCATAATCACTTACCAACAAACAGTAAGCCTCCTTCAGAACATCCTTATCTACAAACCCTTGTACTCTTAGCAGATATTATTACGACATAAAAGCACTATTATGGCTTTAAATTATTAATCTAATCCAAATTGTAGTTAAAAATAGATTATTTGTTTTATAAATAATTAGTTATAACTAAAATATATTTAGTTGCAAAACAGATTCCTCAGGGCTAAAAAAGAGTATAATTGAGGAAGGCTTTTCATTAAATTATGTAAAACTTACATTTCCTTAATACTTCCATAAATGGAGAAATTCATTGAGGTAGGAATACATCTCAGAAAATAAGTCCATTCAAGAGACTTTTGATGAAATGATTTTAACTACAGATATTACTACAAACATGATCGGAATGAAATAATATATATCCTTTTTAATTGGGATAAAATAAGATTTAATCCAAAACTAATAAATTTTTATTCATAAATTTGGTCGACTTAATCATAAACGTATTTTTTGTTCATTATTAGATAATGATAAAGAATCTACAACTTTTGATGATCCAAGTAATATAGCAAAAGTTTGATCCACAAAGTCAAAATTTGGTTCACACGTAGCTAAACTTTTATCCTCAAAAAGTTTTTCCTAAAATTAGTTTAGCAAGTAAATTTAGAAATATACAAAAACCAAGTTTCTAAATAAAAATTAATAGGTGACTAATCATTCCATGCAGTGATACATTTTCTTTTGTCACACAAACTTATGATTTACATAACTTTATTATTTCAAGGGAAAAACTTGTTTAAACATATAAGTATCATATGCATATTCAAGGAAAATAATAAAAACATGGAATCATTAAGCCAAGCTCTATGCTTAAAATAATTATATACAATAAATGCACCTAAATAGTTGAATGGGATCATATCCACCTTAATATAAAACAACAAAGTTTCATAACGGGTAAATCAATTCTAGAAATATGGAAATTTACCGTTAATTCGAATATTGAATATCGACTTTTTATTATTATTTTTTGTTTAAATTTTGACAACTGAATATAACTGTTGACATCAATTGTACGAAATACATATGATAAATTTTGTAAGTATTTCCTTGAGCTACTATCGTGTGATACTAGGGACCAAAGGACCAAAAGGTTAAAAAGTGCCGAATAGTTATAACATAATAGGTCTCAATAGGTATATGTTGTATTTTATACATACATGAGACTAAAAAGAAAAAGCCTATTGAATTATTTTTTCAAATTAATTATTCAAATGTGATCGTATTTAAATAAAACTTGAGACATTAAATAATTAAATGGTCATTAATTATGTAATTTAATAATGAATACAAAAGTTTGATAACTATTATTATAGATTCGTAGGATTTCCTAGAAGGCTTTCTTGTATCACAATTTCAACAAATTTTACAAATTTACCATTGAAAGGAATCTGTTTGTGTAACCATTTTTTGACTCTTAGTGTAGGGTTAAAGGAGATAACAAACAACAACTAAAATACATTAAAGGATTATTTATTTATTTGCCTTACACTCCACCTCAACACTAAAAGTTCCTTTTTAATCTTTAAGACTATATACCTAAGACTCATGTCTTCTTCATTTATATAAGAGACGCCACCATTTTGTATGGTATGGGAAATGTAGTCTCTGATAAATTGTTTTGGGTTATTCAAAAAAGGAGCTGGTGTGATAAATTATGAAGGGCCTTAATTTACACTAAGTAGTAGTATTAAGTAGTCAAAGGAACACACTTCCATTAAAAGATGGGAAGTGAAGACTAAGCCTTTCATATTAAACTTACTTCAAGGTTAATGACGCTAGAAAAGAGAGTATGTCATTGTCGGCAGAAGTATGCAACTGGATGGATCATTTATTTTTGTGAATAAATATATTCACTATGAGGGATATTTTTAATATGAAAAGTGGTATACAAAAGCGTATTCTAAAGAACACAATCAGGCTAAAATAGAACTTGCATCTAATTTTTTTGCCTATATGGTTTGATAGAATTGTATCTGACAGGATATAAATAAGCATACTAGCATTAAAATTAGTCACTCGAACCTAGGATCTTATCAATGAGGTAGACCAAAAATGACCATCCCCTCTCGGGATTCGAACCTGCGCCCCCAACATTGAGAGTTGAACACGCCTTAACACGCAGAGCTATCGAGCTCCCTTTTTTAAGCTTTTCGTACAACACGAATAAATCTTTCGCCTTTTTTTTAACATCAATGATGGATATTTTTAATATATGATGAGAAATGCTGGAGAGTGCTTTAAAGAGTAAAAGCTGTGGCAAAACTATGATTCAACTGCTTTCCTCATTTCCTTTCCGACGTCCATTAAACATTCACCATTATGGATATTACTTAATATAACAGATGGGATCAGAAATAAATGAAACTAGCTTTATTAAGGGAAAATACGTTATTATACCTTGTTTATAAAAATTGGATCCTCCTATTTCTCCACTCCTATGTGTGTTCACACATTTCTATTAGGGGTCCAAATTTAAATGACTGAGATATCTAAGTATAAAATAATTTATCTTATTGTTCTACATTAATACATGGTATAATCACATTTACTTTACCAAACAATGACGTTATATTATACATATATAAAAGACCATGAAAACTATGTCTATGAAATACTTATTGACTTAAAATGGTATTTTCAGAGTGCTGCGTTTAGAAGTTTATCCATAATGTAATTAGTTTTTTGGCATATTAATGTTTGTGATTCGTCCATTTGAATAAGTTTGTTCTCATTTTTTCCTTTTTGGTATATTTTATTTTTATCACAATTCTCTTTAAAATTGTATTTTAATGTGAAAATTTCTCCTAAGTTAATAAGCAGAGGGCAAACACAGTATTTATAGAACTTTTAAAATGACTACTCAGAATTTCAAAATGATATCTATAAAGTTTTGTATTATTCTAGGAGTTCAAAAGTGACGGAACATAAAGACTAAAGATGCTTGAAATCAACTGTTTATTTAGTTTGCTAATTACTCATAACAATTTTCGTTTAAATATTATCTACTATAATTGATAAAAGTACAACCGAGAATGGACAGTCCATTCAATAGATTTTTTTAAATATTCTATTCATTAAATGAAAAACGCATTGCCCAACCTTTACTTTCACAATCAATCATTAAAAACAAAAATGGTAAATGAAAAATGTAGCTTTATTTATCTTATAAATTAAAGAACCGTCCTCTTAACAAACTACTCTAACAATTGAATTGCAAATACATATATATTTGTACAAATATTGAATCAACTTAATAGACTGACTGCCCAGAGTCATTGATTAAGCAAATACTACCTACTCAAGATGAAAAATAAATGTGAAGCTATTCCCTAAACCTGGTTAATGACAAACATTTATTTGTTTATTTTGTTTGACAATGAAAAATTAATATGAAACAATATTTTAGAGTTATGGAAAATATCAATTACATCATTTTATAGATGACATTTAATTGCTAAAGTTAGAAGGCAAATATTTTATGAAAGTGATTATCTGACAAAAGTCAGATAATTAGTAGAAAGGAAATTTTAATGTGCTGATTAAATTTCTATCTTGATTACTGGAGCTATATATATATATATATATATATATATATATATATATATATCAGACTTGTTGATTTGTAGTTTATTTGTTATCGAACAAAAAAAAATTGACGAACAACAACAAAAAATTCCTATCGTTCGTCGTTTGTTTTTGGAGCCAAAAAAGAGAAAGATTTCTCTTTTTCATGAGAAAAGTTTTCTTTCATCAAAAAATGTCATCACTTTTTTCAGAATGACGAAAAACAATTTCTTTTTAAAAAAACGTCAGGTTTAAAAATTCCAAAGTAATGGTGTTAAAAACAAAACACAAATAAACATTATAATCTAAAATTAATGCTTAGGAGAAGAACGACAACAATTACATACAAAAAATGACTAAAAATCAATCAAACAATAACGAGAATTATAAAATGGCACAATATATACTTGAAAAACCCGTCCTTCAATAGTTTAAATAATACATAACTTTGAATTTTTTAGAACCCGACGTTAAATCTTTAAATAAAATAAGGCACTTGATAGGAAATATTCGACCTTTTATGAAGCAATGGTACACAAACCGTTGCGAAGAGACAAAATTTTCAGAGAAAATGCAGCATATCTAGCTGCAGCTGATTGCAAAATTTGTCGTTAGTCCGTTGGCTTCACATACTCTCGTTTTGTTAAAGAGCTGGTGAGCCCTGCTTTGGCGTTCAACAAGGCTTAGTTTATGGTTTTACAGTTGATGGAATGACGCCCTTTTCTTATTTGAAGTCCAAAAAGCACGACTGCCTTTATATATCCCTCCCCACAACTATCCAGACCTCTGATGTTTAAGGAAACGAATTTCGTCGATATAGAGACAGCCTGGTAATCCACAAAAGCATGTAAAGTGTCACTATTTAGTCTCCCACAATCACTACAATGCTCTGTAAAGATTATTCGATGAAATTTGGAGTTAGCTTGTGAATGTCCTCTCGTCATTAAGGAATGATTGATTTTATGCTTCCATGTTTCAGGAAGCATTAATAAACTTAGAAAGAAATCAGTCAACTCCTTATTTTCATAGCTAAAATTGGAAATGCCATTTTTAGATGCCATGGCCGTGGCATGAAATGATATAGAGCAGGTTTTCTTAGAGGGAATTTAAACCTTCCGTCATCAAATGGATATAAAAAGAGACTAGAGTGGATGGATAAAACATTGTTGTTTATAGCTTTTTTCCTCAAAAAACCGCCGAATCTCCCCCAAAAAATTAAGAAATAGGGTCGCAAGTGATTTTCCGAATGATGTCCACTGTTGAATCACTGAGAGGGGCTTACACTTCCAGATTATTCTCTGAGCTGTCGCCCAACTTGAGAAAACGTGTGGAGACGTTTGTGAGATCAGTTCCGAAGATTGACCTCATACATAGGTTATTTTACGCGACAATCTACCTCCATTCCTGGTCAGGTTTCTTCAGAATATTTTTATATAAATCTTTATATATATTTTGGGATCTATAGGAGATAGAAGGACCAGTCCTCCCCCAATTAACGTCTTAGGTCTCCTAATATCGGAAAGGTAGATTTTGTGAAAAAGTTTTGATAGACAGACTTCTTCTTCAATCATAGCTCTTTTCGCAATCTCGGAAGATGCTGTGGCCTAATAAAAAACTAGAGGAATTATGTGGAGATTATATGAGTCTATTCTTTTTTTTGGGGGGGGGGCATAACTCCGTCACAAAAAAAACCGAATACCAATTGTCGAAGATATAATGTCCCATTTACTTCTATGTAGCTCCTCAGGCCCAAAGTGAATACCAAGTATAGAAACTTTATTTTTGACTGAGTAATGGCCTACGCAAAGCCCTTTTTTGTTATCCCATGCCCCTATCGGTAAAAAAAAAGTCTTGGTTCATTTTATTTCTAAGCCCCACATCTCCTTGAATTTCTCGAAAGAAGACAAAAGGATTTTGATTATCTTTTTTAGTTGCACTTCTGAATCTGCTTCTACTGTTAATGTAATGTCGTCTGCGTAGAGGTCGATCAGATGTTAATATCAAGGAAATTGAACACTGAATCCACTGTATTTACGTGACAGTTGAGTTACAAATTCTTCCACAGCAGTGATGAATAAAAGGGAGGCTGAAGGGCAACCCTATCTACAGCTTCCTTCAAATAATATAGACTTACTTTTCAGACCACCCAATGTGATTATTGAGGATCCATTATAAAGAATAGCACAAACTATGGTTAAAATTCAACCCGTTCCTTTTTTTAGGATGAGAGTAATTCTTCCTTTTGTGAAAGACTTAGGAAGTTTGCCTCTGATATCCATTGACTCTCCTATTTGATCCAGAAAGGGCGTTATTTCATTAAACCACACCAGACGCCTTCCACACATTTAACTTCTTTTCGATGTAAGATGTAACTTTCTCAATAGTGAAGATTTGTGCTTGGGCTACAAATTTCTTCTTGGGAAACTTAGTCCTATCATGGCAAAACAAGTCCAGAAAATTTTGTGTAGAAGAAGTCCAATATGTCTTGGGATTTTGTTATCTTTTTACCCTCATGTAATTAATTGCGGACGCAGAGTGTTCAATTGTTGTTGTTGTTTTTGTCTGTGAGGGCTTACTTCCGTAGCTAACTTGTCACTCATTTCAGTCTCCCCAGCTTCTGCAAATCTAAAAGTGTTGAACGGTTCCGAAGTGAACGTTCTAATAAACCGTTTTCATCTAGCAGATGATTAAGTTTTGCTTTATTTTATTTTTCTTATAACCCTCTTAGTTATGCAAAAACTTGAACGTGGTGAACCGAACCACTCTTTAAAAAACTGAGAATACTTGTTCTGACGAAAAAGAAAGGCTGAAGGCTTGTGTTAGGTTTGGACGAAGTTTTGTCTTTTAAATCCACTTTGGCACTTAAAAAGAAAGTGCCATATGTCTAAAATTCAGTTCTAGTTCTAAAGAATAATGATCTGAGAAGGGTTCTGGTCTTAAAAAAACCTTTTCTTATTTGTTTATAAAAGGCTGGTGATACCAGGGTCAAGTTGATTCGAGAGGCTAACGAACCTTTTTTCACGATACTTGCTGATTAGGGCTATGTTTTTGGGTGGAGTCTAAAAGATAAACTTTTGAGATTATTTTTTAAATTGGCAAGTTTGGAAAATTAGAAGGTTTCTTAAGTAAATCATCGTTGAGATCTCCTATGATAGTCGTGGCAAAATGTTTAAAAAGTTTGGAGTTAATCATTGTTTGGTAGAAGGCGGTACACTTATCATTGGGGCTGTATGCATTAATGAGACAGATTCTCACATTGTCGGTCGAAATGAAAAGTTTATGCCAATAATTTTCTCAAAAAATTTCTCAACACGTTAAAACTACTTTGATCTTCTTAAAAAACCTGTTAGAATGCCCCTTTGTGATCCATTGCCGAATAACGAATGAAAACGTCCAGGTTTACAAATTGTACAGTTGATGAAACATCCCTTTTTACATCTTGAAGACAAACTATGTGGGGATGTCCTTCAAAGATGGAATTTAAAATGGCGTGCTGACGCACCCTGTCTATCCCACCTCTAGTGTTGAGAGATGTTATTCTTTTTTATGCCCAATTTCGTTTTTATTTCACTAGAACAATTGTCCTGAAAATAATCAGAGATCTTAGTTTATGAATATCTTTCAGAAGAGAGACACTCATTGAATAACAGATTCACGTGATATCAATTAGTTCTTTTGTTATTTTTGTTGGATTTCTCCCTTTATCAAGTGATTGGAAAGAGACAATTTTTTTGGCTAAGAGTGAGCGAGTCTTTTCCATTATAATGGCATTAGAATTAATATGAGAACGCTGATTTCATGAGAGAGTTCATGAAACTCTTGGTGTGCTTGAGACTTTCCTATTACAACACGATTTTTGAATAGTTTCATTTGGTGTGTTTCTGTTCATTTCTTTCTCCATTGCAACGTCTTGAGTCTCTGAGATACGCAGTGAGGAACTTGTTCTATAGTCTGAGAGTCGCTATCCATAAACGAATAGTTGTTGCAAATTGTCTCCAAATTGTCTTCAGTTTCATTCTCCAGAGTTGAAGAATCTTAAGGTAACTCTACCCTGAAGCTTCTTTATATATTACATTACAATTACAAAAATCTATATCTTTTAATTATTATCATACTGATGTCATCAGAAACTCTTTTTTCACTTATAAAATGTAGGTATTATGATGAAAACAAATAAAAGGAAATTTGTTAACGTTCATCATTAATTCTTGTCACATTGGAGAAGTATCAATAATTATCACTGGACAAGCGCTCAATTTTCGATGGACCAATAGAAGCAGTTACTTATCAAATAAAATCATGAAAGCTCACAAAGCGTCGTTAAGCCCACAGAACCACCTTGTTCTTGTTCAAAATTATAATATTCCCATTCTCATTTAGTATTTTCGTATTTAGATATTTAATTCTACATCAATGCACGGATAAAAATGTGAATGATTTATTGCATTAATAAGCTCTTATATTTATGTGAAAATACAATAAGCACTTAAGTTTATTAGTTTAAATAATTAATAAAAAGACACATACCTAAAAACATATACAGAGAGCCGATCATCATAAAATATACAATACTGTATTATGACGATGATGTTTAATGTACACATGTTATCAATACACTGTAGCTACCATAGTCAAGCTAAAATGAAGTACGTAAGTTTTTAAATTAGTTAAAATTAAAAAAACAATATAGGCTTTTTTAGTGAACAACAACTAAAAAATATCCTTACCTATGGATTTTGCTACGATGTTCTCTAAAATTTTGTTGTCTATTCAAAACGACTTTTCTGGACCTCAAGTTATAAGGAAAAATCAACATTATTCATAATACTTTTTTTACTTAAACATCCTCATAGGTGTGTCCATATGTCTCTATATACATTTATGTTGTTTTGATTAGCTATGTTTGACGGTTGCACTAACATATTTGCAAATAACCTGTTAACATATACATCATACAACAAAATGCAACTCTCTCCCTTTGAGGCATCATTCAAAATGAATGCTAAGGTCCTCCTCCTCCTTTATTTTAAAGAAAAAGATATGCATTAAAGAGTCATCGTCAAAATTTACATATTCCAATATGCAATATGCATTCACTGAATGGAAATCAGGTGAAGTGGTTGAAAGGAAATTGAGTACCATATTAAAAATATATGTTTGAAATATGTCCATGAAAGGAGGAGGGAAGGCTTTATATATAATTCAAATAAACTTCCCTTTTTTAACAAAAAGGAAAAGGACTTTAAGAGGTAATACAAGGAGTTGATGAAAAGAAAATATTATTAAAAGTGGATATTCGTTATGATTGTACTAGGAACTCAGTAATAAATGTACAAAGGAAATAGCTTTCTTGGTTTTGGTATTTTGGCTATTTTAGAAATTATATCACAAAAATAAAAAAAATTACAAAAGGTTAACAAAGCTATAAAATGTCTAAATTTAGTAAAATTGTTAACTAAATAATATTATATGTATATTATAATACATACTTTGAAGTAATTCATATATGAGTTGAAGAAATGGTTGTCTTGATTTATACATTTTTGTAGTTTTATAAATGTCGTCCAAAGCAAGAAAAATTAATTGAAAAAATAGTTTAAAAATTTAAGTATAAGAATATACTCTAAACTAAACAATATCACATAAATACGATTAAACTATCATCTTATTCATAAACGTATTGAAGAAATGAGTGTTTTAGTTCAGGTATTTTAGTAATTCTTTAAATATTCCTGCGACAGTAATATAATAGTGGTTTTTTTTTGTTGGAAAATGAGTTTAAAAGTTATACAAATGTATAATATAATATTATTAACTAAATTATATAACATTAATATCACTATGATATAAAAGTAAATTCATTATTGTGTGGAAGAAATGATAGTTTTGTTTTTAGGTGTTTGGTAAATTTATAAATACTCTTCAAAGTAATAAATACTTCTAAATGTAGGATAAACCTATGAACAAAATAAAATCATATATATACGGATAGTTCGCATTTTTCAATACTTTTATTAATATTTTGAATGGATGTAGTTTTTTTCAAAAGAGATAAAATTAATCATACAATAATGATTGAAATAAATAAAGAATATTTAAATTTATGATATGAGTAGGAATTGAATATTATTATATTTATATATTTATACCTTCGCTTTATTAATCTTTTTTTATTGGTATTTTTATACCTGTATAATTCTTTTTAAATTGAAAACGAGTTTAAATCTCAGAATATACGATACTATTATGAAATCAATATTATCATAGTCCTAAATTATCAATTGTATACAAACATATAGGCGTTCCTACGTTTCACAATGAAATATGACATAAAAGTTGTCGAATCATAAATTGAAAAATATAAAAACGCATAGAATAAAATATACCTGTCATAACTTTAATATGTAAAATTTGTCAATTTACAAATTTGTATTTTCAAAGAAATAAAAATTTATTGATATATCTTATTATTTTTATTAAAACGTAAACTACCTTTAAATGCATCTATAGTTGCAAACTTCAAATAAATGCAAGGCTTGAATATTTATGTCATTATAAATTATATATTTAAAAAATATATAAATCTTAATTGATTTTATAATAATAAACTTTTTGTATACATTGTTGAAAAAACTAAGAAGTGGTATAATAAGTGTTATTTGTGGTATTTTATCTTGCGTCTTAACAAGCTATTTTTTTAGTGCCCGATTTGCATTGGCGTGTTTTTGGTGCATGCTATAGAAATCGAGATACATTACGGCGATCTTTAAAAAGACTGTCCTTAATAAAGACAGGTATGTGAACGGTAAAAAAATGGAACGTCGTTCTGCAATGGACGAAACGCGGAGCAGAATTCCCTTTTATCGTTCCGTTCCACTCTTTGACATTATAGTCATATAAGGAATATATTATGTTATCATTTTCTCGAAGTATCCAATAAATTCCAATCTCAATTATTTCTTATGGATAGTGGATGGCGATTACTTTAAAATATTTTATGGTTTTTATTAATCTAAAGGCATTGTAATGAAGTTTTTTCATAAATTATTAATAAGTTGACAAATAAAAGTACAAGTAGGAATTTAAATATAACTCCTCGCTTTGTTTTAAATTGATATATTTGAATAATGTTTCTCTCATTTTTAGGGCCAAAAAATGATATATAACGCAATTTAAATGCTGAAAAACATCTATTTTAATATAACGCTTAAAGTTCTCTGTTTCAATGCCTAAAATCAGCTGTTATGATAGAATGCTTAAACTCATAGTTTCACTCAGAATCAAAGTAATTATCTTTCCCCTTTAGCTTAGAATAATGAAGGAATTTGTGCAAATGAAAATGATGAATAAGAAAACCATATGTTTTCTTTTAAAATATCTAAACATTACGATTTAATCTATAGATAAAAAATCAAGACATATCAATGGCGAATCATTTAAACTTCTGAATACTGTTTTCAAATACATAAAATAGAGTCTGGTATTTATTAAGCCTTCGCTTTGATGATATATATATACAGTATTGCAATTTGTAAAATTAATGTATGCTGCAGATTTTTATATTCGACGATATAATGAAACAGTCCTCGTTCTTTATCGAAGTTCCAAAGAGTTGATGGGGCAAAGATCCCTATATTGGTGTAAAATATGTGTTGTTCTTTCCTCCTCCACTTTTCAAAACCTTAAAGTTGCAAGGTTATAAAAAATTATGCATTTAGCATAATAATAATAATACGTTGTGACGGTCAGGCGTCGTACTTTCATGAGAAGTCCTAGCTACTTATTCCCAAGCATTTGAGACTAGGATATATATCAGTGGTGTCATGGCGATGGTTTGAAACGAAACATTCTTCGTATGTTGCAGGTTAATGTATAAAAATATAATGCTTATCTAGTAGAAAATGAAATATATATATTTATATATATATACATATTTATATGTACTTGATCTCATATCTCTTAAAGCAGAGTTTTCCTCTTGAAAATATCTAAGAATACAAAATTGTTGTTATTGACATCTTCAATATTAGTTTGACTAGTTGCAGTCATGTGCCATTCATTCAATATCAAAAACATATGCAACCGACAAATTCAATGCAAGTCATACATCAATTTTTTTATAAAATCAGAAGCTAAGTATTTTTTTTTGCACTTATAGTTGATTCATTTGAATGATAAAGATCTTCTTAGGCATATTAATTGTTGTGTTTTATTTAGTAGCCTTTAAAATTTATGTATAATGTCCTCGAAAAATAAATCATATTATAATAAAAGAGTACATCCAATCTATGTTATGTTATATTTTTGTTGTTATGATACTAGTCAGGATTTTTTAAAGTCCAAATCTTAAATAATGGAAAAGTAAATGATATATATACCAAAAACATACCTATTTTTCTGATAAAATACTTTAATATCTATTATTATATGAGAAGAAACCTTTGTCTGTACTAAACAAAGTATTGTGGTCCTTAAGAGTTTAAATAAATCGATGTAATTCTTAAGAGCTCAAAAAAAACGGTTGTGATTCTTTTTTTTAAGCCTCAATTAAATGGTAGACTTCCAATTTAGTAGGAAAAGTTTATTGGTTCAAAATAAAATTGAGGCTTTTTAGAGGAGAGGAAATTTAAATGAATATATCTTTAAAAATTGAATATAATAACAATTTGCAAAGAAATACAAACTCAATGATTTGGTTCGGTTCACGATAAGTTCATAAATAATCATGGACTCCGAAGAAAAAGCATGTGCAAGAGTTTCGCTTAGAAGATCTGTTGATATATTTACACTTCTGTTATAGTCTTAAAATGCTTTGCAACAGTATAATTCCTTGAGATATCATGTCCGAATACTTGGTTACATGGGGAGTCATGTATTTAGTAATATAAATAATTCGCAATTTGTATAATGTTTTTCATCTTGTTTTGAAGTTGTTCTACATAAAACACCACATAAAGCCTCATCACATGATCCCTATAAACATAACTTAATAATTATTGTAAAATGCGAAAAAAGATAAAAACATTGACTAATATAACTTTATCAAACATAATGAATTCGATATATATTTTTTCGAAATTATGTTATGAAGCAAAAATCAGAAATGCTTATATTGCTTTTTCATATCTTCAAGGGTTATTTTCCAAAAAAAGAAAAAGCAATTACGTCTTACCAAAAAATAGTTATTCAACAGCTATGTAACACCATTTCCATTTCGCTAAAAAAAATAATGAACTCGACGTTATTTGTATAGTTTTTTACATGGACAAAATATATATATATATATAATTTATCTTCAATGGAAGTTTTGAAAACAAAAATAAGCTTAGTACTAGAGCCTTATATTTAGAAAATAATTAGCCTCAACTATGGAGGGCCTCAAATAAATGATGGTGTGAAATGGAGAAAGTTAGTCATAGGCTTACTTGTGGTAAACTTGGCTGATAATTTAAAAGTATAGATTAAAGGAAAAAACAGGATATTTTGCAGTTAAATTATGAAGAAGAAAAGATACGCTACAAGCTTCAATGCTGTTGGAGATCCCGATCTTAATTTATCATAGGATAGACTACAAACGTGATGTATATCAAAATAATAATCAGGATTATTAGTCATTTCATCAGAGATGACAACTTAAATATGGATATTTTATAGTACTATGTTTTACAAACTTTTTTTTTTATATTTCCGATTTCAATTTTATATTTTCGTAGAAAACTTAGTATGCAAGGAGGAAAATTCTATTCACAATGTTATACTAACATTGTGCTTATATACACCGACCTATAAAATAACTTGATGGACATTGTATTCGTTAAAGAAGTCAAGAAAGATACTTCATTCAGTTACTGGATTTAAGACGAATTGTTATTTAATATTAAATTATATTTGTGGATTTTAAATCCACATATTGCGACTTTCGGAATTGATTTTTCAAATTCGTTCATGTCCATATTACCAAGAGAGCTTGCCAGTGGTTTTAATTGCATCTCATTGGCAAAAGGGAAGATAACACTGGTAATGATATTCTTCGCGCTTGCACCATCAAAAGTATATTGATATAATAGCTATTTTATAAGATTCGACTTTATAGAGATTATAACAAGACTGAAATGTGCAAGAAGTACTGCTTTTACAAAAAAATGATTCTTCTTGACTTAAGCACAATTGAATTATGGCATTCAATAACATGAGCCATATTTCATCATGCATTTAAATATATGCTGACCAAGATAAGGAAAAATATAATAATATTCTTAATATAAAGGCATCTTTTATATTCATTATTATCAAAACTAAATGTAGGTATAAGAGTTTTAGTGCATAGGAAACAAAATCATAAGTATTCATGTTTCCTTTATTATAACCATATTATATCAATATAATTGGTATTGTTGGAAACTCACAAACACCACAATTTGATAAATCATTACCTCCGCCGAAGGAGGTATTGTTTTTCACTGGCGTTGGTTTGTTTGTGTCAGCAGGATAACTCAAAAACTACGGAACGGATTCGGATGAAACTTTGTGGAGTTGTTGGAAATGCCAAAAGGAACAAGTGATTAATTTTGGCATCTCTGAGTGCAGAATTAAGATACAAATGAGCTAAATACTAATAAATATTTCAAGTTAGCCAACTCTGCCAATAGATGTCGCTGTGCTGTGAATCGGGTGCCGGGAGCGTCTTCTTCTCGGAATTTCCGTCTAGGAGAACCCTCCCCCGTCTCTCTACGCCGCCCCAGTCGTGAAAAATCCGACTCGGAAGGCTCATAAGGACCCCGTGACGGCGGAGGTTTGCACTCTCTGAGTGTATATGTGCCTCTAGTTTTTATTATTTTTTATAAATGAAGTCAGAGTGATGATCCATTTATCGTCAGATATGACGACATAAGATTAACATTTATGCTTTGCCTTAGCATATGGAGTTGATTTAAATCATTTAAGTTTAAGGGTGATATTGGAGGAGGTCATTCAAAGGGCTCGTATATGACATGTATAAGGCCCAGTAGACATACAGTTTGTGTTTATAAGGATGATAATCTCACCTATGAGTAAATGTTCACACTTCAACAGCCATGAGTGGAGTGATGCCATATATGATTATTATTATAAAAACTGTTTAAGTTATTCACAAAAACAACTAGAGGCATGTATACACTCAGAGAGTGCAAACCTCCGCCGATCCCCACCAAATGAATCACTTAACGGAATTACAATCCAATCATATATGTCTACATAAGTAGGTGTGTTTGGTGAATAATGAGTGAGGAGAGAGCCATCCTAAAAAACATCCATTGACGTCATACTAGTTATTCGTCAATTTTGAAATACGTCACTGGATGTTTAAACTCCTTTCTTTTCTCCATCATGCTCTTAATATTAGCGTTATATTTTATTTAATATTCATATTAAGAGAAAGACGGAAGAGAAAGAAGTTTAAGCACCCAGTGACGTAGTCCTGAGCTGATAAATGAACAATATTACGTCAATCAATATTTTTTAAGCGTTTGTTCTTTCCTACTCCCTGATAGAGACCCCATTTCATAATTAATATTTTTAGTATTTAGCTCATTTTGCATCTAATTCTGCACTCAGAGATGCCAAAATTTAATCACTTGTTCCTTTTGGCATTTCCAACAACTCCACAAAGTTTCATCCGAATCCGTTCTGTACTTTTTGAGTTATCCTGCTGACAAACAAACCAACCAACTAACAAACCAACGCCATTGAAAACAATACCTCCTTCGGTAGAGGTAATTAACCCATCACATTCAAGAAAAAAAGTCTTATTCTTAAATATAACATATTATGCAGTCACAAAGGTGGAATATTTTCCTTCCAGAGCATTCATCTGAATAAAAAGCAATTAACCTAGATTAGATAAAGAATTCTAGTAGAAAGTAGTATTTTACTTACGTTTGTATATGCCTTTTATTATAATAATAATTTCGACTTTCATTCAAAAAGGATTTCTAACTATTATATATAGTTAAGTCATTTCTTCGAACTTATTAATTTATGGATTAATTTGTGGATGTGTGTATATATATATATATTATTTTTTTTTGTACACTCGGTACTATTTATTAAACATCTTCAAAAACAATTCACATCAAAAAAATTCTTCTTCAAACGGTATAAACACAACAAAACATTATCTATTGTAGGGTCGAAATCTTGGGGAGGAGGGGTTTTCATACTTCTGCATTGATATAAAAAATACTGAACTTTAGTTGTAATAAAGTTTACTTCCTCTTGATTCTTGCCCAGATACAAATAAACCAATTCCTTTGAAGTTAAAATTAATTGAAAATTGGTTAAAAACACAATTTTAACTTGTTTAAAATATCATCGACCAAGGGGCACTCTAATAAAAAATGATTCAAAGTCTCCAAGGAGTCCTTACAAAAAAAGCAAAATCTTTCATCACTAGTCCTTCCAAATATACTTCCCAGGGATAGAGTGTTGGTAACAATTCTGTACTTCAAGTAGTACAATGAGACATCCAGCCGAATGGAGTTTAAAACTTTTATTATCTGGCAAGCTGAAGCGTTTAATCTAAAATGTTAATTCTTTCTTTCAATCTGGCTAATATATTGATAAAAACTGATTTATTTACAAAGGTATTTCTTAAGAAATTATTAATTGATAGTATTGAAAAATTAATAAAATCGTTTCTTGGTCCTATTGGTCTTTTTATAAAATTTATTTCATATAAAATCTTTTTTTTCTCTAAAATTTCATTTTGAGTAAAAAAAGTTGCTATTAAGAACTTCACCCAGATAGTTGATTTTCCTAATGATAGACATATCTCTCATAAAACAAAGTCTTTCGTTATCTTTAACAGGTTCTTGCCATTCCATCGTTTTGAACATTTTTTGACAATTCTTCATATACGTTCTTATTCTCACTCCAGAATGGACCCATAGCCGAAACTACATCTAAAAATTTAAATGGACCCTCGCCCCGAAATTCGTCTAAGGGCTGTTGGAACTTTTCAATGTATTTAAGATGCAATAGTTTACTCCATATAGATTGACTATTAAAAAGTCGCTGAAACCACTTAAAAACCAGGACCTTCCAAAAATTCTGAGTATATCAAGCCCTCCAAAAAAATTCGGACAATTTATTCGCTTCCATGTAATGTTCCTACTCCTTCCCATAGGAAATAAAAAACTTTCGCACTGATTTTCTACCTGAGCATAAAGCTTCTGACACAGACGTTAAAATTAAAATATGTGTTAAAGTTGGTAAAATAAGAGTGTTCCATACATGGATTCGTGCGGAAATATTCTTTTTCAGAAGTAGTAAAATCTTTTGATGCCTCTTTCAACCCGAGTCAGAACCTCACTTATATTTTCCTTCCTATCCTCGCCATTAATTGTAATAAAAGATCCTAAAACTTTCATAGATTTAGACACTTGAATACCTTGTAAATTAAAATTGATATTAAAATTAGGCATGACATTTGATTTATTAAAATTTATATGCAAACCTGAATTTTCTTCCAATTTTTTAAAAGTTCTATTGTTTTATAAAGGATGAGTCGATTTCTTCTTCGCTACCAGTGTACATTACCGTCACATCGTCTTCAAAAGCCTCAATTTTAAGTTCCGTTTCTCCAAATGTAACACTTTTAATTTGCTGGCACAAATTGATTTCAGTAAGAAGGGGATCAAGAGCAAAGGGGCAAAGTGGATTTCCCTGCCTGCATCCTCTTTCCACAAAAATTTTATTTCCAGGTTTATCATAAAAGGTTTGTATATTACACAGGCTCAAAACAATCATACGAATAAATTTTTCTTTAAAACCATGGGATCTAAGACATGTTATATCCATTGGTGGGATATACAATCAAATGCTTTCATAAAATCAATTCCCAATATCGCTTTATTATCCTTTGGATGCTTGAAATTGAGTCGCAAAGGCTTCTACAGACTACTTCATTCCTAGTCCTGGTACAAAACCTTTTTGGGAGTCACTTATAATCAGTGGTATTATTTTTTTAAATCTACTAGCCAGAATCCTATTATACATATATTTTAAAAGAAGTATTAAGCATTGTTAAAGGTATAAAATTTCTATTTGCTTGGGATCTTTGCCTTTTTTAAATAAGTATTAATTTTCCAATGGAAATATGTTCCTCAAAGTATCCTTTTAAGTTTGATTCCTTATAGACTTCTTCGAGTAAAGGGCATAAAAAAATAGAATATTTCTTTAAAAACTCCATTGGAAAACCAATGTTGTATATATAATTCTTGTTATTATAATTTACGTCCTCACAAAGAAGGAAAGCATCCAAAGCCGCTACAATCTTCGAGATGACTGCAGACTCGAATTCAGACTCGTTAGACTCATACATTTTAAAGGATCCGGGACCAGTTTTGTAAGGCATCTGAATCGAACTTAAGGACTCATGAACGATTATTTGGATGCTTCGAACACCGACCTAAAAAACTCATTTTTTGGAATCAATTTCAACGCTACATATATAAAATATATGTGATGTAAATGAAGTATTCCATAAAATATTTTAAAGAGCCAATTAAAAACTGTTAATTAAAAGCCGCCTTGCTACTCTAGTTGCGCGAATTTATATATTTAAGAAAATTATAATTGTATTTTAAAAAGCAATAAATGTAAATGATTTATATTTTGTACTTAAAATCCAAAATTATAAGTCGAATGAGACTCAAGTATAAAATTTATGTCTTAACTAATACAAGAACTAACAAAATATTTTTCATTCTCGCGATACGGGAAATAAATTTTTATAAAATAATTATGTTTCGTGGTTAAAAACTGTCTTCAACTAAGTAGGCAATATGTAAATTTAACCGTCAAATAATTTGGATAACTTTTAAGGCTTGTTGATTTTTTTGCAATGTCCAAAATTTTTGATTTATTTTTTTAAATTCAAGGTGTAGCCATGTTATATTTTATAAACATATGACGTTGAATATATATTTCATGTAATGGAGAAATAATATGTTTTGACATTTATAGATATTAAAGGAGCTGAGATTCGTTTCTTACTCATATTCCCTGTCAAAACACTATCCGTCTTTAATTCATAAAAATTTTCTGAGGTCGATAATATTGTATTGAACATAATGAATTCAAAATAAATCCTACGTATGAAATTGAATTTCAATCTCTTTAAGCTATGTAATGTTGAGCTTGGTGATATCTTCCTATTCGAAAGTAATATTTAAAACTGCAAAAATGTAACTACAATAACTTTTTTTTTCCTCATCAGCAAGGCCTTTATTTATCTAAGTGACAAAAAGTTAACATCCTTAAATAAATAGTAAATAGGAAAATTGTGCTTTTTACAATAAAACATAAATAAACAATAACTTTAAATATCTTCTGATTGTTAATATAGCTCCCATGGGTAGTTATAAAGTTTGGGGATGGGAAGTTTGTATTATTCTCAAAGAATTGAAAATATGATTCGCTCAATGAACTTAATTTCCAATATTCTTTCAAATTTATCTCGTTAGAGAGTGCAAAATTAAGGCATTTTTACTGTTTATAGCGGCCCAATCTCTCGAAAAATGAGATACTACAATATTCGAGATGTCACCTTAATATACTGATATTAATTCTGCAAATATTTTTTATAAATTTTGGGCACTATAATATTGATAAGCACCAGTTCACCTCCCAATTGAGATCGGCGTCGTTTCAAGGCAGGAATGTACCGGCGGGAGAATAAAGCCTCCAGCCAATGTTCCTCTTCCTTCATGAGTCATTCTCCAAATGTAGAAGAAGCAGTTGCCATATAAACCATATGAGCAATAAGTTTTGCGTTGTAAAAGTCTATCCTTTTTGTAAGTTTAGAACTCTCCATCCTTGGCACCATCTAATTGCTTGTTTATTCAAAGTTTGAAAATTGGCCAGCGAGGGTCCGTTGTTATTTCACTCCCCCCCAAGTATCTTCACTGTTTCTACAGTTCTGCATCTTCCGATGCTGATTCGATCTTCAGGAGTCCAGCAGTCTATGAGGAGTATTGAATTTTTTTGTAGTTAATTTCCATTAACACATCTTATGAAATATTAAAAAAAAGCCAGAAGAATTTCCAGCCGTTGTGTAATTTGTTTTTCGGTATTTCCTTCAACCATTAAAGTAACATCATCAGCATATAGATCTACTAGATGTTTTGTCGAACCTAATTGTACTCCAAAACCCCGAAACATGCGGTCTAACTTTAATGCCATAATGCTTATTTATATTCAATCGGATGCCATTCTATCGAACATATAGGCAAAAAAATATAATAATAATATTTTTTAACAAGACTATACATACGTATATAAATTGTCACTCATCAAAAGTGGAAGACAATATAATTGAAGTAACCTTCTATGCATAATCG
This sequence comes from Caligus rogercresseyi, assembly GCA_013387185.1. Taxonomy (NCBI): domain Eukaryota; kingdom Metazoa; phylum Arthropoda; class Copepoda; order Siphonostomatoida; family Caligidae; genus Caligus; species Caligus rogercresseyi. The sequence goes on from CP045899.1 coordinate 10,095,369, forward strand.
ACTTCTATTTGTTTGAGAGCTATGTCTGCATGAGCATAAAGCCCGATTACTATAGTTATCATCGAGCACTTAAAATATCAAAACGTAAGTCAATATTTACTTAAGTATATCCCTTTATAAAAAGACAGAAACGACTATAGCTTAACATGAAATGACGTGAGAGATAGCAACCATAAGTCACTTTTTGAAAGGCGGATATTTGAATTCATGATTTTAAAATAATATTTCTTTTAGTTTCCATTTCAAGAATGCTATTTTCCATTTTCACTTGACACAAACCACCAGATATATAATAAAATATTATAGTTGTGTTATACTGTTGAGACCTTAGAAATAACTTTTGGTGAATTGTTTATCAAATACGGATCGAATATCGGAGAATAAGCATAATTCCATGAGAGAGACATGGGATAAAAACCTTTTAGAGCTGTATCGTATCAATAGATTCTAAACCTGTACTATAGTATTTTTTAGTATAATTTTCAGCTTGCGAAACAGTTTCAAGTAATAATGAATGAATAGCGATCCCATCGTTTGTCCTTCATAGTCCAAAATATGCTCACTTAATATCCATTAGAAAAATGCAAGAAAAAGTAAGAATGAGTTCAATTATAGTATGTACAAAAATTCTAAAATGATGACTCAAGAGTTCCTATTGAAGTGAAGACACAGGAGGAATGAATTTCACATCGGTGAGCACAACATAAGCAAATTATATATTGATAATAAACAATTACAGAAATCTACAGCGTCATAATTTTCCAATTTTATTATATCTACAATTCATTATTTAATGGACAAACTTGATAATAATTCTTATTTACAGCTTTAATTAATCCTTTATAGAATATAAGACTTGTTAAGGTATATTATTTTGATCAATATTTACCTATATATCATATATAATTATACATGTCCTAAAAGAAGGTTATATATTTTGGTTGTACGACATAAGCATATTAATGATGTTATGTGAAGAATTTTTACTATATTATATATAATATATATATATATGATTTATCAGCTCATACGAATTAGGGAATGGCTATATCGTTGTAATCAATTGTTTTGTATATATTGTGTCTCTTACTGCTTCAGGATTTAAAAAACATATATTATGTAGGTTTTATCTAACAACGTTCAAGAAACAAAGAAAAATGCTGTATTCGGCGAATCAACTGTCATCATAATAGTTACCTTTTTTTCGGTCAAAAACATTTTATTCGTTAACTGTGAACATTTTTTACAGTGTAAAAATAAATACACTAAAATTATATACAGAAACAGAGTAAAACTATTTAGGGCACTTGCGAAATTACATAAATGAACATAAGTTTTCCTTTTTTTGTACATTACTTTAAAAACAATTTAACCATGTTTGTTTGTATCATACAAGTTTAAATATAGCAAATAATAAGGAATGTTATTTTACAGTGATTAACAATAATCATCCTTAATTTGCACCTATTTCCTTTTAAAAAATGCTAAATTACCTTTCTTATTCCATAAATGAAGCAATTATGGGTGCCATTATATTTTAAACGTCAGAGATTAAGCACTCATTTATAGATAGCAAAAATATAACCCAATGTACATCCTTTGGTATGAAAAAATACACGGATGTTTGTTGATTATCTATGTACCTCTACATGGTTTCAATCATAGAGATAAAAAGATATAGAAAGCTTATTCCCTTCAGCTGTATTTTTGTGTCCAATATAAACAAAGTAATTTGTACTACGTCATCGTAAGCTGATCATAGAGATAGAATAATATCTATGATCAGCTTACGATGACGTAGATCAAATTACTTGTTTACTTTGGGCAAAGGCGACAGCTGATCGGCGATTTTTTTCTCTGCTATGAATAAGCTCTCTATACCTTTATATCTCTATGGTTTCAATTCATAATATGGGATTCTACTCTCAAAACAATCAAGTAAACATATACATCGACTATGCTAATATATTACATAAAGTATATTTGTTAGATATTCGTTTCCATAAACGTTTGTGGGTTTTAATATAACTAGGAATGCTGATTCATGTTTGGTATAAATTATATATATATATATATATATATATATATATATATATATATATAATATAAAGAATACTAGGCAAAAACCTCTACATTTTTTTTTGCCTATATGGTTCGATAGAATTGCAGCTTCCGACAGGATATAAATAAGCATACTAACATTAAAATTAGTCTATCGAACCTAGGATCTTATCAATGAGGTAGACCAAAATGACCATCCCCTCTCGGGATTCGAACCTGCGTCCCCAACCTCTACCTAATTTAGTCCTGAATCAACAATTATATATATAATGGCTCCAACTTTTTGATCTGCATCACACCAAATATACTGATCTTCGATCTCAATTCTTTCAGCAAGTGGGTCAGCTAACCTTATGTTCTCTTTATGTTGTTGCTCTTCTTAAAATTGTATCAAATTATGAAAATTTAATCGTAAGAAGCCTATTCTTGAATTTAACCGTTAATAGCATTTTAATAACTCTACATACACACGTTTTGAATGAATTCAGGTCTCCAATACAAAGATGGCGATAATTGACTTAATGGTTAATCGGGATACAAATATTTATTTATAATTTATTCAATTCTATGTATATAATGTAATATAAATATAAGATATATGAAACAAAATATAAACCCCTCATTGTATTTGACGAGTCATATTATGTAATTCTTAATATACTCACGCACACACTTTTTCGCTTAACACAAAAGAAATCAAAAATGCTGAATCCTTTTAAAGTATTTTACATTATTGTCATACCTAAATAGTTACGACTAACTATATAGCTTTATTTACAGATAAAAATCTAATCAAGATATATGTATGCATAATGTATTGTCACAGGCTTGATTAAGATAAAAGTATGAGGATAGAAGATTAGACTTTTTCCACCTTTGTGATAAATGATAGGTTAAAAATGACTTTGTTTAATTCCTGGATGTACTTCAAGGTTAAAGATTGAAGTGATACAATATATATATATATATATATATATTATATATATAGTGTTCACCACTCACCTTTAGAGAAACCTCTTTTTTTACTTTATTTTACTTTTGAGACGTTTTGATGTGGCAGAAAAATTGATACTTTTTTTTCATCAGCAAGGTCTTTATTCTATTTTAAACATATACAATACATAATTATATAAATATAAATAACAGATAATAAAAAGGATAATTGTGTTTCATTAAAACATATATAAACATTTAGTTTAAAATTAATTGCCTTTTTAATAACCACAAAATCTTATAAAAAAGTAAATAGCCATACATTTAAAATATCAAAGATTAAAAATAAAATTCCAAATTGTAGAAATGATGAAATAATAAAAACATAATCAAGTGTTATTCATTCTTCTTGAACTTTTTAAACTGTTTAATGATTATTCTGAGTGATTTCGTATATTGTGGTGACAAGGAGGGAAAATACTTCACGACTTCGACTGCGTGGTCCCAGAGGAAACTTTGCGGCTTGGGATTCTCAGAGAAAAAGCCTCGTATCGAGCGGCGGTAGATATTATCATTCCTCTTAGTTCATTGTCCTGGATCCGTTTCCCTTCTGTAAGCTGCTTAGCTATGTACGCCTTACAATTGCTCAAAGATGAAACTAATTGCTTTTTCCTCTTCTTTATAGCCTTGTCCTTTGGTCGGGAAGCCAAAAAGAATAGTCGCTTCTATATATCTACCTATATCAAATGAATGAACCTTTTGATAATTGCCAATGATGGGCAATCACAAAAAGCGTGTCTGATGTTCACATACATTCTTCCACAGTCCTTACAATGTTGTAAGAAATTAATTAAGTGACGGAGCTTTGTAGCTGTGCGGTGAACCATCATTTATGCCCATCAATGACCCCATTATTATTTCCCCCATTCCTTAGGTTATTTAAAATTGTTTAAGTGCTTTTTGACAATCTCCACCGCGTCTCCCGATGTAGGCTCATTGTGGAAAATTTCAAATGCCAGGGAGCCAAAGAATTTTTTAAGTAGTTCAATCTTTATCTACTTGGGTATGACTTTAAAAATACATTTTATAATAAAATAAACACTTCCTTTGAACACTCAAGTATTTCTTGAGCTGAAAAGGATGAAGACGTGTAGTAAAGGATGGTCGCTTTATGAAAAAGTAGGAAAGTAAAAAGATATTTGTAATAGAGAAAATGTGTAAAGCATAAATAACATATCTTACAAAATATGATATTGGATAAAATGATCCAAATAGAAAAAAGGAAAGTAATGCAAATCAGATAAATGTTTAGGAAAAAATGACGTTCATTTGAGGTCGATCTGTTTGCTGATAGTATATTTTTCCAAACTATCGTTATCGGCAAAATTTGGTATCTATAGTTAACGATCATTAAATATTATATTATTTCCAAGATTTGCTCTAAAAACATTTAAGATTACATTTCATGGCTTTAAAATATATTATTATTTTTAAATACATACATTTAAATAAGAATAACAAACTATTTGATCAAAGAAGACACTTCAAACTATACTAGCGTGTAGAGAATAACGTTCATTTTGTCATAAAAAATGCCATTAAGTTGTTTATATAACATTTATAGTTATATATTTTATGTAATCTAATCCTTATATGATAAAAACTACTAGTAATTATTCGGTTATCCGTTTTCCTAACAAATCAACTGTCGGAAAGTATCAGCATAAAATTAGAATTATGTTTCCTTCAAACGATCATTAGATCTAGGAAAAAAATAGTGATAGTTATGAGGGCTCGGGGAGTGCTTTAGTGGTGGCGGTCAATTTGGGGAAATTCATTATCGCCATGACTATTTTATCCACCCAAACGGGTTTTATATGAATGACTTTATTAGTTCAGATGTGTTATAGAATTATTTTTTTGGGTGCCCCAGTACGACAATTTATTTTACATCAAATATGTCACATTGTAAAATTACATTAACAATTACATAACATATTAATAAAAACACTACAATACTTAAAATATTAACTAGAGGGACTATTCTTGAACCACAAAATTTATATTAATTAACTGAGTTTTTGCTGTAATAAAATTTACTTCATTACTTTGTGTACCCAAATATAAATATGCAAATTCTTTAGGACATAAGATAAGTTGTTGTAAAATATGTATGATAGTGTATTGTTCTGGAATATTGGTTATTCCTTTAAAAAAACTATTATTTACATTATATCGATTTTATGTATTAAAAAACTACGTTTTCAACAATTTTTGATAATGACATAGATTTGGACAAATGCTTGTCAGAATGTCGTGAAGGTTTTTATATTTAATACATGGTGTAAATGGTCATATTGTATACGTTATTTGCCTTTATTATTTGCTCGTGTAATGACTATTATATTTATTTTATATATTACATTAGTGATGTTTGTTCAGCATCTTTGGAGGTTTTTAGTATTCATTTTACGTTTTAATGTAAAAAGTATTAAAAACTATATTTTATTGTGTTGCAAACGTAATTTGATTTTTCTTCCTGGAGACAAACTGAATATAGGCTAAAAAAGTGTATGCAATTATTTCATAATTCACAATTCTGCGTTAGATCTATTAATTAAATTAGTGAAGGCCTTCAGGGGAGTTCTTGCTGCATCCTTTTGAATAATTAAAATGCAGTTCTCTAAAGTCACGTTGCTTCTTTGCATTGTGCCTATTAATGCAGAAATAAGATTATAGATAAAATTTCCATTTTTAAAGCAGGGAACATAGGAAGAAATGATAAAAAGAAGCAGGAAAAAGGCTCTTTTTCATTAAATCCTTATTTTATCTTTATAAGCCAAATTCGTTTTGAAAAAAGATGATAGATTAATTTGAGAGATAAGCTTAATCCTAAAGAATTTAAATATGAGCAAGAGGAAGAATCGGGTATGGTTGACTCATCATTTCAATAAATATTGCAATGGCAAACTTTAAATAAAAGCTTGAATTCAATATCTATTGTCAAATATGTATGTATTCAATCAATAAAGAAGTTATTTTAAATGTCATTTCGTGATGCTCCAAAGAAAAACAAACTTTATAAAATGTGAATTTTTACATTTATTTAATATTTTCGATAATATCGACCCCAATAAGGCATTTTGTGAAATGCTATAATAGGTATACAACATAATCAATGTCGGCCTTCCTTAAAATAATTTGGCATTATATTTCTTATTTGTCAAACATAAACAACATATTAGCAACAATTAAAAGCTAGGATTATGAATGTTTTGTTATGAAGACAAATTTCTATTTTATATATTGTTATATTTTGTATGTCCTAACTAAATAAAGACATTATCTGGGAGCTCGATAGCCGTGCGTGTTAAGGCGTGTTCAACTCTCAATGTTGGGGGTGCAGTTCGAATCCCGAGAGGGGATGGTCATTTTTGGTCTACTCATTGATAAGATCCTAGGTTCGATAGACTAATTTTAATGCTATATGCTTATTTATATCCAGTCGGATGAATTCTATCGAACCAAATAGGCAAAAAATCAAAAAATAAAGACATTATCTCAAGGACCAAAAACACCAAACTATGGTATGAATGTATAATTTGGCTATTATCATACAAAGTGAACCATTATGATACGCGATTATGGGTTTGCTACATCTTTTCCTTTTGATGATCTCAGAAACTTTATGATATGGCCGTTGTCATAAGGTTATTTAGTATTAAGGTATTCAGATATTTACATATAGGCTAATTCGAGAAGATTCGATGGCTACGATGACAACCATTTTAATTCAGTCTCTAAAAAGGAGAAAAAAAATATATATACCTATATATATAAGAAAACTGAATTAAAGTATTCCAGAGAAGCAATCCTTATTTATTTTATATAATAATAATAAGTTATATAAACATCGCCACATATTTTGAATATTCATTGAAAGGAGTCTCGGTCACGACCATCTAAGAAAAAGATGGGACGATCGGCATCACCATTTCAGTATTTTTAACAGTAAGATATTATAAGATCTTATTGCAAATTTCGAATGCAGCATGACGGTCATATGATGTGGATTGAATCAATGATATTCCAAAAATTAAAAAAATCAAGAAATATTATACTTTATATACAAGAATATATTAATTAAAGAGTCTTCTTGAAGGCATTACTTTTTAATGCTATAAATGTATATTTTACATTCATGGTGGAATATTTTTCATTTGTATCATATTTGTTATATGAGTGTATTGTATGAAAGATATTACCAGAGGTATGAAGCTGAAGAGAAGTACATATATAAAGAATATTAACAGCTTTAAAAACATACAACTAGAATTTATGCACTAAAAGGGAGGTAAATAAGTAAAAACATGAAGAAACTAGAGGCATATATACACTCCGAGAGTGTGTACCTCGCCGATCCCACAACATCCCATTCAAACATTCTCCCTTTCACACGCCCGATTTTCTATCTCTAATCATTGTTTCCTCTCTGTTAGCTCATTTTGCATATTAAAAAAGCACTCAGAGACGGGAAGAGGAAGAAGTTTAAGCTACGTCACTGGGTTAACATAGTCCTGAGCTGATATATGAACAATAATACGTCAAAGAATATTTTTTAGCGTTTGTTCTTTCCTACTCCCTGAATAGAGACCCCATTCATATTCTTAGTAGTAGTATTTTGCTCATTTTGCATATTAAAAAAGCACTTAGAGATGCCAAAATTTAATCACTTGTTCCTTTGGCATTTCCAACAACTCCACAAAGTTCATTCGAATCCGTTCAGTACTTTTTGAGTTATCCTGCTGACAACAACAACAACAAACAACAAACAACAAACTAACAAACCAACAAACGCCAGTGAAAACAATACCTCCTTCGGCCGAGGTAATAAACAAAATTATCTGAAAATTTGTCTCCAAACAAAACTAATAATTCAAATAATCGTCGTAAATTTGTCTACTTCCCATATATTACTTTTCATATCTATACCTTGATCATAAATTCTCATTTGTCATATAGGGTAAAACAAATCCCAATCAACTTGTGTTTTACATTGTTTAAATAAAAGTCTCATCAAGAAACTAATTTTCTCATAAAGTTTATCAAAAAGAAGCTTAAAGTAGATTGAAATGGAAATGAACATACATCCAACTCTTTAGGCTCTGGACAATTAATCAGATTGGACTCTCCTGACGCTGCCAGGAAAAGGGGTTTTATATGAAACTTACTTCTAAATTGATAAAGAAGTGATACGAGTCAAAAGCGTGGCTACTATTGTCTATTACCTTTGTCTTAAAAGTGATGTAAGGCTTCAGGTTCTTATTCACTCGAAATCATTTATCTTATTATGAACAAGAGGTTATTTTTCAAATTTGAACAGGGAGGCGTCATCTTTTTATTAAATATTTTAGAAATAATTTTCTGGCTCTCACGCAATATTAAATTTGTAGAGGATAACAATATTTATGTTCATGTCATTTTCGATAGCCTTCATACAAATTAAAATAAACTGATGTAAAATAATTCCTCCTTCAAAAGTTATGTTTCTTAAAATAAATCATAAATTTGTTTTCTGTGTATTTTCCGTCCATTGATTTATTTCTGTAATATGCTATATATGGGACTAAGGTCTGCAATAAAAATATATAAGTCGGATAAAATATTTAAAAATAAAGAAATATTAAGGTGTATTTCTGTAATAAATAATTGTATTAAGATTAATTGTAGAAGTTTATAATTATTTTTTTTAAACTAATAACCTGGAAGTAAAAATTGAGTATGGTATACAATAAGTGAATATATACCTAACACGAGAAAAATGGTTAAATGTTGATATAGTATGCATATTGTAATAAAAAGGTACATTTTATATTGCATTGATAAGTATCTGGTCCTACGATTCCTTTATCTGGTTGGTGGAGAATCAACCTTTGGGCCGACTCTTGACGTAGATATGAGTAAAATGAAGTATAGGTTATGTCTATGCTATATATGTATATATATATGTCTATATGCTAAAAAAGCAGTACAATGTTAAATCGTAGCTAATAGTTCGATGGAGCCAGAGAGCAATCATGTGTATCCATTTTAAACCCTTTAGCTTGTTCATAAGGGTACGTTGTTGTACTTCATGTATTGATAACAATAAAATTGTCCTTTGGTGATGACAATCCGCACTGCAATTTAGGGAAGGAGTTGGTCCCTAGGATCGGAAGAAGGATAGGCATCCTTCAACAATATTTGGCCAATGACGAGTAATATTATATATGAGTCTGTGATAAATCCTTTATACATAGATGCCTTTCGTTTGATGTATTCATAATATGTTTTCGTGCAGTTTAGGATATATATATATATATATATATATATCTATAGGTATATATATCGAATCATCGATATGAGGAGAATACACTAGCAAATATTCATCTACGCATTCAACCTTGAAGAAGAATGGCTGGAGATAAATGTTTGCTCATAATGGCAAATGCTTCATGAGATGTTTTTTTTATTCCATTAATCAGGGGGCGTTTAAGCTTTTTAACGTATCATTAATTCCCTATTATGCATGATGTTATCTTCCCCCAACTCCTCTAAAGATGTATGAAATATTATCTATTTTTTGGTAATTAAATGAACTCCGCCTCTATCACTCCATCCAATTAATACCTCGTTTCTATGCAAAGGATAAATTCCTCTTGGTTGAAAATTCAACTTCAAAAGTCACTCAGTAGCAACTTGACGAAAATATACTCGCTCAAACAACGCTCACCCAATTAAATTCATGCTCAAATCGGCAGATACCGAAATCACCTTTGTTTAAAATAGATGACGATTATTTGTTAAATAAAACATTATATCTTCATTCCTTGATAACATCAGACAAATACGTAAAATAATCAAACCAACTATTAAAACCCATAAAATACGATTTGATACATATAAACATTTCTTCACGTTTGCCCGTAGGAATGTATTGTTTATACAAGTGACAGGAGAAAATCGCTCTCTGCACTTTTGCTACGCAGGCCTACACCTAATATTTTTTTTAGTATTTAGTAGACTTAACGAACAGCAAATTTTTTTTGTCTAATTAACACATTAAAAAATTGTTAACTGTTTTGCTCGAGATTAGACAAAATAGCAATTATAGAAGATATGTTCATTAGTTACCTGACCAAGGTGGTAGAATAGAATAAAGACCTTTGCTATGGAAAAAAAAACTCAGCTCACTTTCGTCGAATAAAATTGGTATTAGTAAGGCATTTTTTTAATCCTGATTTTTAAAAACTGTCTGTTATCAGAATTATTCAGTTTCACTTGAACAATCTCAATTTCAATATATATTTAAAAAGTGGCTTCAGAGTAATAGCTGGCAAATTTTCTGGGGTGCCAGGAGAATTTAATAATCGTTGGACATCATGGACATATATATGAAATTTATATTTATGTATTAAACATGTAGGTCGATGACATCAGTGGACAGCATAAGAATAATATTTAAGGGGGAGCTTACAAAAAAATTGCCGTTTAATCCTGCTCATTGTGTTAGCTAGTTTATATGACTGCTAACAATTGATAAAACTAAATAAACATAGTTAATATATAGTAAGGAACATAGGCACAGGCTAAATATGCTTTTAAATCAGAATATATTGAAAAATATATTCGTATAAAATCCTTTTAATATATATAAATTACATCAATTTATTTTTGAACTACATTCCTACTCATTGGAGCTACCAAGGTCAAATCATTATAAATTAACGTATAATACATACATAGGTGTAATTATAAATGTATAAATATATGCACAAGATATTCATTTCAAAGCCATTCATTTTAATTCATGTGAGAGAATGCCGTATTGGATTTAAAGTATAATATGGAACAAAGATAATGTATTTGTTATGATAAACATGATTGGAATCATTCACATCAGAGCCCTGTAAGAAGAGTTCGACAATAGATTGGAGCGTCACCTGATGAAAAAAGTATTTCGGCTCAAAACAATGCATGAAATGAAAATGATGATTATGTTCCTATGTATTGTTAGGATAAATATATCGGAATCTATGACAAAAACTGTGTTTGTAAAACCTTTCATTTATTGGAGGATTATTCATGGGAAATAAAAAGAGACATTCATCGGGCTCCTGAGTTATTTTTACAATCCACAGCACTATCTGCTGGCATAGTTTTGTTTTTTAATATATCTTTAAAGTTTATTTTGCTTTATAATTCGAAAAATTAACTCAAAAGACTGTTTATTTCAACTCCCTTGATAAATTATGAATGTTTTGAGCCTGACTTTTTTAGTCAGCTGCTACACAGACAGTTCTTACAACGTATCTCTACTTATAAGGCTATGATTCACATCTGTTTCTTCTCTAAGTGTATAGAAATAATCATTAGGCCATACAAGAAATTCATAAAAACCTATTGTGGTGCTAATATATGGATGGTCTGAATTTAAAAAAATGAAGAGCAATTTCTGAGTCACAGTGAATTATCTTCATTTTAAGATGTCAACTGTTATTTATAGTATTGGCGGGGTTTTTTACAAATTACGTATGACCAAAAACTCCCCGAATGTTACCCTTACGTAATTTCAGAGGAAGGGTTGATGTAAAACCCAAAATAAACAATCGATAGAAGACAAAATATTGACAGTTGTGGTACGGAACATAAAATAATGTAAACATTCTTAGGAAGGAAAAATCTTGTGCATAATGATATCTTTCCATGGTTGCAACGTCATCTAATACTTTTTCCTACAGTTTTTTAAGCAGGAGTTGAAGCTATGAGAAATGTTTAGTAATCTTAACGGAGATAAAAGTGAGACAAAAAACCATATAAATCCGTTCTGACAGTATTCGGCCATCAAGAGCTTGGACATGAGACCAGGTGACCTCTTCATCACTTGTAAAATACCAGCAATATTTCTAATTGCACAGTCACCTTAGAGCGGGTTAGAGGGGACAACAATAGCATCGGGAATGAGTATGCTGACGTGTTAGCAAAAGATGGTTCCTGAGAGGCACATCAATTTCAGTACCTGTGTATCTATGTGTCAAGCAAAGAATGCACTCAGAAAATAATATTTTCTCAAATGGCGAAACCTTATGGATAAATATGAAGAGCTGGCACCCAAAAAAAAAAACTTTTCATCACGGAGCAAAAAGATCTTCAATTATAAGCACCACCTAATTTCAATAATTATAGGAATGGTGAACGGTACCCTAGCTCTAATTTGACATCTTTTCAGAATGAGGAAGTTTGAGAAACCGACATGTCAGCTTTGCAACATGGACCTTACCACTTCATCTATGACGTCCACTTACAAGGAAGAATGCAAACTGAAAGATATGTCGGAAGACAGGACTGTCCTTAGAGGATTATATTCTTAAAACATTTCTAGTTTTATGCACTTTTAACCCATTAGTGCCAAAAGCTAAAAAAGGATACCACAACATTGAAACTTTTCACAAAATTCCAATAGATGAAAGCCTTCGGAAGTAAAAAATGATTTGATTACCATAATAATATTGAGCATTAGCTCGTAGAAAAATCTAGTCTTCGGCACTTATCCAAACATGATTTTGTGTGCTGTAGTGCCGAAACATAGATTTCGACGTATCGTTTTAAAAAACAAAAATATACACTTTTATTTTTCAATTGAGGTTAAAGTATTAATATAATAAAAGATATGGTGTTTTAAGATTAATTTAGAAAAATAAAATTAAATTACTTATGACAGAAACACTTTCAATCACAAATAGTACTTATCCGTCATAAAATAATGAGGTACTTGCAACAATCGCAAATCAATTGATTATTTGCAAGTGGAACAAAGAACCAATGGGGATCAACTTTTTTATCGCTATTTCTAAATACTCAAACAGACATTAAAACGCATTTTGCATATAATTTATCCATTTAATGTGCTGGAAAGCTGTTTTACTGCCATGTAGAAAAATCTACGTTCGACCCCTAATGGGTTTTATTAATAAGACAACTAGAAGCCTCAGAGAGTGCAAACCTCCGCCGATCCAAGAAAATTAATCACTTGGTCTTTTGTCAATTTCCAACCCTCTACGCACTGTCCCTTTAACTCTACATACTGCTCCTTTATTGTTTATACTCTAGAGGTACATGGAAAGAAAAAGAAACTGACGTCATCAAAGAGGAGAGCACAGCACAGCGACATTTATTGGTAGAGTAGGCTAACTTGAATATTATAAGTATTTAGTCATTTTGCAACTTAAAGAAGCACTCAGAGATGCCAAAATTTTATCACTTGTTTCTTTTGGCATTTACAATAGCTCCACAAAGTTTCATCCGAATCCGTTACGCACTTTTTGAGTTATCCTGCTGACAAACCAACCAACAAATCAACGCCAGTGAAAACAATACCTCCTTCGGCGGAGGTAATAACTCTTAGATGGGTCACTACCCGCTGATGCTGGATTAAGTTCCGGTGAGATGAATTTATGTTACGAGCTAAAAACAAACTGTTCCCCTTTTTGGTATGTTTAATAATTACAATGATAGTTTACCACAACTGGAGTAAAAGTATTACATATGTAGCATAAATTACAAGTTTATTTGATATATTAGAAGAACATTTAGAACCAGTATTTGTGACTATGCAGCTGTTGATTTACACTATAGTATACTGCCATTCTCTCTAACAAACCAATAAAAACCAAAGCGAAGGTTAAAATATCGGAATACTTATTTTCGATAATTCTGAAAACTCCATTAAATGTCCCTTTCGAACTAGAATTTAGAATTAGGAAAAGTTTATTACTACGACAAAGGTATGCTCAGGACACTTGTTACTTTTTTCAAAGCTCAAATACGAGTTAAATGTCCCTGTTTAAGGCTTTTTACCATTCATAAATACCTTTTTTTAAATATTGGTCACATTCTAGGTAAATCATTTGGGGAAAATGTTAACATCTTTACTTAAAATTCCCTTAATAAATGAAGAATATTGTGATTTTAGATTCTGTCATTGATCCCTAATACTTATCCACGATTAAACCTTACCAAGATTTTTTTTTTTCTTGGCCAACATGCATAATTTTATGTTTCAAACAAAACAAACAAAACTTGAAAGAACATTTGGGTAAAACATCATTTTCTTACGACATGTATCCTTTAAAATTTTAATGTGGAGTTTAAACATTGATAAAATCCCCGAATATCGGTGCATGATGCACTTCTCTTTGCATATAATACATGCTGTGTTTTTGTAATTATATATTTTTTTTATCGACTTTATTGATATTTTTGTGTAATTAAATATAAATATATATATAAATAAACATTTTAGTTTAAAATTATTACACAAACAAAGTCATCACACATTAATCGTCAACAAAGAATACATACAAACAATGAGACAAAGTAAAGGAACAAAAGTCAACATAACTTAAAATCAGAATCTTTTGTAAAACGTAAAAGTCGCTGCAGGTCGATCTTTGCATTCTCGGCGCAGGAAGGGAAGAATTTAACCAGGTCATCCACAAAATTCCAACGTCCTGCCAAATTCCCCGGAATCTTGATGCCGAGGGCAGAATAGCGAGCCGCCCCTGATATCATAATCACTCTCAGGTCATTTTCTCTGACCAGATCTCCAGAGGCTAAGCGCTCCGCCAGTAGGCTTTTACAGCTTGAGAGAGCAAATTCCATAGCCCTCGTCTTGATAGGAGCCTTGCGAATATTCGTGGTGAGACCGAAGAGAATTAAAGGAGCATATGTTTGTCTTCGATGTGTCTAATATTTAATCTTATAAAATCCCTCAAAATCTTGAGTAAATGACATCCATAAAAAGCGTGGATGATTGATTGTACAGGTTGCCACAATCCTTACAAGGAGTGAAAAAGAATACGTTTCCAGTGGAATTTGGAACTGAGCTGTAAAGCGCTTTCCAGAAACAACTCTTTGAATGGAGGACAATATTCTACTCTTCCAGCGATTTGGTAAGTTTAGAGCTTTTAAATAGTGAACCGCAATTTTATCAGCTTCTTCTCTTGCGTTCAACTCAAAACTCATCCTCACGTGCCATGGAACAGGGGCAAGATGATAGGCTGCGGCTCTTTTTAGCTGAAAGAGGAACTTTCCACAGTTAAAGATTGATTTTTCTGAGAGATCATGAAGAGAGATCACGTAGAATTTATAAAATTTATAAAACGTTCATCCAGTCCAACATAAAGGCTATAAAGTAACTTCTCTTAGGCCTATAAAAACTTAAATTGTCGATTAAAAGATCGGAAACGGATTTATATAAAGGACCAAGATATGTGCAGTCATATAAAAAGTGGTCACTGGACTCACTCTCCGTACGGCAAAAAGAACATTTACTATGATCTTGCGTAAAAAATTTGTCCCGCACTTCGAGTGTACCAGAGAGAACACGGTATTTAAACCACTTTTCTGATGACGACAGCATATCACTTTTTATCACACCTATAGCTTTAGCCACTGGAATATTTATACAACGTCTTCTTAAATAATTAATGAAAGGTTCATTGTAGACTTCAAACAAATTTTCCGCAGTTGGAAGGAAGAGGTTTCAGCCAGACGCAATCTGATTGGTACTGCAGGTCTGTCTACAGACTCGTACAAGCCAAAAATAGACTGGAATTGCTTGAAAGCCATTTTATTTATAAGCAAGGGGGAATATGCCGTTTCTGCAGCAAAGTCAAGTCCGACTGTATTTATTCCTTTGAATTTATGGAGCCTCTTGTAGGAACTCCCATCTAAGGCTCTTTTCATACGATTTATTGTGCTGGTGGCTCCTTTTATGATCTTCTCCAATCGTCCAGAAACTCCGATAATCTTTGCAACACCTCCCTCGGTCCGAAATATGCCCTCTCCGTATATTTCCTCCAGAAATTTGTGAGAGATAACCTTGCAAAGATGTTGTATAAAGTGTACCTTTGAAAAATGATCACGTTATTTATCTTCTTTCCAATAAATACGAAAACATACGATCTCTATATGTATACTTTGAATAATAGTACAAATCAAATATGGTTATTTTTAAGAGTAGCTAATAGGGTGCTTGAATAAAAACTCACCCTAGTGTTTTTTTTATTAAAACCTGTTTTTGAAACAAAAAACGGGCAAAAAAAATTTACTTATAATCTACAGCTTATAGCAAAATATTATTATTTTTACCTTATAAGATAATTGTTTGTCGTATCTGTCGATAGTAAGGGAGTTTGTGGTTCCTCCGTCATTTTAATTTAGACTAGGAGATGTCCTTGCTCAGAGTGGACAATATTTTTATGTCAGTCGAATTTAAGTAATTAAGGCTCCGCTGTATCTCTGAAGTCGACTGATTAACAAATGTTGAAAGAAGCCCTAAGAAATAATGATGACGAAAAATTCCTTGAACTCGTTATCGGGAGCTAACTGGGAAATGTATCGTAATGAACATTTCCTTGAACGATAAAGTATCTCTTTCTTTCTACTTCACGAGTCCTGATGAAAAGGATTCGTTCCATCGACTTTTCCACGAGTCACCGATGATCCTGTCCATCTTCACAATGGAGTTTTCAATTGTCCATTCCTTTACTGCGAGTATGCCTCAAAAATTGATTTTCACATGAGGAGCCATAAGGACAGGCGCTTCATTACTAACTTTATTGGAGTCTTCTCATTCTTCTTCTATTGTGTTCTGGTTATCTTTCTCCATGTCGTACTAAGAACTGAGAAGAGAAGACATCGAATCACTGGATGATAGTTTTCAAAAAAAGATTAGCCAACGACTTATCCCTCCTGAGTCAGAACATTTTTAAATATATTCATTTTAACACCATCTCATATTACTTATGTTTGTTTGTGTATGAAATGCTTAAGCTATGGGTACCAACTGTTGCAGCTACATATGTTTATAAGGCATGATTTAAAGACCATTAATTGTTGAAATGCACATTTTCTTGTGACTTAATCGAAAACTTGCAATAATAAAAAATGAAGTGCATCCTCCATAGAATAACAAACGCTTGTTTTTGGTACTTAGTAAGAATGTTTCAGTTAAACAAAAAAACTACATCATATTAATCCTGTAAATATACCTTTTATCATCAACTGACAAAATCTATTATAACGACACACTTAGGTAAATATTTTAATATTAAGCTTTTGAGTAATGACAAAAAGCTCCTAAAAATGCACAATGAGTCCCTAAAGTTATTGAATTCTTTACTTAGCCTTGAGATGAACAAATGTTACTGTTGGTAACTCTAGCATATCAACCGGCTCTTATCAGACATCTTCTTACTGTTTTCGAAAGAAAACAATATTTTCTTGGTCCCTACTTTTTTCCTTCGCATTTTTTATGAATTAATAAAGCGAAGGATACCACTATTATAGCTAGGTTTATTTTTAACGAGATTGTTAAGACAAGTTATATATCTTACAAATGTGAACTCGAAAATATTTGAGATAAATATACCATTTCGTTTTGTTAGATAAGTCGGAACTCAGATAGGATATCTTATAGTCCATCTTAGCAAATCATTCTTCGTTGTCTTCTCATTTCTTATATAATTATTGATAATTCATTATCTTAATGCATACAAAAATATTTACCTCGGAAGAATACAATATTGGGCCATCTAATAAAATATTCATGAACAAAGTTAAGCTTCATGCATTATATGGACTTTTGAAGAAGAAAAAAAAGGCCTCTAAAATAGAATGTCATCGAAAATAAAGGGAAAATATCACCTCGGGGCATAATATTGAGTAGGTAAAATATAATGTTGCACTGGAGTTATTTTTTATTATTATTATATATATACCTATATATATATATATATATATTTAGAAAGCCCTTAAAAACAGTGCTTCATTTATTAATATGTTAAGCAATTGCAACATGTAGAATAGTGATAAATTGCGAAAACAGATTCCTTAGGGAGGTTTCCAGCAAATAATAATTACAAATGTGCATTGTATAAATGTGTATCAAGATCATTAATAAAAGCAAATGAATATTTGCAGAGCCCTGACAGACAGACCATAAATGCATTCATGTCATCATACATATTTAATTACATAAGAGTACTTTCTATGGGTGGATGTGTATGATGGGTAGATTTAAGATGACTTTTAAATGTCATGCTTTCGTTATGTTTTTAGTTTTTAAGTTTCTCAAAAAAATCAGATTTTTTATCACTTAAACGGTATCAAATAACTCGTCATCCCACAGTGCTAGGCTTAACTCATAGAGTGTTGTCCAAATTTGGGTTTTTGAGGGAGCTCTTAACATCAAATTTATCAACTAATAATTGGCATACTAGAGATAATCTTAAGGGACGAACCAGCAAATATGGTGACCAATATCTTTTTTTATTTATACATAGAATGTGTTTTTGATAAATAATTGTTAACTTGCAATTTCACGACGGTATCAAATAAACATTGGTCTTAAAGACTATCAAACATACAGTATTGGATAAAATTAATACATTTTTATTAGTTTTCACCATACAATTATTATTTCTTTTGTAACATTTAAAAGCAGTTACCATGGTGACAACATCCATTCACATAATTTCCTATGGACACAAGACACGTGAATACACACATATATGGACAACGATTGTCTTCATGTAATCTATGTAGAGGCCAAATGGCCATTTGATGGAGGGTCCTTTGTGTATGACAATGAAAGACCTTTACTCAGTACTTTCTCACTCATTCAATGTCATGCCTCTGCTCCTCCATCATTCCTTTTCTAACTATTTTCAGCTTTGATAATTTTCCATTTATTTACTCCTGTATACAAGGACTTGTAAGACGTGGGGCGTTTTTTGAAGCATAAAAAGGAATTATTTATTTTAACTAAAGCGTTAAAGTAAAGTAACGCATGCAAGGAAAAAGAGAACAAAAAAATGGCCAAAATTTTGGATATTTTCTTTAACGTTAGATGTCGCTAGGTCATAAAATTACGTCACAATCCTATTTAAAACCGATTTAAAGGGGTTAAGTTTGATGATTTGAAGTATATCAAATCACTATAACATTGTGCGAGATTCCAAATATAAATAATAAAAGGACTTTGTTATTATTTTCAAAGAGCTCTAGCATCAAAGCACCCCTTACGGACTAAAGAAGAACTAAAATTTAGGCCAATTCCTTTTGGGGAAAAAGGAAGAATTTTATGTTATACATGCGCTACTTTACTTTAACGGCTTAACTTATTTTTTAATAACTATATTTGTTAGTAGTAATATGTAAAGGAAATTTTATATTACGTTTAATTTATGGTACATCCTTGCTGAATTCTGTCGGAAAGGCTCTTAGTTTAAACCATACACATAGTCTGACCAGGGACTACTATAACAACCTGGAATATGAACTCCTTCCTTTTTATGTCAAAGTTTAACTACCTACGTAAAGAGAAAAGTTCTTTGTATTAGGAACTCCGTCCTTTTCCCTTTTTTACAAAAGTAGTTAAACTTTGACACAATAAGAGGAGGGAGTTCCATTTCCAGGTGTTTGTAGTATTCCCTGATCTAGCATACCATATACTATACTCTCTACGTTTCTTCGGTTTCATTAAACACACAAATAAAGCAACAAATTTATTTTTGCAAATGCTTTAGACTTGTTGGTTACTAGATGAACAAAATATATATTGTTTTCTACAGGAATACAGCATCATAATGTTTGCCTCTTTGGTCCAATAAATAACCAGTATAATTATCTCACATAACCTAAGTTGTTATGGGTTGTTTTATTTTCAATGAGGTGGATCAAAATTAATCTTCTCCTTTAGTAACTTAAAATATATTTCCAAATATACTTGTTTCTCTGAGAACCGCATTTCATTTTTATTAATAAATATTTTGATTAATATATTTTTATATAACACTCCAATAATATGGGGCAACGTCAATCAGAGTTTTAATATGTGCTATGATTAGTTTTCTCAAGCTTCATACAATACTATTGACGATGAAGTATGATATACTGTAATCCCTAGCTGTATAGCACTTCACCTATCGTGGCTTTGATCCTTCATAGATTTTTTTACTCTCAGATATACCCCACAACTCTATATCTGCATTTTCTATCAGACGGTAGAATTCTACTTGCAATTAATTATATTGATTATCAAATAATACAAATTGATCAGCTGTTCCTCCCGGGGATAGCTCTCTTGCCTGAGGCACGACCAAAAATAAACCATCATATTATAATAGATTATATTCAATGGACAAATATATATACTATAATATATAAACTATAGAAGTAAAAAAGGAAATTGTTTTTCTGCAAGGCTTAAAATGTAATCTTTTCTTAAAAATATAAATTGTATTTGATTGATGAAAAAGCTACCAAACTGCTGGGCCTTATTGGTGAACTTGATTTTGTTTAAGATCTCTTGGGATTCCCTAACCCTCCTTAAAATATTTGCGCATTATATCTAAGTAAACACAATATATATTAAATAATATGTATATATTTTCACATTTATCTCAGGAAAGACGTAGGTAGGCTTACGGCTACGATTTAATATAAGTATCATAAATCTCATTTTATGGCATTCAATTCACTTAACGTGATTTTCAAGCTTCAATTTTGTGCCTTAGGCAAATAAAAGTCTAAGGACACCTAGGTAAATATACGCATATTTATATTTTTTTCTTCTTTATTTTATGAAATTAGATGTGAAATATTCATAAAATAGAAAATGAGGTGTTTATACAAAATGTTTCACCATTAATCTTGTTATATATTTACAAATACATTTAATATAAGCAAAATCACCATATTTTTAAGAAGAAAAAAAGTGTATTTATACCATCTGGTGATTGAACAAAAATAAAGGTGAATCAAATAAAACAAGTACAAAAAGTTTAATGGGCGATTGTTCATAGCTTTCTTTAATTGTTAACAGTTTTCTACAAATGCAAAGTAATTTTGTAAAAATATAAATAGATATTATAATGAAAAAATAATTACAAAAGCAGAAGAACCAAAATAAAATTATCATTAAATGGCAATTATAACATTATCTTATGGAGACAAATAGATAATAATATGTTTACAAAAATCAATGCATAAAATTATTTAAAACACAGATACAATACACAATCAAAAGTAAAACCATCACTTCAAATGTTTTAAAACTTTGTTAACAGTTTTGGGGTGATGAATTGATGGAAAATATTTGATAAAGTTTTTTCATGGAATACATAAATGTTTTACTCCACTTATATTTGTTATAATATACATAATCACAATTTATTAAGAAAAATAACCTCTACCCATAATTTTCCTATTATTGTGGATAATATAGTAATAATTGCAACTTTAAACTTTTTATAAAAATAAAATATCACGCTATTTAAAAAGTCATCATAAGCTGGATTATATACTTTCATTTTTATAATTTAAGTTTTTATAAGTTTTAATTTTTCTAATTGCATATAATTTTTACTAATATTCCTTTTTAATATCTCTAGTTTTGGTGTTTTGATAATTGTTTATTATTGGAATATGTAATAATGCATCAAAGCGGATCCTCCACTTGGACTATAATAATTTGGACAAATATAAAAGACCTGATATTAAAAAATGAGGATAGCAGTCTTAAAAATGAATAGAAATAAAGATTAGCATATCAATATTTTAAAATGATAAGAAATATTTAAAAAAATAATAAATAACTTTAAATAAAAATAAGAGAATCTAGAAGGTCTTAAAGCGAAATCAATACTTAATATATTATTATTATTTATTTGAAGTAGAATTGAGATGTCGGTAAGGATGTTGCAGAATGAAGAATCTTTTCGTACATCAGCTGGAATTCATTCTCCGATGACCTTGCGTAGAAGACCCCTGCCACTGTCGAGATAATTTATCTATTGTTCATTCAAATTTAAAAAAATAAACTCAACTATATTTTTCGGTGATAGGAACTTCATATTATATTCATTATTATTAAACAAATAAAACAATATATAGTGGTTTAATTGATAATAAAAACTAAAATGCTGTAAATTTGCTAAGTAATTAATGAAAACTTTTGGTCCTTTTTCCAATTGAAATCAGGAAAAATCGATTAATAAATAAGCCCAAGATCTTATCCAAGTACTTAAATTGCAAAAAAAAAAATGACGATAGGCACGAAAAGAAAAAATAGTCAGCGAACAACATATATTTTGTCATTCTATCAGTACAATACCAAGTTGATGTTCATCGTTATAACAGAATATACCGGTGTACAAGAGAAACTTTTACACTCGTATTTAGTTAAATGCTAGGTTTTATGATCTTCTCAGCTTCTTTCCAACAAAATACGAAAAAAAGTTTTGCTCGTCATCTTACAAACAAAAAAAGTAAACAAAATCGGTCATCGACTTCGAAGAAAACGTCTCTGGAACGTGATGTCGGAATTCGGGTCCATGCGCTTCTGGAAGCTGGAAAACACCTACGGAGATCTCGAGGCAGTTGGGCATCAGCAGGCCCACTGCGTTCAAGGTCAAGTCCACTGGCACTGAGAGGAAGGTCGGGTCGGGTGCAAAGAAGTCTTTGTGGCCTTGAACGGAAAGCCATGGATATCATCTGGTTCCCGGCCGGCTACAAGCTCACCGCGGTCGACTAAATCGAGATCCTAAGGACCATGTTCATCCCCTGGGTCTGGGAGAACTTCCCCGATGGGAATGTAGTGCATCAGCAGGATGGAGCACCCGCCCATACAGCGAGGGCCAAGCAGGCGTTCCTGGGGCAGGAGATGGACTTCTGGGCCAAGGACTTGACAGCAACCCCTTGGACTACGCCTTCTAGCCGCACATTGAGTCCAAGGCCTGCAAGCTTCGCCACCCGAACATCGCCGCTCTGAAAGCTGCCGTCAACCAGGAGTGGGCCGGCATGGACGAGGACTTCGTGGTCAAGATCTGCCAGGCTTTCAGGGAAGCGCCTCATGGCCATCGTGGCCGCCAACGGCGGGTACATCGAATGAAAATATTTAAAAATACCTATGTTCTTTCATACTATAAAATTGGGTTTCACGTGATTCTTCTTGCTACCGTACTAAATCTCATAAGGTTTGACCTGTTAAGTGTAAAAGTTTCACTTGTACACCCGGTATAAGGGAGAATCAGAAAGTTGTTTGTAAGTTGAGCCCCTCGATAGTCCTCAGCTTGATCGTTGTTGATCAAATACATTACATAATTGTTAATCTTTCGAATATTTTATTCTTTCGTTGTATTTCTTATTGGAAACCGATCTTTCAATCCAGAAATTTGTTACTAATGTGCACTAACAGCTGCAGATGAGATGACTTGTAGTGTCCCTTCTTGTACCACATAGTCGAAAAAAATCATCGTTGGTTCGACCCATTTTGTAGAGATGTCGTTTCAAGTCTATATGGCCACTCATCATTGCAAAAATCCTAGATATTTTATGTCTTAATATATATACGTGAGTTCCGGTACGCATCACGTTTAACTCCGGGTAGTTGGTCTGCACGTATGCCAACAAGTTATTCCCCAAAGTTTATAAATAGTCTGTCTCCGTTAGCCCGTACATAACTAGAAACCCGATGAGGTGTGTTGTAGTGCCATTAGTGGCACCAAAGTCTAACAACATAGCAGATACGGGGTGGTTTGTTGTTCTGAGTGTCTGAACAGTTCTATGACAGATCCCTGAAGATCAGATACCTTCAAATATTCATTATTGCTTTTCCAGCGTCTAAAAGTGTGCAGGTTGAAATTTGACAATCTTGTTCGGGAGCTATTTCTCAGCTTGAACACCTACAAAGTATAGTTTTTTCCCTTTATTTTTTCTTGTTTCTAAAGATATTTAAACATATTTTAGAGCAAATTTGATTAGATTCCCATAACATTGATTTATTTGGCAAAAACAAAATGTAAAGATTTTTTTGCCGCTCTCAGTAGGTTAGAGGAATCCATTCAAAGGATTCGCAATTGACATTGGTCGAAGCCCATGAAAAGAGAATATTTGTTTCTTTAAGGATTACATCCTTATCCCCCAGTTCAGTTTCACACAAATGCATTTCATAATGCCAACTGTTTTATTATTATTCACTATACTTTTCTTCCTACCCATCAAGTTAATAAAAATAGGTTCTCCTTAGATATCCTTATGTATCATATAAGTGTTTTTATGTCAGATAACTTAATAAAAGAATGTATATCGTACAAATATTAACAATTTTTTTTAAGAAGTTAGCTTCATGAACTAAGCAAATATATACCTATATTTATATAAATACCATAAATTTCAATTCACCTTCCTGCAAAATAAGGATTACTATTTGTGCGAATTAATATCGATACCTATTAGTTATGCAGAGCATTTGTGCGCAACCAAATAATAATAAGTTGTTAACTGCTTTCTAAATAAGAAAAGGAATCACTCAAGGTCATACTCACCCAAAAAAATATTTATTTGCATCGGTAAATGCGCAAAGTCCTTCACCAACTTTTTGATTAATTGGCCACTCCACGTCATTTTCTCTTTAAATATATATTAACCAACTGAAATGGGCTCAAGGACATGTGCTCTATTTGTGAATAATTAATTTTGTGATTCACATTTCTCCATGAATGATGGGATAAAAGTATTTTTTTAATGAAAAAATAACTATTAAGCCATGATTGTTTTAAGAAAACAATAAAGCTCTACTAAGAAATAACTGAAGAGGATACAATTTAAGAAATGAGGTGACTAACGTTCCATATATGATAATAGTAATAATAATACTTTTAATTTATAATAAATCTAGTGGGAAGAGATTAGATACATGCAGGAAATTATGTTACTCTTTGTAACTTTGTAACCTGTTAGAAGACATGGTCACCTCAACAGCTAGTCAGTTATTAAACATAATTAGATAACAGGAGGGGAATATGCATTTCTTTAGGCCGCACAGTTTAAGAGATTATTTGATGGCTAAAAGCCCACAAGTGTCATAGGTCTTTGAAGTTTTCTAATACTTAAGGAGTTTCAAGCATAGAGATATAAAGACAAAGAGGGTTTATTGGATTCTTCCATAGAGATAAAAAGATATAAAGAGCTTATTCCCTTCAATAGCAGAGAAATATCGTTCAGCTGTATTTTTGTGTCCAGTATAAACAAAGTAATTTGATCTATGTCATCGTAAGCTGATCATAGAGATAGATTATATCTCTATGATCAGCTTATGATGACGTAGATCAAATTACTCTGTTTATATTGGACACAAAAATACAGATGAAGGGAATAAGCTCTCTATATCTTTTTATCTCTATGGATTCTTCAGAGGATACGTTTTTGTGCCCAATATAAACAATTCTTTCTATCTCTATGATCAACTTACGATGACATAGATCAAATTACTTTGTTTATATTGGACACAGGCGACAGCTGAACGATGCTTCTCTGCTATTGTTGGAATAAGCTATCTATATCTTTATAATCTCTATAGTTTCAAGGATTGATTAATAACCTTGTTATATAGGCATGTTCTTAAGACGAGCTGGATAAGTCCCTGTAAATATCTTAAAGAGAAGGAGTGAACACGTTCCTTTTTGATGGGCTCAAGATGCAAATGGATCCCAATACAGGAATACATAGCGTCACTCATTTAAAAAAATACATCGAAAGTATCAAAAACACTATATGAGGACACCTTTTTTATAAGCTAGAGATACATGTTTTATATAACACCTTAACAATTGTAAGAATTCTACAGTATTTCCAATCCAATACAATGCTAAACTTGAAAATAAAAATATACACAAAATAGAGCTCATATAGATATGCTGAGTGAATTAACAGAACATCATCAAGTAAGCTAGAAAAAAAAGCAGAAGGATGATTCTTCAATAAATATGAAATCCTCTATTCTTAGCAAAAACAAGTCATCCGTTTTTCTTTCGTTATCGTGTCGACTCATGCAAATATGGGATAATTTTGTGTCATTCTCCTTTTATTTAAATGATAACATTGCTGAAGAAGAATGGTTATTGGAGACCCTGTGGGGATTGTCGTGCTCTCAGTGCTGCTATCATTTTGTACAGATATCCGATTTTGCATATCCAAGAGTCTCATCCGGCTTATCACCATATCCCTGTACTGGAAAAGGATATTCTCAAAACAACATTAACGACGCCTTATGGAATATTTTAATCAAAAGATTGTCATTTGGACTTCCCAATGCGGCTCAAACATTTCAAAGGTTCATCGATCAAGGTTTGTTTGGATTTGATTGTTGTTATGTGTATCTTGATGACATTCTGGTCTTTAGTAATTCGGCATCTGAACACGAGGAAGACCTCAGACAATTATTCCAACGTCTAAAGCGATTTGACCCCACAACAAATACAGACAAGTGTGCACTCGGGAAGTCACCAATAACATTCTTGGGTCACTTGGTCGAAGCTAATGGAATGAAGCCAGTTATGAACAACATTCAATCAATAATAAACTTTTCACGCCCACTGAAGAAACTTCGGGAATTCTAAAGGATTTCTAACGGATTGTGCAACCATTATGAACCCTCTATTTCAAATGATGAGCGACATTAAATGGGAAAAAGCGGCATTGAAATTGCCCGAAGACGCCAAATCGATTTTTCTAAAGGCTAAGGAAGCGATGGCAAATACAACTCTATTAGTGTATCCGTCTCCCTCCACTCCCATCTGTATCATGGTTGATGAGTCCGACGTTACTGTTGTAGCTGTAATGCAACAGAAAATCCAAAGCAATGGCAACCCTTTCATTTTGTTTTCTTAGAAATTAAAAACACCTGATATAGCACATTCGGGAGGGAGTCACTATCTAATCTATCTGCTTGGCAAACAAGCACCTTTCCTAATTCGTTGAAGGAAGGTAATTCCACGTCTTGACGGACCATAAACCTTTAACCTTCGCACTGAAGTCTACTTTGATCGGCATTCGCCCCGCAAAAAAATACACTTGACGTTTGTTTCGGAATTTACAAATGACATTAGACGCGTGCAGGGATTGGAAAACAAAGTAGCAGATGTTTTCTCAAGACTCTCAACTAATCAAATCACCCAAAATTTATTTTTGGATAGCAAGATGACACTCACTCAAGTTGAAACTTCAGCCTACCCTCTCAGCAAAACCTACGGTTAAACCACAACCTTTTGTTTCAGAGAAGATGCAGCGGGCCGTTTTTGAAGCTCTCCATGAAAACTCAGATTCTGAAGCGTTATTAAACTTTTAAAATGGTGAGGATCTGCTTGGTCGTTCATGAAGAAGGAGATTCGTAAATGGTGTAGGGAATGCCTTCAATGTCAGCGTTCAAACATAACTCGCCACACTAAGTCTCTTATGGGGTTATTTCCCAAATCAGACAGCAGATTATGGAACATCCATATGGGTATAGTAGGCTCATTAACTGTCAACCGAGGTTTTAAGTCTTTATTAGCCATAGTGTACCGGTTCAAGCTATGAGCTGAAGCTCTGTCTATAGAGGATGTGCCCGCAAAAACTAATACTAGTACCTTTATTGAAGGATGGTGTGGTTGTTTTGGATTTCGGTCCAAAATTACCACTGATTGTGGACATCAGTTCGAGTCCCAACTTTTTAAGAGACTCAACTTTTTCCACAGATGACAACAGCTAAGAACTACAGCGTACCACCCCGCAGCTAATGGGATGGTAGAACGATTTCATCACTGGTCAAAGTGTGCATCAACGAATAACCACATGCTCTCTCGGGCATTCGTTCATCGTTAAAGGAGGGCATTGGCTCTTTTGCAAGACAACTCTTGTATGGAACATGATTATCTCTCCCAGGAAGGCGGTGGAAGAGAAAAGTTTAACCGATATCAAAAAAATTGCGAATGGCTAGCAACTTACAATGGCATCAATAATTCCAACTGAGCCTACATAGCAGAAAAGACTTCATTCCCCGTGAATTGGCAGCAGCCACGTCTGTTTTGTGCGTTTGCCTCCCATCCAAAGGCATTGGAGCCACCTTATCAACAACAAGACAAATCATTGTAAGCAAGAACGATAAGAAGGAAACCATCAGTGTCGATTGAATCAAGCCAGCTTTCTTACCGACAGGACCTATGGCAGAGATGACGCCGACGACTTCAATCAAGACTACACCATCTGGCCGCCGAATAAAGCTTCCATCTCTAATGAAAGGTTAACAGTTTGAAGTTTATGTACATTTAGTTATTATATTTACTTGTCATATTCAACAACAAGTTTATTTGCATTCATTTAATATGTTTATTTGTTTAATTATATATTTATGAATTAATTAATTCTAAACGGTATTAAAGGATAACACAAAAAAATATAGTATCAAATTGGAGACAACATAAAATTATAAAATGAATTCGATCATGTACATTTTAAAATTTGGTTCAATATCCAACATATGTATGTATATTCTTTTTCTGAGCAAAGATGTTATTCAAGCTCACATATTATTAGCTTTAATTTTGTGGTGCTATTTAAACCCTTTGAAGGATTTTTAATGATAACCTGAAGTTTTTATTTTCAATGATGAATTTTTCAGGGGATTGCTCATGTATGAAAGGGATTTTGGTTTGATGCAGTTGGATGAAGTATTTTTCTACAGTAGACTGCATTGTAGAACCAGCAATATTTGAACCAAAGGTTTTAATAGTAAGAAAAATTATCATACAAGAAATGAAAAAAATGTCCGTTACACCATATTCGACCATCTCAGTTTAGCTTCGTAGAATCGTGTAAAAATATGATACTTCTTGGTGGGTAATAATGGCCCAAACCTTCACAATATACCAATAAACATTATATATTGTAAATATAAAATAAAAACATATATATTAATAATTCAAGGAAAAATAATAATTTGAAAAACTAACATCAAGTAAAGGCCAAACAAGAAAAAATATCAAAATTATTTGCATGTTTTTGTAACCTTTACTGTAACAACAAATTTGTTTAAGAGTATTATGTTTGTTTATGTGTTGAGAGTTTTATTTGTTGATTTGTGGATGTCATCTTTTGACTTCCCAATAGTAAGTTTTTGAGTGATCATTCAAGGTGAAGGTTTTAAGAGGAGTATGGAGTTTCTTTTAAAAGAGTAGATTGTAAGTCAAATGGGTTTTTTAATGTTTGTTAACAATAATGAATAAAATGTAGACCAGATGATTATAACATATTTTTATTCGTAGAAATTTGAAGAAAAAGGGAACTTTGTCACCCTTTTAAATGGATTCATGAGACAAGGTTAGTGGAGTGACTCAAGCAATTCGGAGAGGTAATGGACCATTTTCCTTATAAGGAACTCTTCTGAGGCGAAAACGAAGCCTAAATGTGGTAACTTTAAGAAAGTGTACAAGGACTAATGTTGTCAACATTATAACGAACCCACCTTTAATTCCCCAAATCTAGCGTTTGCCAGGCAGCTTGATTAGTGTCAAGTATGCATTAGTAAGGCTGCAGTGTCAAAAATTCCTTTGAGTTACTTCACTTAAACTGAATTTCCTTGGAAAACGCATAAAAATCAAAAGGGAGTGCGATAGCCGTGTGCGTTAAGGTGTGTTCCACTCTCATTGATGGGGGCGCAGGTTCGAATACTCCCGAGAGGGGATGGTCATTTTTGGTCTACCTCATTGATAAGAGTATTCTAGGTTTGATAGACTAATTTTAATGCTATAATGATAGTATTTATATCCTGTCGGATGCAAATTCTATCGAACCAAATAGGCAAAAACAAATCCATGTGTATGAACGGCCTCTGATCAATACAATTCTGGGGAGAAATATGGTATTCAAGGTAATTGAGAATCAAGCATCAATCTTCTAATTCTTATAAACGAGTGAAAGAAAATCTAATAAAGGAAGCTAAAAAAGAAATCAAGAACGAGGATCCCCCTAAAATGGCTTTAAATATCACTTAAGTATGGAGTACGTACGATTTTCGCCATGAATTATTCCACAGTTATCAGTGAAATTAAAGATGTCGAAATGATGAGCGGAGTCGAAGGGAATGCTAATTTATATTACCTTGTGAGAGAAAAAGCATGGAGACACTCGTCTGTTTCAAGTAAAAACTATTACTTCATAATAAAACCGGAAAATATAGATAAAGCAATCATATAGAACAGGGAGTTCCAGTTCCGGCACTAGAGACATTCGTTTTTCCAAAGAGGACACCTATTTGAAATGTTACATAAGCAGGGGCGGAGTGGCCACCGGGAGTACCGGGACTATTCCCGGTGGGCCGCTGACCTGAAGAAACATAAACGGTCGTTGACAGCCTCCTAATGGCATATTGGGGCCTATATGCGAGGGCATAATTGTCCCGGTTGATAAATTCTTCCCACTCCGTTCCTGTACATAAGTATGTTATTTTTTAGCCCATAAACAAAGAAAAACATTTATAAGCCTAGTAGCATATAAAGGGCACCCCCTCAAATAATATATTGAACTTTAATCCATATAATCCTTTATATCATATTTGATGAAATGCACATATTTCTTTTTGTGTTTTAACTGCAGGTGGAATATCCTTCAGGAGCTTAGAAAGTTCCTTACTCAGATAATAAGCTATGTAAATGAAGCACCAAGTCCAACCTTGACAGAAAAACATAAATAAATTAGTGCAAATTTGAAACACTAACTGAACTACCAGACATTGCCCTGGTAGGTAAATAATATATTTATGAGATAATACTGATTAACATTTTATAATGGAATATTCATAAGAATTAAACATAGCAAACTGTCATGAAATCATGGTTTTATTCAATATGGACCAGGGAACAAATTAACTTTTTGATGGTATAAAGTTATTCAGAGAAATTATTTAGTAGTTTCAAGGTTCTTAAAATTATCATTCATGGAAAATTTGATTAAAATCTACCGTTGTAATTTCAAAAGATCACATAACCAATTTTTTAACCATAAAATACAAATAAAGAATTTTCCACATATGACCAGTTAAATCAAAATTAAATCAAGTGTTGATAGTATCACCCTGTTATAAGATTTGATGTGATAAAATAGTTGAAATTAAGTGGTACTCTGCACAAAAATGGCACTTTTTTTGCTTATTTGATTTGATAGAATTGCATCGATTGGGTAAAAATAAGCATTATAGCATTAAAATTAGTCTATCGAGCCTAGGATCTTATCAATGAGGTAGATCAAAAATGACCATCCCCTCTCGGGATTCGAACCTGCGCCCCCAACAGTGAGAGTTGAACACGCCTTAGTGCACACGGCTATCGCGCTCCCTTTGCACACGGCCATCGTGCTCCCTTAAAATGGCACTTTTTTACGAGACGACCCAGATGCCAAGGTTCCGTGGTACAATACTAAGCTCCATACAACAAAGAAAAGATGTGAATAACATGAGGGTCGTCTCGTTAAGAAGTGTACAAAAACACTTTTTACACATCCAAGTCATTCACAGAAAGTTTAGTGCAAATCTAACGTGATAATTATTAAAAACGACAAGAAGAAAACATTTTTCGAGGAAAAATAAAGATTTCTCCGGAAATGGCCACATACTCTAAATTACACCTTGGCACCTTAACCTTGCCCGATTAAAATTATGTCCAAATATAACATTGTAATTTTAAGAAATTAAATAAAGAAACGGCTAACAAATTGCACAACTCCCTATTTGGGAGGGAGCATGAGGCCCCCTCCCATGACTCCGGGCCTTGGGAGATCCCCATCAACATTGTTTCAAAAGATAGTACTTGAAATTAGAATTTTACAAATGTTTTCAAGGCTAAAAAAATTCAATCATTCACCCGGGATTTATTGCCCTGTCAAAAAGTGATTTTTTACACATTTCAAGGACAATGATGCCTTGTTTAAACATGCATCCATGCTCATAATTTAACAATCTAATTACCAATATATCTTCCACAAATGTCAAAATATTTAAATGCTTTATTGCTCTCTCATCTTTAAATAAATATGTTTGTGTTTTCAAGTGCGTCTTCTTAAGTTATAAATCATGATGAAGATAAATTGCTTTGCTTTACATGGATCAATTGGTAGGGAACGGAAATTAAAGTCGACAAATTATATTCTTGCAGGCTGATAGAATGATGAGATATATGCGTTTTCACAAAAAAAATCAACTAGATAAATGTCATAGAATACAATTATGGTGCCAAGCAATGGATGTTGGATTCCAACAACTATTTAAGAACTGACAATAAATGCTGACACATTTTGCGATTTGTATAATATAAAGTGTTTCCATAATTAAGGGTCATATTTCAGGCATTTTTTACATTGAATGTAAAAGTAGCTTCATTGGTTGCAGCTGGTATGGTTTAAACCTTCTTCTCCTTAATCAAGACTTGATCTGTAACAAATTTAGGAAGTTCTCTGATCATCTACAAGCTCCCAAACAAAAGTTCAAATGCTCTTAGAGCTTTAATTGGGTTAAATCAGCATGATATGCAGGGGCCCTATCTTGTTGAAAAAATGACCTTGACATGCCTTACCGAAGTTTGATCTTCATGACAGAGCCATTTTGAGAGTTAGAGAAAAGAGACTTTTTAATATGTTTTCCACGCTACAATTTTTTCTTATGGTTTTCCCCTAAGGGTTAAAGTTGAGCTTACTAAGGCCTCAGAAGTTTATCATTCCCCAACTTGAGCTTTAAGTAGATGATTCACCTTTTCACTTTGCGTCATTGCATCCTTAATAG
This sequence comes from Caligus rogercresseyi, assembly GCA_013387185.1. Taxonomy (NCBI): domain Eukaryota; kingdom Metazoa; phylum Arthropoda; class Copepoda; order Siphonostomatoida; family Caligidae; genus Caligus; species Caligus rogercresseyi. Next base: position 10,128,055 of record CP045899.1, read on the forward strand.
TGGCAAAAATTCGATCTTTTTTAACATTGGGAAAATGGAATAATTCCAATGAAGCCCCTTTCAGAAAATTGAGCTATTTTTCCGTCTTCTGACCTCAATTGTTGTTATATTTGCTTGATTTTAGCCGTTTTTTCTTCCGAGTATTTGTGAGCTTTGGTAAATTTTCACCTTGGAAGCGTCTGGTTTGACCAATTTTAAGATGGATAAACCTTGTTATTCAATTTATCTTGACCGGAATGCATAGCTCAATATAAACTTGGATTCAAAGACGCTATTGATTAAAAATTATAAGAACATTGGTCTGGAATAATCATACCTTAAACAATAATCGAACCTAATCATTCACAAAGTATTTCAGAGTACCAGTAAAAATCAAAATTGTCTATTAATGCACCTCGTAAAGTAACAAACAAAGAAAAAGGAAATTTTGCGATTATGTACGGCAAAAGATTTAAGATAAAAACTTTTTACATCTTCATTAACATAAAAATAATATAAAAATGAAACTACAACAAAGAAAATTAGAGATTATGAATATAGAAAAATTGATTAGGAGGATGTTTTAGAATATCATAAAAAACTTTTTATATTATAATAAACGTAGAAAAGTCAATAATATATCTTCAGCATAATATTAAACCAGTATTAAAAGTTCTTTATAGCTTTTAAATAATAAAGAGAAGTCAATCAAATGTATATAGAAGAATATTTGGGTTATTACAAAAGCATCATTTCATACAACTTTTTTGAAGCAATTAAATTTTTTGCATTCCAACTTATATGAAAATATTTCATATAGATTGCTTCTCAATAGAAAGAAAGTCTTAGCCTTCAATGAATGTTCCTTGATGGATATTTATATTGAAAATTCGGATAATATTTTAATATGATATAATAACATAAAAAATTTATATGTATATAGTTATTTATAAAGAAAACAATAATAGTTTTTAATACATATTCGATATCTAAAAAATATTATAGATCGTATTTTTCAATCTCATACGAGGCTTCATTCTTTAAAAAAAATCATGTTCATATCTTACACATTGTTTTTATTATCAAAGATCTGGTGTATAAAAAATTATAATTTAGTACTTTGCAAGGTTTAAAATACAGCAAAAACATAATTATTGATTTGATCTAAGTTATATGTATACCACATTCAGTTTTAACAATTTTATCAAAATTATAAGACACTATTATTTTTATAAACAACTGGTGTCTTCACATTAGTATGGTACTGTTTTATTTTCATAATTCTTTCAGATTTCGTTTATTGGACTTTATTTTATTTAGATATCATATTATATAATTTAAATTGAAACCGGCACAAGTAATATATTAAACAGTTGCAGTATTAAAGTACTTGAACATTTATAAATTCCACACATGTATCCATTCGTTGATAAAGAAACCTTAAAAATGAGCATTTCTTGAAATGGATAAGTACACAAGACGTAAGGAAAGTAAGTTTTTCTTCGTTGAGTTTGAATATTATACCAATAATAATAATAACACAAAGTACAGACTCTGATACTTCAGAAGCACGTCATCGTGATGTTAACGATATAAGATTTTATAAATAAGCATTTAGCATTAAATTAGTGTCACTCGAACCTAAGGGGGGTAGACCAAAAATGACCATCCCCCTCGGGATTCGAACCTGCGCCCCAACATTGAGAGTTGAACACGCCTTAACACGCACGGCTATCGAGCTCCCTTTTGATTTTTATGCGTTTTTAATTCTTTCAGATTTCGTTTATTGGACTTTATTTTATATATTGGATATCATATTATATAATTTAAATATTTGAAACCGGCACAAGTAATATATTAAACAGTTGCAGTATTAAAGTACTTGAACATTTATAAATTCCACATATTTTCTTACAATAATAGTTGTAGAGAAGAGCGGACTTTAAGAAAGATGTATCCATTCGTGGCCAAACCCCTGATAAAGAAACCTAGACCAAGAAACAACTGATAAAAAATGAGCATTTCTTGAAATGGATAAGTACACAAGACGTAAGGAAAGTAAGTTTTCTTCGTTGAGTTCCAAAGGCATAATGAATATTATACCAATAATAATAATAACACAAAGTACAGACTCTGATACTACCTCAAGAAGCACGTCATCGTGATGTTAACCAATGATATTGGTGTGAAGAGTAATTTAATATGAATGTGGTAAGCTTTCATTTTAGAAAAGAATAAAATAAGTCAAGCTTTTCTTAATATTATAATAACTAGAGGCATATATATACTCAGAGAGTGCAAACCTCCGCCGTCACGGGGTCCTTATGAGCCTTCCGAGGCGAATTTTTCACGACTGGGGCGGCGTAGAGGGACGGGGGAGGGTTCCCCTCGACGGAAATTCCAATAGGAAGACGCTCCAGGCACCCGATTTCACAGCACAGCGATATCTATTGGCAGAGTAGGCTAACTTGAAATATTTATTAGTATTTTGCTCATTTTGCATCTTAATTCTGCACTCAGAGATGCCAAAATTTAATCACTTGTTCCTTTTGGCATTTCCAAGAACTCCACAAAGTTTCATCCGAATCCGTTACGTACTTTTGAGTTATCCTGCTTACAAACAAACCAACAAACCAACGCCAGTGAAAACAATACCTCCTTCGGCGGAGGTAATGATAACACGGGTTGTTATATTCTTTCAACTCATACTAAAATGGTACATTTGCCGCGAAAATAGTAAATACTGTTTATAAATATAAATGAAGAGCAAAGGGGAAAAAGTAATAAAAAAATGAATCAATCTTAAACAACTGCAAATTCAGATAACGCACCTTCTAATTTATCTTTCAAAACTTCAACAGAATTAGGGTCCCTGAACAAGCTATCAACAAAAACTTCGAAAACCCTAAATTAAGGCCTTGAAAGTAAATAATTTATAAAAAATGTCCAATGTGCTTGTACCCTTATACGACTACTAACTCTTGAACTTTATCATAGTCAACAAATTTTGGATAATTTCCCTGGATTGAGCACATGTTACAAATTCTTATGAAATCGTACCCACTGAATCCAAATCGGGCCAGAGTATTTTCCTATAAGTCCAGATTGTTGTATTATTATTATATATATATATATATATATTTATTATTTGCTTACTGTCTTGGGTAATTAAAAGTTAACTTGGGAATAAGATTTATGCGATATTTGGCCCATAGATAATGTAGAGTGCCGAAGCAACGTTTGGTAACACTGAATATCAGAATATTTGTTATTTCTCGATTGTTGGGGAAATACGGCGGCACAAAAGGACTAAATATATCCAATTTATTTTTCCCATGGAATGAGGAGTGCGATATAGTCATATGAATATTCCTATTTCATGATACTTTTTTTAAGTTTCATTCTCTCTTTAGTTCTTTGTGTCGCTGTCTTTCTTCCAACATTGAAGAGGTAATAAATACAAAAAGAATATTATTTTTTTTAATAGCTAACACAAAAATATTTATCTCTTTAAGTCCGTTTCTACTGACAAAGATCTTATGGTCAATCGATGAGGCTAAAAATAAATACAGTTTTCAAGCCATCAAATGTTTAAATATGAAAAGCCGTTGTTTTTATTTTTCATCTTTTTCTATTGACTAATAATAATTAATAATGAATAAGAAAAAAACCACAATTTTATTTTTGATTTTTATTCTAAGGGCATAAAAGGATATACATCGGTTACTATAAGCTCAATAAGCACCAGCTCAAATTCCAAAGAGTTCCTTCATGAGACTCGAGCTTTGTCTGTCAGCCATTCCACCTGACGAGGCAAATGACGAGTCTTGAGAAGAGTTTAATCGAGAGGTACTGAGACGTTCGTCTATTTGAAATGACGGTGTATAGCTCTTGGATGAATCGATTTCATCCAGTTTTGAGAGGAGGTCGTTTTTCTTTGTTAACTCTAATGGCTTCTCCATGAACAGAGAGCGCGTTTCCATGGCTGTCCGTTCTGTAAAGTCAAACAAAAATTTATGAGCAATCGACGTGGAATAAGAATAAATTAAGCATCACAATTATACGCCATAGTCATTAAAATTTGGATGAACAGATAGTTTTATAAAACGAATGGAGCTATATTTACTCATGGTAAAGCAATTTCTAAATTTTTAAAGAACAACATTTCATTTATTTTATGAATTATAATTTGTGAATCAAGATTTAAATTATTTAAATACAAATGCATTAACATCATCTTGTTAAAAGTTTAATACTCTAATATCCTTTTATAAATAGATAACACTTGTAAAAAAAACTATTCCTTAATTGAGCAGATGATAAAAATTCTTATGAAATCGGGCCTCTTGAATTCAAATCTACCCTTTGTTTTTATCCTAAGGATTCAGATTTAATTTTTGACTATTTTTTATATCACCATTTTCTTGAAAAGTTCATTTATTTCATGTTCTAGTTTCATTTTTTAAATCAAATCGTTACTTAAATCGTTTAGAGCTTTTTATTTGCAAATACTTGGCTGGAGCGGAAAAACAAATATGAATTTATTTAAAATATATATATTAGTTACAGGCATTCAACAGTTGATTCTAAGCAGAATTTATTCGTATGTGATGTCATTTCCGACCTTCTAAATAAATTTAAAAAACTTTATTGTCAATTTAACAAGGGGAGTTGTCCTTTTCAAATTTCAATTACTTTTTTGGATCTTTGTTCATTATTTATCAAAAATGCACATATAGATGAAACTCAATTCTTCAATCTGCATAAATATGAATTCAAGTTATTATAAATACGTATCATTATCATTATAGATAATATTATTCTTAGATCGAAGTAAATAACAAAGGAGGATAATAATGACTCCATTATTCATATAGAGTCAAAGTGCATTGTTTAGTTATGTATTCATAATATCGGGTCACGTAAAACATTTCCATATCAATTTTACGTAATATGTTTTGGAACATTAAGTAGACAATAAGAAAAACATGGAATAGCAAGAAATAATATACTACCCGTATCGCCCGTAATTCGAAAGTTTGTTCGACTTGCTAGATATTTTTAATAATCTACCGATGGAAGACGGTGTTAGTAGAGTGAGGAGAGTGTAATTATTTTCAAAAAGAGGGATGTAATTCATTAAGGAGAAATCATTAATCTGATTAAAAATCTACCACTGCCTATTAAAATATATCATACATTCGGTTATGATAATAGGTGGTCTTTTAATGGAAATAATCGAAGTTTGTAAAAGTAATCTACGACCCGTAGTACCCACCTACCGAAATAAATAATATTAAAAGTTGTCCTCGCTGGGACAAAATTATTTTTAAAGCCAATAATCCACCAAATGGCTCCACATATTATATTAGTGGAAATCATACAAACCTTTATGGTTCTCTTTATGAGCGTCAGATGGCATCCAGAGTCCCACTTTACTTGCAATAGTTTGATCAGAACCTGTTGCCTCGTCTGTATTTCCTTCACCCTGAAAAAACCGTCTGGCTGCAGAAAATGTAGTAGTTTTCTCAATCACATAGCTGGACTTGTCTAAACTAGATTCTGAAGACGTCTTTGAGATATTCTTTTCCTCTGAAACTTTGTGGACCTTATCCTTGCTTATGATGGGTAACTAGAGATTATATTGGAAGAAAAAGAATAAGCTTTATGAAGTTTTAATTGCATATATATATATATATATATATATATATATATATATATATATATATATATATATATATATATATATATATATATATATATATTGAGGATGTCAATCATTAATCATTCTCGAATTGCTGCCTCAATTATTTGTTTTTATATTTTTAAAATGCAATTGCTATAATTTTAATACAATTTTATACAAAGTTATACAATCAGTCCAAAAATTAACTCATAGAAACTAGTTGCCTATTCAACATATACATATTTAAGCAAATATATTTATTTTTTTTAATCAAGTAAAAAGGGTTTGATATTATTCATATGTTTATATTTATCAACCAGGAAACGACCGGGACACCTTTTTTCGTCGGGACCCGGGCTGGGTCAGGACTTAAATTTTTCAAGCCGGGCCAAAACCGGGCCGGGACTTAATATATATTTTCATTCCTTGGAATGTCCAAAAATAAATAAGTGACGACGTTTTTTTAGAAAAGACTTTCCAAAAATAAGTGACTACGTTTCTTATAAGTCCCGGCCCGGTGTCTAAAAACACCGGGATACCGGGCCGATAAAAAAACAGCCGGGACCCGGTCGTTTCCTGTTATCAACTTAATTTAACTGTCATCACCTCGGTCACAGAACGTCTTTCCTTTGACGTCTTTGGATGTGCATTTAGGGATATTAGACGATTTGACGCGGACGTTCGATTCAGCCCAATTGTCAAAGACGGTTCGACGGTTTGAGATGAACCTGGAGCCTCTCTTCGAGATAGTGAGTAGATGTTGAAGCGATCGAGTTGTTTGTTCTTTTTTCTATATAAAAATAATACTCATTATTTATTTATTTCATACAACAAAACATATGTTAAGGAAAAGTAATACACATGAATAATATATGTGATGTCTTAAAATGAAGCATGAACATATTTTTACAAAATATAAACAACAAGCGTTTACTTTTCTATGAAAGATGTTTTATATTGTTTGCAACTTTTCGATTAAGTCGCTGAAAAATGCACTTTAAACATTTAATGGTATTTAAAACATTCCCTTTAAAATATAGCTTTATCATATCAAAAATAAATATTATAAATAATATGAGATGGTGATAAAATGAATATATATTGCAAAGATGTTCTGGCTCAGGAGAAGAAATTGATTGACTTATCTGTATTTGAAAACTCTTATTCTCTAACCCAGACATGGGCAAACTAAGGCTCGCGGGCCGTATATGACCCGTTAGACTATTTAATCCGGCCCGCCGAGCTTGTCCAGTAAATAATATAATAATGCTTCACAAATCGTTCATTACGTCATGTCCATACAATACCGCGTTTCGCCAATAGATGGCGCGCTGACATTTTGGCCCGCAAGTCAAAAAGTTTGCCCATCCCTGCTCTGACCCCTCATCGAGAGATCGATTCGATGACTTCTCAGCCATAGCTAATTTGCCCTTTGTCCGGCATGTAGAAAGATAATGAGAACACATTAAAGAAGGATGAGGCGACTCCCGAAAAATAAATAATGAAGCGTTTAAATAATTATTTTTAATGCATACTCGCATTAAGGGAATTGGGCAATTGAAAGCTCCATTGATAAGATGGAGAGGATCATTGGTCAGTCTTGGAACAGGCGAGAGAAAGAATCCGTTTCATGAGGACTCATGGAGAAGGAGGAAAATGAGAGACTGAAAGAGATGTTCATTACGATTAATTTCCCAGTCAGATTCGTATAAGGAATTCAAGCAGTTTTTCGTCATCATTATCTTTCAGGGCTTCTTTCAACGTTCTTCACGACCTGAGAGACACAGCGCAGCCTTAATTACTTAAAGTTGTCTTACATTAAAATATTGTCCACACTGAGCAAGGACGTCTCCTCATCCAAGTTACAATTGCGGTGGAGCCACAATGTGATCTCAGCTTGGACTATTCCTTTGACGAACACAGACAAGATTTTTCATGGATGAAGTACAATAACTACAATTCCTCGAACTACGGAAGCTGAGCCTCATACACCAAAAACTTTTCAAGGAGGCTTACATGCTGCAGTGAAAGTAAATAAATCTGGACACCGTCCATATTGACTTCATGGTCTTTGATTCTGAGGGAATCCTTTCAAGAGACAAGACAGTGCAAACTATGTTTTATTTCTTGGGAGAGCCCCATTGGATCCTTATTTTGCGTCCTGCCACTACTGTAATTTGTTTTATTAATTTGGCTTGGTGCTTATGTTGTAAAGTCCAACAAATATATCATGCAACGGAATATATTTTTGTTGACTATTTGAAAGGCTACATACCAGTGGTGCCAGGATGACAGCCCCAATGGACATCACATTGGGCCCGTTATTTCAGGGGTTGAGATGTGTTTGTTTTTTAAATAATACTATGATGCAATATCAACAAATTTATATCTACTTTTTTTTGTTTCGTGTTTGGTGTTGCCAGGCCAAAAATGTACCGGCAATTTGGCCCCCCAAGGTCCCACTTGAAAACAATCTGGCTCCTTGAACGATTTCACCCTGGCATCTTTTATGCAATTAAGATAAAGTACATATCTTTATTCAAGTGGATATACTTCAGCATATGGTTATATAGCCTTTGAAATATATTAATTAAAAATGAACAGTCTTGATATTTTCAAAAAAGACATAAAGGATGAACCCTATGGCGAACAACCTTTTAACTTACATATTAAGAAGAAAAATTACTTCTACAACAATAGATTCCTCAACAGGCAAATAATGATCTCTATTTTGTTGTCCAATGTTATTTTTACAAAAAACGTATTTCTAAAAAGCTAAGTTTAAAATGATACTAATTAATGCAAATTTTCATAATTCATAACAAAAGTTGTTTCATTACACATCGAGTCCTCTTATTCATTTTACTATTTTCATTGATTTTCTTTCATATCCGTTATTGTGTTATAGTATTTAAATTCGTAGGTTTGTTTTCAAGTAATAATTTTAAATTATAATTTTTTTTTTGGTTAAGATGTTTATTTATTAGCTAAAATCCATACAGTGTAAAAAAAACAATACACAACAAAGTAGACGATAAAAACACAATTTTAAGGCAGTAACAATAAAATCAAACAAATATATTTTTTTTTTTTTACACATTACCTTAATTACATATAATTTCACCGGAATATATTTTAGAACGATAAATAAATATATGTTAGACAAAAAAATTATTAAATTTTTTGATATTTAACATTTTAATTTCCTCTGAATCAAGAGAAAAAATCACCAAAAATATGTATTTTCATAAAATGATGCTTGAGGAAAAAAGAATAGAAAACGCATTTTTCGGTTTTTAGCTATTTGTTACTTGATAAGCAATGAGCACATGGATATTATCCTCAAAATTTACCTTTTTAACAACTTATAAATGAATCATAACAACTAACTATCGTATTAACCTTTGAATGATTAGAAATAGCTTCAGAAAATGGCTCCTAAAGATATGGAATATTTTTTTTAGCCGCAGTTTATATGCAACTATTTCTGTTGATAATTCTAGCAATTCAACTGGTTTTTGCTTGTATGATTTTTAGTAAGAGAAAAGTCACATCAGTATGTGACTGTTACATAGCGATATAAAGACATATAGCCTTAGATTCTTCTGAGGAATACGTTTTTGTGTCCGATATAAACAAATATTTCTATCTCTATGATCAACTTACGATGACGTAGTACAAATTACTTTGTTTATATTGGACATAGAATACAGCTGAACGATGTTTCTCTGCTGTTGACGGAATAAGCTCTCTATATCTTTATATCTCTATGGACTGTTATCGCTCTTTTTCCCCCTCTCATCCATACTATGAGTATAACGACTCTAACGACGACACTTCCATGGAACCCAAGGTACAACACCTGACCAATCCATGTTTCCCAACCTGCTCCTTTCAACCTCATTGGCAGAAAGTCAACCCTCAAAACTCCTCCCTTCTACGGCTATTATCCAGAAGACTCCTCCGGTATCCACTGCGGAATTCAAGTCCTTCAACTGATAGCGCGGACAGGGGAAATTTTCCCTCCATGTACCTTCCGGACGATCATAGCTTAGAGCCCCATTTTGTTAAATCGTCAAACTAGAAACGGGCATGAAGGGCTCCACCAGAAGCTCTTCGGAGTCCGTTCTCCAGTGTGTCACCAGCAAAGAGAGAGCAGTGCAGATGTGTCCATAGAGACCAAGTAGATTAACACACTTCAGCCGAGGGTGTCTTCGCGCACTGCCAAAGACAGGAAGGAGTTCCTTGTACGGATTCGGCTGAAGATATTCGGAGTCCTACTGTAGTTTCTGGTCATCCTTGGCTAAGGATACCAACTATTGTTACTTGTTTTATTTTTAATGGGATTTTTTAAGAAGAATTAAATGTCCCAAACGCATTTTTCAGCGACTTAATCGAAAAGTCGCAAAAATATTTATTGTATTTGGTGAAAATATGACGTGCTTCATTTTAAGAAATCACATAACCTTAGTATATTCAGAAATAAGTGTCATAGTGTTAAATTTCAAATACTTCCTTGACAAGGAACGATTTCGGAGGCCAACAAAAAGTATTTATTGATTGTGTTTTTTCTCAATTATAAGTAAATGATGAGGATAATTAAAAATACATAGACTATAAATGTAATTCACTTTTCTGAATAGGAACCATAATATTTAATGTGATAAAAAATAATAATACTATATACTGTCAAATATATCTTTTTTCTGTCTTCCATTATAAATATAATTTTATGCCCTTGAAACGCCGCTCTGTTATATCGACATTTTACCGTTTTTTCCTAATATATCCTTTAAATATCATTAAAATGAAATTTTGAAATGAATAAAGAGTGATTTTATTAAATTCGTACAACTTAAGTCATCTGTAATTTTCATATTTCAAGGTAAAGCGTAAAAAAGTTTAACACTTAAAATATGAAAATGTATCCAAAAATGAATGCTTATAAAATAGACTTATTGATGAAGAACAAGATTTTATTATAGAGCACATAGTTTCAAGACCGTATGTTTTCAATTTCCTAATGTCCGAGTAGCGGCCTATTATGTTTTGGATAAGATTCCATGACACATGAAATTATATTGTTTGGAAAAATGTCAAACTACATTGTTTGACAAAATACATATTCATTTAAATTAAATCTGAAAAACAATTTTTGATATCTGATTAATATATCCCCTTTCATACAACTTATGCATCCTTTTTATATGTATAACTTACCTTTGTCTATCAATAAATAAAGGTATAAATACCTGAACATTTTCAAGAAGGCTTTCATTTGTTTGACTGAGAGCTTCAATTTCCTTTTCAAGGTCTTATACTTTGACTTCTCCGATGACATCTGTTGCTTGTGATTCTTTTCCTTAACTGTCAACTTGTGCATTAGATCCTTCAAAAAATTAAAACTTCATGTACTTTATCTTTATTTTTCATAAAATATCAAATTTTGAAACCCTTAATTCATTGTCGCGTAGAAGAAGTTGAGCTTGAAGATCATCGACTTGCTTTTGTAGCGATTCTCGCTCCATTAGGTCATGGTCCTCAGCAAGGCTCTTGAGATGTCGATTAGCCTCTCGCATATTGAACAATTGCTCTTCCTTATCACTTAGCTTGAAGTTAAGGTTACGCGCTATCTCTTGATACTAAAATAATAATAAACAAGTCTTTTAGAAATTTTACTTAATTTTGAGCTATGGAATTATGTAAAGGAAATCTTTATTTGTAGTTATTTTTCATTAGGCAACTCATTTTTCTTTCTTTTCTCACGCCTATTTGTCAGGGTGAAAATATATTTATGGACATGAATGAGAAACAAAATAAATATTAAGTCTTTCCAAATAATAGTTTTTTGGATGAAATTCTTATTTCTTAGTTGTTTTTCATAGCTCAATTATTGCACCAACTACAACTATTATCCACGCTCCTTTTCTCTCCATCAATCACGTTCTATCAAAAGAGTCCCAGAGTGTATCTTGAATGATTACCTTTTTTAGTTGAGCTTTCAAGACCTTTATTTCCTCCGTATGTGAGTGAGTAGCGTGGGAAGCTCACCCTCGATGCCATAGAGTTTGGATAGTTCCTTGCCTTGGCGTTTGATCAAGCGATTCAAGGTTCTGTTTTCCTCTACGAGAGCCTGTTGAATGATATTAAAAACAAAAGGTCGAATTCGCCTCTTCTATGACTAAGATATTTTCATTATACATTCATAGAAGTATTTTTCTCTCCATGAGAACTTACTATAGAACTAAGGATTAGTATTGATTATTTTCCCTACACAGTAATCGATATGATTGGAAATAAATGAAAATTATAAACTCATTTGTTACCAACTGAATGAAATATTATATATATATATAACATACTTTTCAAAAAATCCAAAATCTTTACAAAAACAAAAAACATATGTATCGATTTTGGACATGCAGATTTAAAGTTTTTAAGCTTTAAGAAATAAAATGACATAAGAAATTAAGAAATATACGAAAAAATATTACTCCAAATCAAATAAAAAACGTAATGGTGGATACAATATCAAAATACTTAATGTATAACTATTATTCAAAGAAAACTATTCAAACACATTTTATTTTACCTTATTAATTTCTTTGTATAATCACATAATAAAATATATAAAAAAATTAATTACATGAATCAAACTTCATCCTTTTCAGATCAAAACCAAATTTGAATAGAAGGAATTGATATTCATACTTTTTTTCTAAGTTTTGGTCTGCCATAGAGCAAGGTTTATAATTGAATTTTAATTTAGAATTAGTCAATATCAAGAAAAAATAAGGATCATACATATGTTGGATGATAAGTTGTTAATCATGACAATTTTATTATTTAAGAAAATTCAGCAGTTTTTAAACATTCATATATATATATATAGTATATATATATAACGGTTACTAATTCAATATTTTTTAATAAATACACCAATATAGATTTATAGGAACATAAGTTTGTTTTGGAGTAAAAATATGATTTTATGGTCACAGTTCAAAGACCAAATATGAGGTGAATTAAATGTACAATTTTTCCTTTTGAACCTTGGTGATTTATTTTTGAAAATTCACCTGGATTAATATTTTTTTGAGAGTATTTTTCTCTCGATTAAAAAAATATATAATTTTAACAAAATAATAACTTTTTTTACTTGGTTCGTTATTGTTTCTAGTGATTTATTTAAGATTATATACACTCATTTTTTCTATGTGCTCAAAGAGTCTTTTATAACTGTTTGAAAGTTATAAATTTTGATAATCAATCATCCTAAATTAGATAAATAATTCTATGATTCTACAAGTCTGCCAATTATTTAGGCGATCCGTGCATAGGTACTTTTTTGAGGATCAAATATTTAATTAATTTCGCCAGTCTACTTACATTTAATTTTCCTTGCAGTAAATGAATTCGATTGGATAATTCATTTTTCTCTTTAATCCTTGCCGAATTTACTCTGTTCTTAACATAGGAAGATGTCGAGGATCCCCCCTTGGACTTTCTCCAACATGCCCCATCGTTGGTAGAAACTATGTGATAAAGAAAATGCAACGTCATTTTCTAAAATATTACATATGAATCAGAAAGCCGTCTGAATTTTTTTTTATATTTCAAAATATGTAACCGATTTATAGAAATGAAAAACATATTCAAGATTTAATGGACGGAATTATAGATTATTTAAAGTAGTATATATTTCAATGACGTCACCGTGACGTCAGAATACGATGAATTATAACGTTGTTCTTAGGTTTTGAATGTTTGCTTGATTAAAAGTCGATATGAAATTGAATTTTTAATGAAGGCACATTAATTTTGATTTTTTTAACTCACTATGTGTTACGTTAATAATATTATGTGCCATATTCTGACAGCACGTTAAATATATTTATACATGGCCAATGTGCCAAATCACCACTTTTTGTTTGAGGACTATAAATATGATATGCTTCAACTACATGTTAAAAAATATTCGTTTCTTAACCGAAAGATCAACAAAGGATTAGTTGATGCAGTCTCTATGGGCATGAATTAGTAGAAGTCTCTATCTGTTTCTTTAATTTTAAGCTTAATCAGCAAATTAAACAGCTTTAACATTGTTGTAGAACAGTTTTTATTCGAAGATGTTTACTTTGGCACATTTTATATGTTAAATAATGGCAATTTTAACTTAAATATATGATATATATCAAATATATAGGTAAGAAGGATGGAGATCGATATGATCATTTTAATGTTAAGGAAAATACCAGATGCAAATCCATCAAACAGAAAAGGCAAATATTTAATTGTAATTTAGCTAATAAACAGTGATTAATCTAGAAAAGATGATATGTAAAGTTGAAATGCTTATACATATACATTACCCGATGATGTTTGTCTTCGGCGTGACGTTGAATTCGATGAGCATCGACTCATTTGAGGGGATTTCTTGATTTGACCCTCAAAAATGGAAAAGTAAGGAGATCAGCAACTTGATGAGATGTTGCTGCCACCTCTTTGTTCAAATCGTTTGTGTTATCAAATGACGGCTCTTCATAGTCGTCCGAATATCCATCGTCATCTTCTTCCTCATTTTCCTCAGGCACTGATGCATTTTCTCTATTTAAAAAAATCATCAGTAATTAATTAGTTTGTGTCCTATATATGCCTCTAATGCCTTCAATGTAAATGCGATTTTGATTGCAAGAAATCCAAATTAGTACTCAGTTTTTATGTACATCCAAAATTGAACGAGATATTAATGTTTTGAAATTGTCATTTTTGGGTATTTCCCATAAAAAGACTATTTCAAAACTTTAATATCTCGTTTAATTTTGAACGTACATAACACATAAAAATCAACTTGAAATCCTTGTAATCATAACTATATTTTGCACCAAATTGTTTGAAATTGCATTTATTTTGATGACTTTAGAGGTGATCTAATGGCGGAAAAAAATAATGCATAAGTTTACTACAAAACTTTTGAGTCCGTTGAAGAGACACTTCCCATTATTTGATTTCATTCAAACTTTCACAAGATGATCTCTATGCACTAAGTTAAAATCCTAGGGGGATCTCAACTCTCAAATCCGAAATACGTGAAATAAGAATCACCCTAATATATATTTATTAAGTCACGATGACGTGACTTAAGGAATAATTAAGATGAAGTTACAAATATATTTAATAAAGATAAAAATGTTCCAAAACTTTCAACACACTTTGAATAGCCGAATCAGAAAAGGCTGTGAACAGACCTTAAGTACTCAAGACGAAAATAACTATGATGTCTCGATATGACAATAAAGACAAAGATTGGGGGAACACAATTATTCCCCTATTGATTTCAAGTCTCCAATTCAAGTCAAGATCAGTTCTTTGATACAGAACTATATTAAGATATATTAATTAAAAAGGAAAGGAATATATCTGACTCAAAATTAATAGCTAAATATCAAGGAATGATGGGAAGAGGTGAGGTTCATTTTTAGGAGCAAAATAAATTTTGGCCGAATTTTAATCATGTACATACTCACAAAAGATCTACAGTTAAATATTTTCAACTATAGAGGGACGTGGTCCTATAAATTTTGGGAGAAAAAATAGTTAAAGGGGAGGGGAAATGTTAATTATATTTTTGAGACAGTTTTGATACAAATTAAAAAGAACCAAATCCTTTTCAAAAAATTCCTAATTTTAGAGAATTTGCAAGGAATACTTCCTCAAATGGTATGCTTGGATTTGATATTCAAACAACTATTTGCATGTTTTGAAAGCAACGATAGTAATAACAACAGTCATATTAGAAAGCCCCCCTTTTAAACACTTTCAGCAATCGTTTCCTTATCTGAAATTGGCATCTAGGTTAATTAATATGCCGCAGTCGACTTTAAAATCAGGGCAAATATTCTAGTTATTAACCCCTACCTTATTTTCTAGCAAGATTAAATGATAAGCATGTTTTTGTTGGTGGACCAGGTATAAAAAATACTTTGATTAAAGCATATGAATAAAATGTTGCAATAAATGAGAAGGAATGAACAAAGGAGGACACATTTTATTTGCTTTATAATCGCTGGGACTCTGAGTCATATTTAAAAAACTCTTGTTGGTATGACATAAAGTTACCTTTATCTTAGTATAGACGTGTATGAAAGTAACTATTTTTTTTATCCGTAGTAGTATATTCAAAGTGATCGTACTACATTGTAATTTGAATCTGTTACTTATATTTTTATCTTATATACTTACATGGCGTTATAAAAACCATAATTTGTTGTGATTGGATTATATATATATATTATTTTTCCGCCAGTATCCATCGAAAATATCCGATATTTGTGACTAAATAATATGACAATTTTGGGTTTAATACAATGTCTTCAGTTCATCGTTGCCCGTGATCGTTTACATTGTCTCTGTCACACACTTATTTATCTATGTTTTCCATTGTCACCCCACCCATAACCCATACATGCATATTCTTTGGTCCAAAAGAGAGTAAAATATGTATATATATAGGTAGAGTCACAGAGTTGAATTCATTGCTTCAGGAATGAATAATTTAGTACTCTGGCCCTAAAGTGAAGGGGAAGTAGGTTTTAGGAGCAAGCAGAAGAACCATACACTTTCCAATGTGCATACACACGATGTTTAAGAAACATAATACATCAAGACAGGATTGGTCATTACGTATCAATAGTAATAATAATGAAAATACTTCATATTCAATTTTTATTTAAAAAAATTATAATGGGGTTGATTACTATTCGATTTAAAAAATGATGGCTTTTGAGGACAGATTGAAGATATAAACTTATACTCGGAGGGTTGTAATTTATAAAGTATATAAATGTTTTCGTTCTTTTTCAACACTAAAATTAGAAAAATAATGTAGCTTATCGTTAGGTTCACAGCCGACCGCGCATGCGCGGTGAGACTATGAAAGTGATGCAGATGCGTCATCAGACTAATTTAAATATCGGGAACACTAGAAATAATGCCCAATATTGATCCGTTAAATCTGAAATATGACATCAGTGATATCCCTTCCATGTCCAAACCGCACATTCTTCATACAGGCTGATGCCGGATTAAGTTCCGGTGAGGTAAGCCTAATCTAGTAGATAACTATTACTCTCTGTCTCTATCATTATTCTAGTCTTGACTCTTACATTATCCAAGAAGAAATCATGGAAAATGAATTTCTTAATGGCTATGATAAAAGTTTGTTAATATTATCAATATATATGATTTTATGATGGTTGTTTAATATAATCAGACTTGTGGGCGTAAGCAACGTTAGCGATCGTCCGTTCGATTTGAAAAAAAAATCGTTCAGACATTCGTCCGTTCAATTTTTAGAGTTCGTCCATTCATTTCCCGTTCCTCCGTTGAAAAATATCAATTATTTTAATTTGTTCGTATATCAAATTTGAAAAAATTCATGATTAAAAAAACGTCATCACTTTAGCCAGAATAACTCTCAGTCATTTCAATTAAACTTCTGCTCGTAAAAAAAACGTCCTCACTTTTTTTCTGGAGTGACATCAGAAACATTGCTTGAACTTCTTTTATTTTAAAAAATATCCACTCTTATCGCTCAGAAAGTATATTATAAAGTTTTCTTTAAAAACATATAAATTGAACAAACGAACTCCAGCACAAAAAATTACGTTCGTCCGTTCATTTATAATCCATTCAGGCGTTCGATTTTGAATGTGCGTTCGCAAACGGCGTTCGATTTTCCGTTTAATCCGCGACCCTGAATATAATCCTAGTTACTATAAATAGATATTGATAAATATCGTAACTGCTTATGATTTACTATATCCTCATTTTAGTACACATATTTTATATTATAGGTATAAATACATTAATTTTTATTCCCTAAAGTTCATATATAAAGCGTAATAATATATTTTTGTATTTTTTTAATAAAACTTCACTGGAGCAAAATAAATATCATTATTACCTTAGTGTCTTCCCCGGGATTTTCCTTAACCGACTTGTCATTCCACACACTCTCTAATTGTGACTAGGAGAAGAAAAAACCAAATGGTAAGCCAGACAATTACAGAGTAATAATAATAATGACATGTACCCTCACTTCTTAAAAGAGAAAAAAGGCAGACAAGCCCCTTACTTATAGGAGGAGAAGGATTAAAAAAGAAGGAACTATAAAGTGTGGGCAATAGAGAAAAAAGTAATAGAAATATATAGAAATCATGACGTCATGAGGATAAAAATGTTCAATAAATATAAAAGTTTATAGTTTCCCTGGATGTAATAATTTATCAATTTTCGAAAACTTATCCGTAAAATATTATAATAGAGTATGAAACATATATATATATATATATATATATATATATATATATATATATATATATATATATATATATATTTTATATTATTTTTTTTTTTTCTATATTGTTCGTCAGAATTTCATCCGACTGGATATAAATAAGCATTAAAATTAGTCACTCAAACCTAGGATCTTATCAATGAGGTAGATCAAAAATGACCGTCCTCTCTCGGGATTTGAACCTGCACCCCCAACTTTGAGAGTTGAACACGCCTTAACACGTACGGCTATCGCACCCCTTAACATATATAATGTTCATTATACTCTAACATACGCGTAGGGGAGGAGTTTGGTTGGGGGGACAGCATTCAATTTGCCCGAATTTTAACAAGAACTGTTAATCTGTCTTTGTGGGTTGTATCAAGTTGGTCCAAGACTGATGTCTGAGGCTTTTTATTGACTTTTGAAATTATCCATTAAGACATTGCAAGTCGATGATTACCGCTCTTGGCATGCTTCACTAGTCGTTCCGGTTTCTTCCGATTGCTGTATGTGAAAGTGGAACCAAATAAAACTTCTGACACGGGAAACAACCTATAGATTTCGTGGGAATATCAAAGCTCGTCCATTGGTACTTTTTGAGCAGGTCAGGATTAAAGTTTCTTGCCCCACTTCCCTGATCTAGCTGTTTCCTGTTGTATTCATCCAACAGAGGTTGATGTGGATGATCTCGCATGTCAGTGTGATGGTAGCCTATGGGCCCATGCTCTTTATCATTATTTTCTGTTTTGTCCATTGTAGGCTGTATATCCTCTACCACTGCCTCTACAGCTAGCAAATTAAGAATCTTCACCTTTACCTCTTCAGTATGTTCATTATTGTCAGTTGGTATGTCCTTTATACTGCTTGATTCTTCTGTATAGGAAGTGGCCTCCGTTGGCATCATTGTCTCATTTTTTCCCCCTGTTCATAATTCCGAAGGAAAGTTTTTTCTGCTTTTGATCAACCAAAGGAATAAACTTTACTTGTTCATCATTTTCATGCACTCTTGACACGTGTTTCCTCTTGTAGTCGCCATCAACTTCTTTCCCACACTTTGAACATCTTACTCTGCTTCTGTATAGCCTCTTTCTTGACTTATTCATGACCAAAACCTAAATTCATTGGATTTAACTTAGTGAAGTGAACATTAATTTAATTATAATTTTCAAATATAAGTACATTCTGGTCAATACAGCGAGCAGAAACTTACCTCTATGGAGAAAAGTGTTGTTTAGTAGTTCAATGAATAAAGTTGCCGAAACTCCATAAGGTACATACCATTTTCACTTAACAATTATTTCTGAGAAGAACTTTATTACTATCGTAGGACTATAACTTGTAACTCCGTTGTTATTTTACATCTCTTCTACTGGGGAATGGACAATTCACCGCCGCCGACTCAGCGCCGCCGATTCAGCACCGGCCGATTCAGCGCCAGCCATTCAGCGACGGCCGATTCAGCACCAGCTTCAATGACTTTGATTTAAAAAAATTAAGACCTTTTTCAAAGAAAATTATGTTTCCTGTAGCAGTACAATTGGTCAAACCTAGCACAAGATAATTGTCTTGCAGAAGTATTCAACAACTATATCAAACCCACCTACATAGGTAAAAATACGAGTGAAGAAACCCTCATTCTTGGGTCCTCAGGTCCCACCAGCCACAACAATGGTGTATTGGGGTTTCAAACCCATCACAAATTGTAAAATACGAGTAAGGAACCCCTCAAATGCCCTTTTGCGCACCTTAAGTTCTCGGGTTCCGCCAGCCACAACAATGGTGTATTGGGGTTTCAAACCCATCGCAAATTGTAAAAATACGAGTAAGGAACCCCTGAAATGCCATTTTGTGCACCTTGGATCCTCAGGTCCCGCCGGCCACAACAATTGTGTATTGGGGTTTCAAACCCATCGCAAATTGTAAAAATACGAGTAAGGAACCCCTCAAATGCCCTTTTGCGCACCTTAAGTTCTCGGGTCCCGCCAGCCGCAACAGTGTGGTATTAGGGTTTTAGTCCCACCGTCATTAGTAAAACTACAAGTTAGGAACCCCTCAAATGTCATTTTGTGCACCTTGGGCCTCTGGTTCCGCCAGCCGCAAAAATGGGTATTGGGTTTTGAAACCCTTCGCCAATTATGGTCGCTCACCTCTAATAAATACTTTTTTTGTGAAAAGGTTGTGTGCTTTTTTACATAATTTTATATAAATATCATTTGAAGGGTTCCTTACACGTATTTTTACAATTGGCGGAGGTTTGAACCCAATACCCTATTAATGCGGCTGGCGGGACCCGAGGACCCAAGGTGCATAAAATGGATTTGAGGGGTTCCTAACCGGAATTTGTATAATTGGCGAAGGGTTTGAAACCCCAATACCACATTGTTGCGGCTGGCGAGACCCGAGAACTTAAGGTGCGCAAAATGGCATTTGAGGGTTCCTTACTCGTATTTTTACAATTTGCGATGGGTTTGAAACCCCAATACACAATTGTTGTGGCCGGCGGGACCCGAGGATCCAAGGTGCACAAAATGGCATTTGAGGGTTCCTTACTCGTATTTTTACAATTTGCGATGGGTTTGAAACCCCAATACCCCATTGTTGTGGCTGGCGGAACCCGAGAACTTAAGGTGCGCAAAAGGGCATTTGAGGGGTTCCTTACTCGTATTTTACAATTTGCGATGGGTTTGAAACCCCAATACACCATTGTTGTGGCTGGTGGGACCTGAGGACCCAAGAATTGAGGGTTTCTTCACTCGTATTTTTACAATTTGCGATGGCTTTGAAATCCCAATACCCATTGTTACGGCTGGCGGAACTCGAAGGCCCAAGGTGCACAAAATGACATTTGAGGGTTTCTTTACTCGTATTTTTACCATGTAGGTGGTTTGAAACCCAATACCCCGTTGTTGTTGAATACTTCTGTAAGACAATTATCTTGTGCCAGTTTGACCAATTGTACTGCTACAGAAAACATAATTTTTCTTTGAAAAAAGGTCTGATTTTTTTAAAATCAAAGTCATTGAGGCTGGCGCTGAATCGGCCTGCGCTGAACTGGCTGGCGCTGAATTGGCCGGCGCTGAATTGGCCGGTGCTGAATTGGCCGGCGCTGAATCGGCCGGCGCTGAATTGGCTGATGCTGAATCGGCGGTGCTGAATCGGCGGCGCTGAGTCGGCGGCGCTGAATTGTACCGTACCCCTTTTACTGAGTACTAAGTAGTATCAAAGTACACTCTTCTTACCTTCTACGTGCAAGGTGCATATTTTCAGTGGCACCAAAATTATTAACTTAAATGTGTGATAAAATTGAATCTCATTTTTCTCATAAGCTAAAAGTTCAGCGCTATTTTTCTTCAAAAGGGGAAAGGGTGGAATTTTAATTTGAATTGAATTCACATAAAGGTGGAAAGCTCTTGTTTATAATTCACAATTCGTTTGCTTTCATAATTTCAATTTTTTTCTTTAACTTAAATGCCCGAATACCTCAACCAATTTGCCCGAATTTAAGCATTTACCCGATTTTTTTTTTTTTTTTTTTTGGGGGGGGCAGTTGCCCTCCCGTCTCCTACGCCTATGTAGTCTAGGGATGACCTCATTGTGCTTAACAAGGTCTCCATGTTATCAATCAAGTGCTTTAGAACCGAGGTAATTAAAACGATGACGTGACTTAAGGAATTATTATGATGAAGTTACAAATATATTGAATAAGAATACTTTATCTTGTAATATCGAGTGCAGCGAAAATACACTCTTGATCCAGAGCTCCATCACAGTATAATTAGACAACCTGAACAAGAAGCTCGAAATTTCCGAGATGATGGCTGTACTGTTCTAATATAATTGATTGAGATACTGTTTACAATTATTACTACGGTCTCTGGTGGCTTAAGAAAGCCTTGCTAATTTAATCCTTGGACAATGGTGGTATTACAGTTTGTGCAGCAGACAATAGATACCTTGGACTCGATTTGCACCAAGAAAGTAAAGTCATGGCAATAAGCTATTCCACAAAATTTATAAATAGTCTATCCCGGAAAACCAGATGAGGAGTGCTGTAGTGCCATCAGTTATCACAAAGCCTAAGAACACGACATATGCGGGGAGGATTGTGGGTCTGAGTGTCTGGAGTGTTCAATGATACATCTCTGAAGATCAAGTACCTTAAAAGTATCCATTGTTGTCTTTCCAGGGTCTAAAAGTGAACAGGCCAAAATTCGCAAGTCTTGTTCGGAAGCCATTTCTCAACTTGGACACCTACAAAGTTATAGTTTTTTCTTCATAGTTCAATCTATATAAATAATGAAGTTATTTAAACATATGCATAGGTATAATTATCATTAGGTGACCCTTATTAGATCGAGATAAGCACGGAAGAAGGATAATGACAACTCCATTATCCATACATAGTAAAAGTGCATTGCATAATATGTTAATGTATCCATAAAATCCGGTCACCCGAAATACGAAAAATGTTTCAGAGAATTAATAGACAAAATGAAGAATTGAAAAAATCTTACACCGGTATCGGTTGTCGTTTGAAAGTTCATTGGACTGGATAGATGTTTTACAAATCTACAGATGGAAGACGGTGTATATGTTAAAATAAAAAAGTTATATTTTTAATAAAACATACTAGCGGATTTTCAGGATCGTCCACTTTGTTTGTTCTTCCGTTCAATCCACATTTAAAATAAATATTTTTATTGTTCCTACTTAATAGAAACAGCAGTTACTCTGGGATTAGAACATGTGAATTGCATCCCTACTCTAATGATAACGAAAACTGTATCTAAAACTGTACTGTATCTAAAACTGTGGGTATCTAAACTGTACTGTATCTAAAACTGTACTGTACCTAATTTTCCTTGGCACCTGTAACTTATCCATAGAAAAGTTGACCAATAAATGTATAAGAATCCAAATCCTCCACATATATTTTTTTTTCTCCAAACATAACGCGTCATTATCAAGAAATTGCAGGAAAAAAATCCCACATAAAATAAGCCTATGGAAAATTAATTTGCTGGGACTAACCAAAGGGTCAAAACATACCCGTTAAATCATTCAAAGATATTTTTATTTTTTCTTGAAAAAACTCCCCTCAATCAACCAATTATCAAGTCCAAACAATAACATAAATATCAAAATAGAGATTCATATTTATAATAATCATATTAACATGTTTTTTTTAAATATTTATTACATGTAATATTTACATATTTTTATGGGACGCTTTTATCAGAAGATGGAGGAACAGGAATAGATGAATTCAATCAAGAGAAACCTGGCATAGGGACGGAATCATGTTTCACTGGCAATTTTTCTCCTAAAAGAATAAACGATGTTCCTTTATAACTAGTACAGTAATAAATGATTTCAGTTTATATAGATATTTATATTGTTCCTACTTTAATAGAAACAGCAGTTACTCTAGGATCAGAACAAGTGAATTGTAGCCCTATACTAATAGTAACCAGGGTATGTAAAAAACCCAAAATTTTGAAAAACCCCGAAAAAAATCCGGTTAAAAAACCCGGGTTTTACCGTGGTTTTTTTCAAAATTCGGGTTTTTCATTACATCTTATTAGATAATAGCTAATAGCTAATTAATGGTGTAATGAAAACCCGAATTTCGAAAAAACCCACGGTAAAACCGGGTTTTATTCGGGGTTTTTCAAAATTTTGGGTTTTTTACATACCCTGATAATAACTGTACTGTATTAAGGGCAACCACACATTCAACTATAATTAGGAATAAACAATTACTTATTGGATTGAAACTCCTCACTAATTAATTATTTAGTTTAATTGTAAGTTTTTTATGAGCCTATATCCTCTATAAAAAGAATTATTTAATTGCATGTCTTCACTATATCCAATAAATTTAAAAAGGTAGTACAAAAGAGCTATACACTAATGCAATATTACCAGAACAAATGTCTTTCACGCTTCCTTTTCCATTTCGTTCATTGACTTTTTGAACTATGGATCTCTGATGAGCTGACGGATCTGAGGCCCATCAAAGATGCTAGCATTCAAATTTTTCATGGTCAATTCTAGAAAAGTCTGGCACGAGTAAGTGAAGCAGTCACAGTCTTTGTTCGGTGCCTTGGTGAACTACTTGATTAAGCCGAGCTCGATTTGCAGCGGGGAGAAGAGTATTATGTCTCTGTCCATCAGAAAGACGTTGGTGACGTTCCTTTCTCTGCATGGTACCAATTCCTCCCATAAAGGTCAATTCTTCTTCGTTAATGCTGAGCACAGTCCCTACAATCCCACATGCACAGAAAACATTGGTACTTAGTGACACCAGACTGTTGTCCCAACAAAACGTTCATCATCTTCACGTCAACACAAATAAATCAGTTATCCTGATAATAACCAATTTTATCCAGCACATACTTCAGAGCTTCATACTTCTCTTTCAGTGTAGTCGAGTTAGCAATGAGTTCAGAGGCAAATTGGTTGCCGTTATGCAGCAAAACACATTTCAGTGACCGCTTGCTGCTGTCAATGAACAGTCTCCAGTCTTTGGGTTCGTACTGTGCTACCCCAAGCTTTACCAGAAGCTGCGCAATATCAACACAATACACCAAGTCATTTTCTTGATAGAAAAAACACGATAGAAACATCGATTACTGTCATCTGAATTGTGGAATTGATAATAATAAGTATGCGTAAATTGCATGTTGCGTCACCACTGTTCAAACTTCAGGACTTGAACTACTGTTTCTTCGAATTTTGAAATGTTCAATGGCAGGGAGGTCTCTCTTCAGATTCCAACAGCTGTATGTCTGTTGTGGAAGAAGCTGATAGGAGCACTGTCAGAGAGGAGGGTTTTTCCTTCAATCTGGATACCAGTTGTTTGGCAGAGTTCTTTGACAAGCTAAAGTCGCGAACTAGATCATTTAACTCCTTTTGTGAAAATGGATGTGGAACATCATCTTCAAGAACTACTTCTTTTTCTTCAACACTGGAGGCATCTTCATCACTAATGTCAGTAAGTTCGAAAATAGGCACTGGAATTGCACGAACTACAGGACGACGTGCTGATTGAAGATCAGGATACTTGACGCTGCCTCGGTTCTTTTGTTGATTCCAGACACATCAACAGCGCAGAAGTAGCACTCAGTGACATGGTTTGTCGGTTCCATCCAAACCATGGGAATTCCCAACTTCAGACTCTTCTTGTCGTTAGTCTATGGGTATTGAGTTATGGGTTATGTTATTCTCAGAACGCGACAGAGCGACGAGCGTCATAATTCGTAGAGGCCTGAGTACGATCCAGGAGGTATATATATATTTACAAATAAAGGGACACGAATATATTAGTAGAATTTATTTTTATATGTAGAAATCTCCAGGAAATCTTAACGTAGAGGAGGACAGTACAATACTGTTTTTCTACAAGGAAGGAAAAAGGTAAGTACGACCCGCACGCCGGTCAAACTCATTTTTTCCTTCCTGAATATAAATAACAATAATAATAGCAACAGGGGTGAGCTGTGTAAGCGCTCCTAATCAGACCACCACAATTCCACCAACGAAAATCTCGGTGCATGCTTTGCACACCGTGTGTGGTTCCAAAGCTTTATCATGGTCTCCAAGTTTAATACCAAGTTACCTCACTAATTTTGGAAGACTTTATGACTGCAAACTGACCCCTTTTCGACATAATCACCCAAAACTATTTTACTTCAATACTTCTTGTCATTAAAATAATTATTTACAACTAATACAATATTTGGCATACCATTTTACCCCCTCCAACTTCTTCAAAAATGCTCTACACATGCGTAAAATGTACATTTTAGAAGTCGGGGGGGGGGGGGGAGAATCTAAAATGCCATGTCAAATAA
This sequence comes from Caligus rogercresseyi, assembly GCA_013387185.1. Classification (NCBI taxonomy): domain Eukaryota; kingdom Metazoa; phylum Arthropoda; class Copepoda; order Siphonostomatoida; family Caligidae; genus Caligus; species Caligus rogercresseyi. Next base: position 10,153,916 of record CP045899.1, read on the forward strand.
TGCCTTAATTGGAAATAGTAATTATTTTGTTATGTGAACCAAATTTTAAAAAGCAAGATGTGGCCATATCTCAAAAACTTGACCTTATACAACAAAACTAATGCGAGTTTTGGACACAGTGCATCAGATTCGTCCTAAATCAGCTTAAAAATGCAGACAATAAATTTGTTGTTAACCAGTATAATAGATGATATAGGAGGTGTTAATTATAGATTATTTAATGCTGTCACGTCAATCCAACCATTTTAGCATGATATTATGATATTAGGAAGAAATGGTCGATGATAATCCTTCAGAACATTTTTTGTTTCAAGCCAACTTTTTCACGTTTTTTTTCTTTAAAACAGTCCCATTCTTTTAAGTGTGGTATAATTAAAGATCGTAGGTCTTTCGGTGTTCTTTTTTTTACCAACAATGATAAACACATTTAAATTCAATCAAAATAAGTCATCCTTGTAGGTAATAAGGCTGTTTAACGAACTTATCACCAAACAAAAATTACATGTATGCAATGATATAGGACCAACTTGTGTATATACCATTTAAAATCCTTATTTAAAAGAAAATGTAAACTGCACCACTTTTTACTTAAATGATATATTTTTATCTCATGTGATTCCCAATAAACAGCTCATCTGCATAATATATGCATTGGTATTTTGAGTTATTTATCCTGCAGTCATCAACATAATAAATGATGTGAAATAACTGAATACATAGGTAGAAATGTACCAACATCTCTTGAATAAATCAAAATTATCGAATTACTCACATACAAAAACAACTTCATGTAAAACTGCATTGGAAATTAACTTCTCCTACGATGAATAATTTATTGTTTAAAGGAACTGAAAATTTAAATAAACGTAACATTTCCCTTGTAAAGATTATTATAAATATATCCTGCTATACCTATGTAGAAAAAGACGGTATTGAATCTCTGAGGCATGATACTTAAGTCTAATTATATGTATCTTTTTATTTATTTTTAAAGACAATAGAGTTTAAAACTTATCAATACTTTACAGCTTCCATTTTATTGTTGTGTTCATTGATTAAAAACTGGCTGCGTTTCGTTCAGTGTTCAAATTGTACACCGTCCCGCTTCAACAACGTATTAAAATACCCTTACAAAATAAATAAGTTGGTTATTGTAATAGATTTAAGTTGTAACAAAAATAAATTAACAACCATTTATAACTTGATCAATATTTTTTTATAACAAGACAACAATCATCAAATTTCCTTAACAATTAAAGTTTTTATACGACTTTGTACTTGAACGGAGGCATAAATAAATATGTTTTACGCTGAGTGTTAACACTTTTTTACACTCATTGAACACTTGTTTCATTGAACAATGTTAATAACTGATTTACCAAATAAATTGTACTTAAGATTTCCTATTTTCTAGTTATTCTTAGTACACTTAGATAGCTATAAATACATCTTACCAAATTAGTTTTAAAGATATCTTCTAGAATCAAATAGTATCGCCCTTTAATACATATTGCATGTGCGATTAGCGACAAAATCTACAATATATAATGTAATTGAATACTGAAGATGATATAGAACTAATGTTATCGCAGTCCATATTTTTACATCTATCGTTTATCGCAAGTTTAGTTTTAAGTTTTTATCATTTATCACAATCATATTATTATTATTGCAGTATACCATATAATCATAGAGAGCTTATTAAATTCTTTAGAAAAATACTTCATATTGCTCAATATTAACAAATCTTTCTATCTCTATGATCAAGTTACGATGTCGTAGATCAAATTGCTTTGTTTATATTGGACACAGGCGACAGCTGAACGGTGTTTCTCTGCTATCTAAAGGAATAAGCTCTCTATATCTTTATATCTTTGTGCAGTATACACTGATAAATTGTACATAAATTTTAATGAAAATCAATTGGGTCGTCAATCTTATGAAGTCTTAAAAGTTAAGAGATAAATTTCATCATGTCTTGAATAATTAAATACAAAAAGAAACTAGAGGCATATATACAATCAGAGAGTTTGTACCTCCGCCGATCCCAAGGAATACTAGAAACTAACTAGTTAGCTTCTAGTATTCCTTGGCCGATCCCCACAACATTCCATTCAAACATTCTCCCTTTCACACGCCCGATTTCTATCTCTAATATTGTTTCCTCTCTGTTAGCTCTTTTTGCATATTAAAAAAGCACTCGGAGACGGAAGACGAAGAAGTTTAAGCTACGTCACTGAGTTATAGTCATGAGCTGATATATGAACAATAATACGTCAGAATATTTTTTTAGCGTTTGTTCTTTCCTACTCCCTGAAGAGACTCCATTTCATTTTTTAGTATTTTGCTCATTTTGCTATTAAAAAAGCACTTAAGATGCAAAATTTAATCACTTGTTCCTTTTGCATTTCCACAACTCCACAAAGTTTCATTAATCCGTTCAGTACTTTTTGAGTTATCTGCTGACAAACAAATAAAACCAACAAACGCCACTGAAAACAATACCTCCTTCGGCGGAGTACAATAACTAGGTACAAATAGTTAAAAATAACTTGTTTCCAATACCTTTATAGATATATATATATATATATAATATATATATAGATATACTTTAGTAACAATAGGAGTTATTGAACCCTCAATTTTGGATCCCATACAGACTTTAATTAAACGAATGAATAACTAGGAATGAGACACTAGGTACTTTTAACTACCTTGGAATGAGATATGCAGATAGGCCACGTGATTTTCTGAGTCATATATGAATTAAATTGATGTGAAAATAAGTTATTTCTTTTTCAGCATATTTAATGCAAACTTTTATTTTTTAAATATCGTTGCAACAAAGAAATTATCAATGGGGAGTATAGACAAGTCTAGTACATCAAGTTCCAGCTCTTCATCTTCCGCAATAGATTCTGTGGACTCCAGCGTTCATGTATACGAAGAAGTGGAACCCGAGCCTTTCTTAAATACGGACGTCATCCGTCGCAATCTCTGTTCGTCTCTCATTCCTCCATTTTCCTCTGCCTTGGAGCTATCGGAGTTATAACAGGCTATTCCCTACGACATCAATGTACCCTCATAGCCATAGACTACTACGCACTCCATGAAAACCGAATGAGCAACATCCCCAAGTGGTTCATAGTCTCAGGGATGGCATTTAGTCTTCTGGGAATGGCGGGCTGTCTTTCCATTGGAGCCTGCCCTTCCCTTATCCGAAGGAAAGTACCCTTTTGCGGAAACTTTCTAGCAGATCGAATCACAGGCTCATGTTTCATTGTGTTTTTCTTCATTTGCTTCATAGTCGTAGTGATTGTGAATTCCATTGGGACCCTCTGGCTTTATGTTGTGTCCATTAGTCATAAGGAGGTCAGCAAGGGCTTGGATAGTTGCAATCCCCTTCTTTGGTACGGAGCACACATTATCACAAAGGGTGAGTTGACCATGATAAGTTATAAATAAGATAGTCTATGCCAAGGTATATATTCATTTAACATAACGTCACATTCCTGAAGAGGAACAAGAATCGATATAGAGTCACTGAATCTAAAGAGGAGTCGTTATCAACATAGTCCTTAGTTTTATAAAATTCAATATTGATCAGAAAGAAGAAAAATCGACGTTACATCTGACGTCACGTTAGATAGATTCATACAATTGGATGGGGTGCCCAAAAATATAATTTATAAACAATATTCAGTACTCTTATTTTTGATTGTACATTTCTTTATTTGTTCGTATCTTGTGAACAGAAATATTTGTATAACTAACTATGTAGTCTTATTTTCAGGCTTTTGGATTCTATCAGGGATCGGTGCTATTTCCATAGGTGCCAAGTTCTATGTGTTCTTTAGAGGGAAAGAAATTGTTGATCTTGAGCTTCAGACACTAATTAACGGGCATCCAAATGACAGAAGACAAATAGATATCACAAACTTATAACATCCATTTCGATCTATACAAATATTTGAATGTAAAAATAATATCCCGTAAGGGATTCTTTTATCGGCAACCCTTGTCAGTCTTAATTTACATCCTTTTATAAATAAAAATTTTGCATATGTTTGCTCGATAAATATTTTAATTTCAATCATGCTTTCAAAATAAAAGATGTATGCATGTAAGAAAGCATATATTTTAAGCTTTTAGAATCATTTTACAATATTGGCTTAAAAGTTGATTTAAAAAACGCTCCAGAGATCGTTTAAGATCTATGCTCATCTCATCAAATAGAAAGCAAATTAATATGGCCAGCAAATGATTTATTTATCAATATACAGTTATAATCATCTAAGAAAGTAAGAAATACACAGAATCCATATCATAGATGTTTATCAAACTTTATGGCAAATTTAATAACGTTTGACAGCTATCAAGGAAAAAAACAGTTGTTCAATATAAATATTTGTTTACTTTGGAATCACTACATCCATTAATACGTTCAATATTCGGGTAGCTGAAGGATGGATATCCGTATTTTATCAGCAAGTCCTGATGGCAGGAATCCCAAATTCTAAAAAATATCCGTGTCCCAAGAGGAGAGCTTATGTATTCATTCTGTGGGTAAGGGGACTCAAGAATGGCATCAAACGTTTTATAGAGATGAGGATCATTTAAGGTAGCAATGGGTTGCTTGGGGAAAGATTCCCAAACTTTTCTTGACAGCGGTGGAAATACTCTAGACGTCGAGGATCATTTGGAGGCTCCATGCCTGCATAGTGTCTCTCTTGATCACAGCACATTCTCGTCTGGGAGGGAGAATCTCCAGGATTGAAATTTACAACGGACACGCCGTATTTTGCTATTTCCAACCGCATTCCCGATGAAAGGGTTTTGAGGGCTGCCTTTGAGGATGTGTAGATGCTGAGGCATGGGAATGGGCAGTCGGTGCAGTAGCTGAGAATGTTTACGATTCGCGGTCGAATGGTGGGTTTCCACTTATCAATAAGGGGATAAACTGACGAGAAATATTCCAAGGTCCAATGGTGTTCACCTACAAGAGGAGAAATACTTATTTATAATGGCTTCTAAAGTTGTTCACGATAGTCGCACATGATTGGATAAAAGAATAGGAACAGTAAAGGCTATACATAAGTTACCTATAAGAATTTAAAAAATATCTGAGCCTGTAACCAATCATTATTATGTCAGCTTTTACCAAAAAGCAAGCAATTTATAATGAAAAAAGGTAAGAGCACTAAGGACTTCAAAGGAAAAAATGAATATACGTTGTCATGTTGACTTCGCAAAACTTAAAAAATAGCAAGCCTAGGCACTATGTTTTAATAAAATCAACGAATGATGAATTATTTGATAAGGAATGTTTGTTTTGGTAGCAAGCATACACTCAAAACTAATTTTAACATAAGTTACTTTCCCCAATTTCCTCACCATAAAAAAATATTGAAGAGTAAAAACAAATATTTGTGATTTAAAAAAATACGAACTGGATGATATTTGTATTTTGAAAATTACAGGTATTTATATTAATATTTATTTCAGAATTGTACAGAAGGGTCAGAAGATTGCAGCTAAAAATCATGAATACAAAAAGTTTTATTCTAATTAGATAAGCATTTCAACTAATCTAATAACTATCTATATTAATTTCAAAACCACAAATATGCCTACTCACTACTGTTACTGCTGGTAATGGGTAGCATTAGTTAAAATGTATTTTTAGAGTGCATCAATAGAGATATTAATGTTTAACAGAATTTGGCATTTTTATCTTATCTTTTTATGTCCATGAAGTTATAAATTATTTACAGCAAGGATTTTTGGAGATTCTTTTAATTTAAACATAGATCAAATAAGATAGCAGAGCAAAATTTCCTTGATTGAAGTGTGTGTAATTTATTTTTTAACGATTCCGCTAGAACATTTTAATAGTCTTCTGAGTTGAAAGGGAAATATTTCACACCCTAGTTGCCGCGTATGCAGAGTTTTTTGTATTAACTTAGTTTATTTTATAATTATCAAGAACGTTTTGAGATACTTTGCAATGACTAAAATGCCATTTTTGCAACAACAAAAATATTATAAATAATATCCAACATAAAATAATTGTGCACTTTCTAATAATAAGGGTCAAGCAGACAAATATTTTATAATACATTTGAATTATTGAGTGTGATAAATATATAAA
>CP045899.1:10160166-10202173 GCA_013387185.1 Caligus rogercresseyi
GGTATCTAAAACTGTACTGTAACTAATATTTCCTTGGCACTGTAACTTATCCATAGAAAAGTTGACCAATAAATGTATAAGAATCCAAATCCTCCACATAATTTTTTTTTCTCCAAACATAACGCGTCATTATCAAGAAATTGCAGGAAAAAAAATCCCACAAAAATAAGCCTATGGAAATTAATTTGCTGGACTAACAAAGGGTCCAAAAACATACCGTTAAATCATTCAAAGATTATTATTTTTTTTGAAAAAACTCCAGCTCAATCACCAATTATCAAGTCCAAAACAAAATAACATAAATATCAAAATAGAGATTCATATTTATAATAATCATATTAACATGTTTTTTTAATATTTATTACATGTATATTTACATATTTTTATGGGACGCTTTTATCAGAAATGGAGGAACAGGAAATAGATGAATTCAACAAGAGAAACCTGGCATAGGGACGGAATCATGTTTCACTGGCAATTTTTCTCCTAAAAGACTATAAACGATGTTCCTTTATAATTAGTACAGTATTAAATGATTTCAGTTTATATAGATTTATATTGTTCCTACTTTAATAGAAACCCAGTTACTCTAGGATCAGAACAAGTGAATTGTAGCCCTATACTAATAGTAACCAGGGTATGTAAAAAACCCAAAATTTTGAAAAACCCGAAAAAAATCCGGTTAAAAAACCCGGGTTTTACCGTGGGTTTTTTCAAAATTCGGGTTTTCATTACATCATAATTAGATAATAGCTAATAGCTAATTAATGGTGTAATGAAAAACCCGAATTTCGAAAAAACCCACGGTAAAACCCGGGTTTATTCGGGTTTTTCAAAATTTTGGGGTTTTTTACATACCCTGATAATAACTGTACTGTATTAAGGGCAACCACACATTCAACTATAATTAGGAAATAAACAATTACTTATTGGATTGAAACTCCTCACTAATTAATTTATTTAGTTAATTGTAGTTTTTTATGAGATATATCCTCATAAAAAGAATTATTTAATTGCATGTCTTCACTTATCCAATAAATTTTAAAGGTAGTACAAAGAGCTATACACTAATGCAATATTACCAGAACAAATGTCTTTCACGCTTCCTTTTCCATTTCGTTCATTGACTTTTTGAACTATGGATCTCTGATGAGCTGACGGATCTGAGGCCCATCAAAGATGCTAGCATTCAAATTTTTCATGGTCAATTCTAGAAAAGTCTGGCACGAGTAAGTGAAGCAGTCACAGTCTTTGTTCAGTGCCTTGGTGAACTACTTGATTAAGCCGAGCTCGATTTGCAGCGGGGAGAAGAGTATTATGTCTCTGTCCATCAGAAGACGTTGGTGACGTTTCTTTCTCTGCATGGTACCAATTCCTCCCATAAAGGTCAATTCTTCTTCGTTAATGCTGAGCACAGTCCCTACAATCCCACATGCACAGAAAACATTGGTACTTAGTGACACCAGACTGTTGTCCCAACAAAACGTTCATCATCTTCACGTCAACAACAATAAATCAGTTATCCTGATAATAACCAATTTTATCCAGCACATACTTCAGAGCTTCATACTTCTCTTTCAGTGTAGTCGAGTTAGCAATGAGTTCAGAGGCAAATTGGTTGCCGTTATGCAGCAAAACACATTTCAGTGACCGCTTGCTGCTGTCAATGAACAGTCTCCAGTCTTTGGGTTCGTACTGTGCTACCCCAAGCTTTACCAGAAGCTGCGCAATATCACACAATACACCAAGTCATTTTCTTGATAGAAAAACACGATAAACATCGATTACTGTCATCTGAATTGTGGGAATTGATAATAATAGTATGCGTAAATTGCATGTTGCGTCACCACTGTTCAAACTTCAGGACTTGAACTACTGTTTCTTCGAATTTTGAAATGTTCAATGGCAGGGAGGTCTCTCTTCAGATTCCAACAGCTGTATGTCTGTTGTGGAAGAAGCTGATAGGAGCACTGTCAGAGAGGAGGGTTTTTCCTTCAATCTGGATACCAGTTGTTTGGCAGAGTTCTTTGACAAGCTAAAGTCGCGAACTAGATCATTTAACTCTTTTGTGAAAATGGATGTGGAACATCATCTTCAAGAACTACTTCTTTTTCTTCAACACTGGAGGCATCTTCATCACTAATGTCAGTAAGTTCGAAAATAGGCACTGGAATTGCAGAACTACAGGACGACGTGCTGATTGAAGATCAGGATACTTGACGCTGCCTCGGTTCTTTTTGTTGATTCCAGACACATCAACAGCGCAGAAGTAGCACTCAGTGACATGGTTTGTCGGTTCCATCCAAACCATGGGATTCCAACTTCAGACTCTTCTTGTCGTTAGTCTATGGGTATGGAGTATGGGTAGTTATTCTCAGAACGCGACAGAGCGACGAGCGTCATAATTCGTAGAGCCTGAGTACGATCCAGGAGTATATAATAAATTACAAATAAGGGACACGAATATATTAGTAGAATTTATTTTTATATGTAGAAATCTCCAGGAAATCTTAACGTAGAGGAGGACAGTACAATACTGTTTTTCTACAAGGAAGGAAAAAGGTAAGTACGACCCGCACGCCGGTCAAACTCATTTTTTCCTTCCTGAATATAAATAACAATAATAATAGCAACAGGGGTGAGCTGTGTAAGCGCTCCTAATCAGACCACCACAATTCCACCAACGAAAATCTCGGTGCATGCTTTGCACACCGTGTGTGGTTCCAAAGCTTTATCATGGTCTCCAAGTTAATACCAAGTTACCTCACTAATTTTGGAAGACTTTATGACTGCAAACTGACCCCTTTCGACATAATCACCCAAAACTATTTTACTTCATACTTCTTGTCATTAAAATAATTATTTACAACTAATACAATATTTGGCATACCATTTTACCCCCTCCAACTTCTTCAAAAATGCTCTATACATGCGTAAAATGTACATTTTAGAAGTTGGGGGGGTTAAATGCCATGTCAAATAATTGCCTTAATGGAAATAGTAATTATTTTGTTATGTGAACCAAATTTTAAAAAGCAAGATGTGGCCATATCTCAAAAACTTGACCTTAACAACAAAACTAATGCGAGTTTTGGACACAAGCATCAGATTCGTCCAAATCAGCTTAAAAATGCAGACAATAAATTTGTTGTTAACCAGTATATAGATGATATAGGAGGTGTTAATTAATAGGATTATTTAATGCTGTCACGTCAATCCAACCATTTTAGCATGATATTATGATATTAGGAAGAAATGGTCGATGATAATCCTTCAGAACATTTTTTGTTTCAAACCAACTTTTTCACGTTTTTTTTTCTTAAAACAGTCCCATTCTTTTAAAGTGTGGTATAATTAAAGATCGTAGGTCTTTCGGTGTTCTTTTTTTTTACCAACAATGATAAACACATTTAAAATTCAATCAAAATAAGTCATCCTTGTAGGTAATAAGGCTGTTTAACGAACTTATCACCAAACAAAAATTACATGTATGCAATGATATAGGACCAACTGTGTATATACCATTTAAAATCCTTATTTAAAAGAAAATGTAATGCACCACTTTTACTTAAAATGATATATTTTTATCTCATGTGATTCCCGAATAAACAGCTCATCTGCATTAATATATGCATTGGTATTTTGAGTTCATTATCCTGCAGTCATCAACATAATAAATGATGTGAAATAACTGAATACATAGGTAAATGTACCAACATCTCTTGAATAAATCAAAATTATCGAATTACTCACATACAAAAACAACTTCATGTAAAACTGCATTGGAAATTAACTTCTCCTACAATGAATAATTTATTGTTAAAGGAACTGAAAATTTAAATAAACGTAACATTTCCCTTGTAAAGATTATTATAAATATATCCTGCTATAACCTATGTAGAAAAAGACGGTATTGAATCTCTGAGGCATGATACTTAGTCTAATTATATGTATCTTGTTTATTTTATTTTTAAAGACATGAGTTTAAAACTTATCAATACTTTACAGCTTCCATTTATTGTTTTGTTCATTGATTAAAAACTGGCTGCGTTTCGTTCAGTGTTCAAATTGTACACCGTCCCGCTTCAACAACGTATTAAAATACCCTTACAAAATAAATAAGTTGGTTATTGTATGATTTAAGTTGTAACAAAAATAAAATTAACAACCATTTATAACTTGATCATATTTTTTTATAACAAGACAACAATCATCAAATTTCCTTAAACAATTAAAGTTTTTATACGACTTTGTACTTGAACGGAGGCATAAATAAATATGTTTTACGCTGAGTGTTAACACTTTTTTACACTCATTGAACACTTGTTTCATTGAACAATGTTAATACTTGATTTACCAAATAAATTAGTTTTAACGATATAGTACTTCTACTATAAACAATATAGTATCGACCCTTTAATACATAATTGCATGTGCGATTAGCGACAAAATCTACAATATATAATGGAATTGAATACTGAAGATATAGAACTAATGTTATCGCAAGTCAATATTTTACATCTATCGTTTATCGCAAGTTGAGTTTTAAAGTTTTTATCATTTATCACAATCATATTATTATTATTGCAGTATAACCATATAATCATAGAGAGCTATTAAATTCTTTAGAAAATACTTCATATTGCTCATATTAACAAATCTTTCTATCTCTATGATCAAGTTACGATGTCGTAGATCAATTGCTTTGTTTATATTGGACACAGGCGACAGCTGAACGGTGTTTCTCTGCTATCTAAGGAATAAGCTCTATATCTTTATATCTTTGTGCAGTATACACTGATAAATTGTACATAAATTTTAATGAAAATCAATTGGGTCGTCAATCTTATGAAGTCTTAAAAGTTAAGAGATAAATTTCATCATGTCTTGAATAATTAAATACAAAAAGAAAAAATAGTTAAAAAATAACAACATTGTTTCCAATACACTTTTATATATATATATATATATATATACATTTAGTAACAATAGTGGGACGGATAGGAGTTATTGAACCCCTCAATTTTGGATCCCATACAGACTTTAATTAACGAATGAATAAACTAGGAATGAGACACTAGGTACTTTTAACTACCTTGGAATGATATGCAGATAGGCCACGTGATTTTCTGAGTCATAATATCAATTAAATTGGTGTGAAAAATAAGTTATTTCTTTTTCAGCATATTTAATGCAAACTTTTATTTTTTAAATATCGTTGCAACAAAGAATTATCAATGGGGAGTATAGACAAGTCTAGTACATCAAGTTCCAGCTCTTCATCTTCCGCAATAGATTCTGTGGACTCCAGCGTTCATGTATACGAAGAAGTGGAACCCGAGCCTTTCTTAAATACGGACGTCATCCGTCGCAATCTCTGTTCGTCTCTCATTTCCTCCATTTTCCTCTGCCTTGGAGCTATCGGAGTTATAACAGGCTATTCCCTACGACATCAATGTACCCTCATAGCCATAGACTACTACGCACTCCATGAAAACCGAATGAGCAACATCCCCAAGTGGTTCATAGTCTCAGGGATGGCATTTAGTCTTCTGGGAATGGCGGCTGTCTTTCCATTGGAGCCTGCCCTTCCCTTATCCGAAGGAAAGTACCCTTTTGCGGAAACTTTCTAGCAGATCGAATCACAGGCTCATGTTTCATTGTGTTTTCTTCATTTGCTTCATAGTCGTAGTGATTGTGAATTCCATTGGGACCCTCTGGCTTTATGTTGTGTCCATTAGTCATAAGGAGGTCAGCAAGGGCTTGGATAGTTGCAATCCCCTTCTTTGGTACGGAGCACACATTATCACAAAGGGTGAGTTGACCATGATAAGTTATAAATAAGATAGTCTATGCCAAGGTATATATTCATTTAACATAACGTCACATTCCTGAAGAGGAACAAGAATCGATATAGAGTCACTGAATCTAAAGAGGAGTCGTTATCAACATAGTCCTTAGTTTTATAAAATTCAATATTGATCAGAAAGAAGAAAAATCGACGTTACATCTGACGTCACGTTAGATAGATTCATACAATTGGATGGGGTGCCCAAAATATAATTTATAAACAATATTCAGTACTCTTATTTTTGATTGTACATTTCTTTATTTGTTCGTATCTTGTGAACAGAAAATATTTTTATAACTAACTATGTAGTCTTATTTTCAGGCTTTTGGATTCTATCAGGGATCGGTGCTATTTCCATAGGTGCCAAGTTCTATGTGTTCTTTAGAGGGAAAGAAATTGTTGATCTTGAGCTTCAGACACTAATTACCGGGCATCCAAATGACAGAAGACAAATAAATATCACAAACTTATAACATCCATTTCGATCTATACAAATATTTGAATGTAAAAATAATATCCCGTAAGGGATTCTTTTATCGGCAACCCTTGTCAGTCTTAATTTACATCCTTTTATAAATAATTTTTTTGCATATGTTTGCTCGATAAATATTTTAATTTCAATCATGCTTTCAAAATAAAAAGATGTATGCATGTAAGAAAGCATATATTTTAAGCTTTTAGAATCATTTTGCATACCAAAAATAAAAACTACAATATTGGCTTAAAAGTTGATTTAAAAAACGCTCCAGAGATCGTTTAAGATCTATGCTCATCTCATCAAATAGAAAGCAAATTAATATGGCCAGCAAATGATTTATTTATCATATACAGTTATATCATTCTAAGAAAGCAAGAAATACACAGAATCCATATCATAGATGTTTATCAAACTTTATGGCAAATTTAATAACGTTTGACAGCTATCAAGGAAAAAAGCAGTTGTTCAATATAAATATTTGTTTACTTTGGAATCACTACATCCATTAATACGTTCAATATTCGGGTAGCTGAAGGATGGATATCCGTATTTTATCAGCAAGTCCTGATGGCAGGAATCCCAAAATTCTAAAAAATATCCGTGTCCCAAGAGGAGAGCTTATGTATTCATTCTGTGGGTAAGGGGACTCAAGAATGGCATCAAACGTTTTATAGAGATGAGGATCATTTAGGTAGCAATGGGTTGCTTGGGGAAAAGATTCCCAAACTTTTCTTGACAGCGGTGGAAATACTCTAGACGTCGAGGATCATTTGGAGGCTCCATGCCTGCATAGTGTCTCTCTTGATCACAGCACATTCTCGTCTGGGAGGGAGAATCTCCAGGATTGAAATTTACAACGGACACGCCGTATTTTGCTATTTCCAACCGCATTCCCGATGAAAGGGTTTTGAGGGCTGCCTTTGAGGATGTGTAGATGCTGAGGCATGGGAATGGGCAGTCGGTGCAGTAGCTGAGAATGTTTACGATTCGCGGTCGAATGGGTGGGTTTCCACTTATCAATAAGGGGATAAACTGACGAGAAATATTCCAAGGTCCAATGGTGTTCACCTACAAGAGGAGAAATACTTATTATAATGGCTTCTAAAGTTGTTCACGATAGTCGCACATGATTGGATAAAAGAATAGGAACAGTAAAGGCTATACATAAGTTACCTATAAGAATTTAAAATATATCTGAGCCTGTAACCAATCATTATTATGTCAGCTTTTACCAAAAAGCAAGCAATTTTATAATGAAAAAGGGTAAGAGCACTAAGGACTTCAAAGGAAAAAATGAATATACGTTGTCATGTTGACTTCGCAAAACTTAAAAAATAGCAAGCCTAGGCACTATGTTTTATTAAAATCAACGAATGATGAATTATTTGATAAGGAATGTTTGTTTTGGTAGCAAGCATACACTCAAAACTAATTTTAACATAAGTTACTTTCCCCAATTTCCTCACCATAAAAAAATATTGAAGAGTAAAAACAAATATTTGTGATTTAAAAAAATACGAACTGGATGATATTTGTATTTTGAAAATTACAGGTATTTATATTAATATTTATTTCAGAATTGTACAGAAGGGTCAGAAGATTGCAGCTAAAAATCATGAATACAAAAAGTTTTATTCTAATTATATAAGCATTTCAACTAATCTAATAACTATCTATATTAATTTCAAAACCACAAATATGCCTACTCACTACTGTACTTGCTGGTAATGGGTAGCATTAGTTAAAATGTATTTTTAGAGTGCATCAATAGAGATATTAATGTTTAACAGAATGTTGGCATTTTTATCTTATCTTTTTATGTCCATGAAGTTATAAATATTTACAGCAAGGAATTTTTGGAGATTCTTTTAATTTAAACATAGATCAAATAAGATAGCAGAGCAAAATTTCCTTGATTGAAGTGTGTGTAATTTATTTTTTAACGATTCCGCTAGAACATTTTAATAGTCTTCTGAGTTGAAAGGGAAATATTTCACACCCTAGTTGCCGCGTATGCAGAGGGTTTTGTATTAACTTAGTTTATTTTATAATTATCAAGAACGTTTTGAGATACTTTGCAATGACTAAAATGCCATTTTTGCAACAACAAAAATATTATAAATAATATCCAACATAAAATAATTGTGCACTTTCTAATAATAAGGGTCAAGCAGACAAATATTTTATAATACATTTGAATTTATTGAGTGTGATAAATATATAAAATCAGGTTTTTCTTAATAAACTGGATAACTTATATTAAAAAGTATAATATACAGATAGCTTTCGACAATGGAAATAAACATAACTTTTTAAAATATTTTGTATTCCTTGCAAGAGTAATATATTTTGAAATTTTTTGGTTGATATTAAAAGAAATGTTATAAAACATATTTGAGTCAAAATTGATATGTTTAAACAATGTTATACCCAAAATTTAATTTAAATATGATGGATCTCTCATTCATTATCAACGTACCTGATATTGCTTATTTACTTGTTCCACATTTTGCCATTCCGCCTCAGCAAAAATCAAGAACCCCGCATTATTGACGACCGCCAGCAAATGTCCAGATTCCTCTTTCAAATCCTTTTCAATGGCCAACTTGGCATTTGAATGGAAACGGAGTTGGTAACATCGAGATGAAGTATCCGTAGTCTTTTGCTAACAATAAGATCGCTATGATTCTTAAGAAGGTCAATTCCCTCGAAATTCCCTTCAAAAGACCCGTAGCAGCCCGCGTACACAATATAGCCGGATCTTGCGGCATGAAGTGCAAATGAGTGCCCAATCCTGAATCACAGCCCGTAATGAAGACGGCAAGTCTATCCTTGGAGAGAACGGGTTGGGATCTAAGGGCTTTATAGAGGGCCATAGCCAAAATACCCCCACTTATCCCCGCAGCACAGATTTGACATAATCGAAAGGCCTCATCGGATCCCATTATAGACTTCTGTGTAGAAATAAAATTGAGCAAATAAACTAATATAGAAATAATTTTTAAGAAATATGATTATAGATATTAATCATTGAGGGTTTTTTCTTCTTGTTCCTCACATGGTACAAGTTTAAATAAATAAAAACAGGTTTTCTGAAAGCAATTCGAAACAACCAGGTTCAAAATAAATAATAATAGGTCAATTTGATATTTACTTTATTGAGGTAAAAAGTCTGTTGACAAAAAATGTATGTAAAAATGAGTGATGTGGATTGTTTGATATCAATAATAAAAGAATACAACAGATATTGTTAATAAAAAAGATGAACTGAATGAATTCCAATGGAGCGTAAAGAAGTATGGATGTGTTTACTTTTCCACTTTTTTGTAGAATTGGAAGATGTTCTTTTGAGAAGAGGAAACGGGCTTCATTAGCCCTGAGGGCTTTGCGTTTCCTTTCTTGAAGTAGGAGGAACTATTGGAGGCAGTGCTGCTCAGAGGCATTACTTTTGATTTGATGAGAGATGGAGTAATAGGAGATTCTTCTTTGGCTGCAAAGCCATTTTTGGGTCCACTACCATTGAGTATGGGGCTCTTAAGTATAGTGGGAGGGGTTTTAGGAGCATCCCTTGATTCAAATGATTCTAAGCCATCATCCTTGAACAATCGCTTATGAACATTATCCTTTTCATTGGCAAGGTTAATAAGGGAACTATATTTTTTCTCTGGGGTTATCTCAGGTTTGAGTGCTCTTGGAGAGACAATGTTAAGGAGCGGAGATCGGAGAGGGGAGGAAAGGGACTGAACCTCCATTTTGACAAAAGGGTTCCTTTTTTATCAGAAGAGGTCTCGGACTTGATTTCGGGAGATGTGGAGACAAGGGGCGACTCTGTTTTAGGTTCTTCTTCTGTGGTGTATATGAACTTATCCTCGTGCGTCACAACGCTTTCAATGGACTCAAGCCATTCCCCTCCGTTTTTACGGCCTCTTTCCAACTTCCGATCAATACATCGATCCTTGGAGTCAATGGCGAAATACTTGCTTATGACAAAGGGTCTATTGATAGAAGAGGTTTGTAAGATGGGTGACGTATCTTTGGAGTAGAGGCTGCTCAGGTTTTCATTCTTCTCGGGAGACTCAAGGACTTTGTCTTTCTTGGGGGGCTCTGCTGCTATTTCGGACTCCCGTTTTCTCTTCCGACTCGCAGTTGGTGCAAACGCTGTATTGATGAGGAGTTGGGATCCACTCTTTTGAGTGCTTTCCTTGGAATGCACAGTCATGGGCTCACTGGACCAAATGCTTTTATAATTAGGATGGATCTTTAAGGGATTAGAAGGATCATAGTTATCTATCACTTTAAGGGACTTCAGATTCACGTTCCCTATGGCCATTTGAAAGGCCAGATCGCTTTCCACGAATTCCCCCGCAAACTTCCGCTCAACAGAGGGCTCCGAGGGCTGAGTGAGGTGTCGCAGTTTCTTGGTAATGGGGTCGAATACGACCTGATAGAGGAAGGTCTCGTTAGCCCGTATAAAACCTGCAATATAGTCGTTGTCACCTCAAGCTGAGGCATTCGAAGGTATGAGGGGATTTTGGGGAGCACGGAGGATACGTCGGGTTATGAATGCTCTTCCAGAAGCGAAGGGACTTGGCCAGACCGATTCCGTGGAGTGAGGGGAGGTAGTCACAGCCGGACAAGATGGAAATGTATCGAAACTTTTCAAAAGAGATATTGGAGGCACCTCCAAAGCATTTGGAGAGAAGGCTCTTCTCATAGAGCTTCCCTGAGCCGTTCATGTCCATTTTGAAGAAGATTTTCTCGCATCCAAAGACGACAAGGTCGGAGTCTTCGGATATGATGACATCTGCGAGCCCAATGGAGGCGAGGAAAGCCATTTGTGCGTCAGCCTCGTAGGGTGCGACAAGAACGTCAATGCCCTGAGCCCGTGCCTCAAGAATGACGTCCCTGGCCATGTCCCAGGTGATGTCAATGGCCTTTCGGAAGCAGTCCAGGGCCTCACGGGAGCGACCATCACGAAGAAACTCCTTCCCCATCTTCTTGTTGATCTCACGTCGCTCCCGACGCTTTGACTCCGTCAGGGACTTGGAAGGGAGGTTTCTGCCGTCGAAGACAAGAATAGGACGAATCCCCGCGGAGAGGAAAACCTGTAGGAACTTCATGACGTATCGGACGTAGCCATCTGTCTTTTCTCCTTGGATCAAACGATCTGCACAGCCAAAGGTCCCACGGTGAAGCCAGCCGTAGACGTCAATGGCCGCCGTCTGACCAGAAAACTCACGGATGTGGGCCTCACGCGTCGCATTCTTCAGAAAAGGAATGAGTCCACTTATGCCCATGGTAATGGATCACGAATCACTTGCTTACTCTAAGATAAAGAACCCTTCAACTACATAACAATAATAAATACTGACACCACCACTCACAATCATTCCCGCCTTTTTCACAGAATTCCTCATTCCTGCCTCGCAGTTCACATTAAATAATAAAACTCAGCTGTGCTCACAATAAAATATCAATAACCATGTCATTCTTTCATACCAACTTTCTCTTGATATATAGAATTGTATTTTCTCCTCAAGAACACAATATTTGAAAACTACCATGCTTAGTCATATGTATAAAAGATCAATCGTTTTCTAACTTTGATATTCACTTAAATTTCAGAAATCGTGAGTTTCAAATATTTTAAATAGATGAGTAGAACTACACATTTATTAATCGTTTTTAAAGTGCTGCTTTAATATATATTATTTGACATTTTAATGTTTGAGATCAGACTAATAGCAGAAGATATGGTCTGATTATAATTCCCTCCTATGATACAAAGAATATCATTTCGGTAAACGTAGATTAAAAACTTCATTTACTCAAAGGGTGTAATTTATTTGGAACACATATTTTTATAATATGAAGAACATATTGCGATGAGTGAAGAAAAATAGATATTTTGCATTCATGACTAATTACAAATAGAAAATTAACATTTATTTGTGTTATATTTTTCAGCTTTTATATTATTTTTAGTACACCGACCTATACAAATATAGTTATTGTATTGATCAGAGATTTGACCAGAGAAATAAGAAAACCCCTATTTATAAGCTTGTTTAAAAAGACACCCACATAACTTCAAATATAACTCAAATGTAAGTGATTTCATTATTATAAGATTTATTTTTTTAATCAAAGTGGTTAATAATTGATTTTTTCGCTTATAATTGTTAAATTCAAATATTTTCAA
Organism: Caligus rogercresseyi; assembly: GCA_013387185.1. Classification (NCBI taxonomy): domain Eukaryota; kingdom Metazoa; phylum Arthropoda; class Copepoda; order Siphonostomatoida; family Caligidae; genus Caligus; species Caligus rogercresseyi. Next base: position 10,172,698 of record CP045899.1, read on the forward strand.
TTTTACTCTACTTTTATTTGTGCATTTGTTCACTTAAACATGGAGTTAAATATAACGACTTTTAAAAATATATCCTATTCTGTACAAATAATAGATATTTAATATTTTAAAATATTTTTTTTTTTGTTTTATGGTTATATGCTGATATTGAGATGAATCCATTTGAATATACATAAACCGTATACATATACCAGGCTTGTGGGCGTTCGCAATCTTAGCGTTCGTCCGTTCGATTTGAAGAACAAAATCCGTTCAGTCATTCGTCCATTTAAATTTTATAGCGTTCGTCCGGTCGTTGAAACAATATCAATGATTTCCTATTTCAAATTTGAAAAATTCCATTATTGAAAAAAACCGTCCTCACTTTTATTCAAGAATGACTCGCAGTAATTTCAAATTGCACTTCTTTTTGTAAAAAAAACGTCCAAACTTTGAAAATAATATAAATTGAACGGACTAACGCCAACAAAAAATCCATTCGTCCGTTCATTTATATTCCGTTCAAGCGTTCAATTTTGAAAGTGCGTTCGCGAACGGCGTTCGTTTTTTCGTTCAATCCACAACCCTGATATATACTATATTATTCAATTGAATAATATAAGCAAAATATTATTTAAATTTAGAACAGTTTTGATACAAACAATGCCTAGATTGCCATAAATATAATGGGATGATGACATTAATCTATTTAATCTATAAACAGTAATTTGTTTGCAAATTCTTATAATTAATAAATCATTTAACAATAGTATAATTTGATATATAAAACTATATGGAGTTCCAAAATAGAACATAGGAATCATAAACAACATAAGATTGGAAGGCATGTAGGAAGTGCAATAACATAGGACCTCCAACTACATCCCATGTGTAAAATAAGACACATAGTATGAAAATAAGGGTAAACTTACATTTAAAACTAGAGGACTCAGAGAGTGCAAACCTCCGCCGATCCCCACCAAATGAATCACTTGGTCTTTTTGTCATTTGCCAATAGATGTCACTGTGCTGTGCTCTCCTCTTTGAGAGCACAGCACAGCGACATCTATTGGCAGAGTAGGCTAACTTGAAATATTTATTAGTATTTAGCTCATTTTGCATCTTAAAGAAGCATTTAGAGATGCCAAAATTTAATCACTGGTTCCTTTTGGCATTTTCAACAACTCACAAAATTTCATCCGAATCTGTTCAGTACTTTTTGAGTTATCCTGCTGACAAACCAACAAACCAACACCAGTGAAAACAATACCTCCTTCGGCGGAGGTAACAATACCTCCTGCGGCGGAGGTTTTAACAAAATCGACTATTTATTAGGATGACTGTTCACATATGCTTATAAAATATTCGAAATATGGCTCTATTTTCTTCAGTGATAAGAAGCATTAAGACAAATGACTTTATTTTCTTTTACTAAATTTATATGCAAACGTCAACGCACACGTCTATGCAACTGGTTAGCTCAACTTTCACAGTACATGCATGTTTCATTGATGATGTTATCCTTGCATAGACGTTAGATATTGTACTTTTTCATTCTGTATATGGACTAAAACAGTTATGTCATCGTTTTTAGGGTGAGGTTATACTATATTTTTTATCATTTTTGTATCAGCAAAAAGACCCTTGTCTTATTGTTTACTGTGCCATTAAAGTAATGGACACAAATGAAGTCATCCACCAAGAATTATAACTTGAAATATTTTGATTTTATCCATTATATTTTTGTCTATTTGGATTGATGATTCACAAAAACATATGATTCTTTTAAGGCAGTTAAATTGAACTGGATGTATTCTTTTTAATCCCAATAATTAAAATAGAAAGTAAATTTTATCCTTGATTATGAATAATAAAGCTGTGCATGAATTGTAAATAGAAGGACTACACTGCAATAGCTAACAAACCTATTATTATTGGATTTTAAAAATATAATTTAAAGATTGCTCCAAATTTATTAGAGGTTTGAAGCATAGAATCTCTATGTTTTGAAGAGGTTAGTATTGTTTATTTTCTGTCATAATGCAAGGTTGGGTGAGTGAAATAATGAAATCCGTGAGGCAATTTGTTATGATTTACGTGTAAGAAAATATTGCTGTTCTCTAACAATAACAATATTATATTGAAGATGACATTCTGTCATTAATAAATATTTAACATAATATATTTATAATAAATATAGTAATTATTACTTAGAACTTTATTAATTATAATTTACCTCTCCACAAGAAGAAGAAGCCCATCGGACCGATCTAATGTCCTTCAAACACCGCCGTGTCCTCTTCGTTCATCCAGATCTTGGCATCGGAGGTGCAGAGAGGCTTGTTGTAGATGCTGGCCTCGCATTAGAGTCCAAGGGTCACTCGGTATCTTTCCTCACTGCTCACCATGATCCTTCACATTGCTTCAGAGAAACAAGAGATGGATCCCTTAAGGGTAAGATGTCTTTCAAATATTAGGTACATATCTTGCATTCAATGGTAAATATGATACACCTTCCCTTAATGCTGAAACGCTTATTCCTTAGTCAGTGGAACGGCATTGTGTTTAGTGAGACATTTGCAAGCCTAGATACTTACAGGCTTGAAATAGGTCCCACTGTTTTGGTGTTGAGTTGAGTTCATTCCGTTCAATGAACACACGTCTTTCAATTTGGCATCCAGGCCATTAATATTATATATACATTTTAAAAAATGTTACTTTTTTTACTCCATTATCGTTTGATTTGGAGTTAACTCTGGGCCTAAACTTCAAAATCTGAAACTAGTGATTAGGTATGAATGTAGTTACTATAAGACGCGAAAATACAACTATGTTCGTTTATATGCGTTTATATAAAAAAATATAGAATAGTCCGAGTATCAGACTTTGTCTCAATAATTAGTATATTGATCGAATGGAATGCTATAATACAATTTGTATTGTTCCGTTCATTGTTATTTTTTGATTTTTCCTGTTCCTTTAATTAAAACGCACATTATATTAAACACAATTCAAATTTGCATTTCGTAATATACTAAGCATGATTTAGATTGTTTTAAGAGTTCATTATCATTTTCTAGTTAAATGCGTGGGGGATTGGCTTCCTAGAAGCATATTTGGCCGCTGTTTTGCACTCTGCGCCTATCTACGGATGATATTTTTATCTCTCTATGCGCTCTTTTTCTACCGCTCGTCCGTGGACGTCATTTTCTTGGATCAAGTCTCTGCCCCTCTTCCAATCCTCAAACTTGCCTTTCCTGTCATATTTTACTGTCATTTCCCGGACTTACTACTCACAGATCGAAAATCCTGGCTCAAATCCCTCTATCGACGTCCCTTAGATTGGCTTGAAGCCTGGACCACGGGACAGGCAAACCTGATCTTAGTCACTCCCGCTTCACGCGTGATATTTTTCACAAAACATTCAAGGATCTCTCTCACTGCTCTCCTGAGATTCTGTATCCATCACTCAATACGTCTGACTTTGATGCCTTTGATGAGAAGCTGCCAGAGAGTTCCTCTGAGAATGAGTTTGTTTTCTTGTCCTTGAATCGATACGAGCGGAAGAAGCATATTGATTTAGCTATAAGGGCTTTGGGTAAGTTTTCAATTTGATAATTATATCTTTGATAAAATTATTGGTGATTATCTTGTATATTACTACTGTTGAGAAGAAATTAATTCATTTATATCTAGTAATCGATTTAACGCAACAAACACTGATCGTTTAAGAATATTAAAGGTAAAAAAAGAAAAGTCCTTCAGTATTCATTAAAATGTTTTAGTTTTCACTCTGCAATAACTGTAACGGATTTAAAAAGAAATATATTTTTCGTATATTTTGTGCCATGAAGTTAAATCTGTGTGGAATAAACATTTATTTTACCTCATCGAACCTAGACAACTACCATTAAAAATTAGTATAATATATATGCATAAATTAGGTCAAAAATAAGCCTCTTTTTTAAATAATATCTATATGATTATAATATCTTATTCGTTTTATTGTTTTGAAAAAGAAAAAAGAGGTAGGTAAAAAAATAAGTCATGTCATCATCAGCTTAAAAATCCGATGAGTTTTGTGACAATTATCCTAAGAGCAGTTCTTTCATAGAAGAATTTTTCACGCTCCGGAATTGCCGACTATTCGAAGATCTCCCACTACCAAGTTCGTTTCAGCTGTTCTAAATATAAGAAACTGTATTATATATATATATATATATATATATATATATATATATATATATATATATATATATATATATATATATATATATATATATATATATATATAGAAGAATAGCAATATTTTATAATATAAAGCAATGTCCTTTAGTTTCGATACCATGATTTCCCTTAGTTTTGAAGCATAGAAGAGTATTTTAAATAACTGAAGAAAAAGGAAGTAATGAATGATAATATATATATATATATATATATATATATATATATATATATATATATATATATATATGTTGTGTGTGTGTATTTAGACAAATGGTAACGTCATAAAATAACTATCAAAGGAACTTCATGTTTCCCATGATTATCGTCATTCTGGCTTAACTAAGAAAGGTTATGAAATAGTAATAATTTCTATAAAATATACAGTTAGACTACTCAGGATATTAAGGGTGTGCTTTAGCTTAGTGTGTAAAGGCGGTGTTCAACTCTCAATATGTTGAGGAAGCTGGTTCGCTTCTCGTTAAGAGAAGATCAAAGTTGATCATCCTCACTAAGAAACCTCTTAGGTTCGATTGCATAATTTTACTACTATAATTCTTAATCATAGCCTCATACATGAAATTTAATGAAACCATAAATGCAAAAAAAGTAATTATTGTCTGTTTTTAAGTCTATTTCAAAGCTTAAACATTATTGAAATCATTAAAATTTGAATTTATTTTTAGGTCTCGTTCTGAAGTCCAAGGAATCCATCGGAAAATATAAAAACGTACGACTCATCGTTGCTGGAGGCTATGATTCTCGCGTTTTAGAGAATGTAGAGTACGAGAGGGAGCTACGAGAGCTGGCAGAGTCCGAGGGCATAGATGCCCATGTATCCTTTCTCCGCTCCATTTCCACTGAACTTAAAATGACTCTACTCAAACATAAAGTCTCATCCCTCATCTACACGCCCTCATTTGAGCACTTTGGCATCGTTCCTGTGGAAGCCATGTATTGTGGAGTCCCGTTATTGCCGTGGACAACGGGGGTCCCAAGGAGTCCGTTTCTAATGAGACCTCAGGGTTTTTGGTCCCCGCTACGCCTGAGTACTTTGCAGAGGCCATGAGGACGCTTCTTCGGGGTGGACCCTCCCTAAAGGCACGCCTTGGATCTCAGGGACGGAAGAGAGTTATAGATATGTTCTCGTTTGAGAGCTTCAGTGACAAATTGAATTATTATGTTTGTAAAGTTTAATAAAATTGGTTGTTTGATAAGAAGTCTCAATGTAATGGTTTTGTTGTATTAAATGAATTATATTTAAAAATATATATAACAATAATGATTGTAGTAATTAAAAGTTAAGAAGTAGTAAAGTAATAGTTCATCGGAACGTAGATATACCACTTTATTGCTATGCATATTAGTAATACTAATTTAGGTGTGTTTAAAACAATATAAAATCGGTTGCTTCTTAATCCAATTAATGGTTTAATCTCATTATATGGATTATCACTTTTATGAACATACCAGGCGTATTTTTAATTTCTATAGTTAGATCATTTTTATTGCTTAAATAGTATTATAATGAAGATTCCTATTATAAAAAAGCTTATACTAAAATTATTTCAACCATTTCAAAAATAATAATTGGTCATTGTTTGAAGATAATAAAGTAGTTTTTATTTTTATTTTCTGAAATCATAGTAATATCTAATACTTTAATTTTAAGATCATTTTGATATTAGTTGTAATTAAAATATTTATATAATACTATATTAATTATATCTATTATTAAGGATCGTTTCAATATTACTAATTATTTTAGATTATTTCATCAATAACATTATTTATCATAAGACTAATTATTTAATTTGACTCTGAAACATAGTTATTATCCTCATATCATTATTAAAAGATCTCAATTTAAGACAACGTTAATAATTCAAAAAAATCAAATGATCGTACATAATTAAGAAATATTTTGATAGGTCTTAGGTCACTCCTACTTACATATTCCTTGCCTCCCTTGATGAGTTCTGAGCCAAACTGACAAGACGGCCTAGAAATGCAAGGAAATCAGGCATGCAATTGCAAAAAAAGTGCTTTCACTCTGATTCACATAATAACTATATTTATGAAGGGAAGCTTCCCTGCTATAACTCATATATATTTCATATTTTCTTTTTAAAAATCTTTAAAAGGTGTTGACGGAAATGAGTGTCTTCTAAAAGGAGTTACGCATGATGATTTGTCTATAGATCGTGAACACAAGGTTCGTTTATTATCCATTTCATCGCTATTTCCGAGCAAACTTATTCCACTGCCATTGGAATGAATCTATCAAAATAATGGGTAGGTTTAGCCTTTTCGTATTGTAGTAGATGACGAAAATAACGCCAGGAGTGTAAGTAGATAAGTGTTCATACAAATAGTCCCTCATGTCCGGAATTACCCTCCTTTTATCTCATTATTGAGTAGACTGACGTCATATATTTGGACGTCTCTTTTCTATGCTACTCTTGGCGTCTCTCCCTGTGTTTCTTTGTGTATATGTGGAGTCATTTCTTATTCTTCAGCTCCCAAGTTTGTAATATATTATTTTGGCCAAGTTCTTGAGTCTGGATCCTTTTGTTTTGGAAGTGGAAGTGTCAGAGAAGGATGGGGTTACTAGCCGTAATATAATCATGTGTGTGATCCTGGATGATATGGATGACCGGAGCTGCTTCGAATACCCTTGGAAGACTTGACTCAGGGAGAGGTTCGTTCAAAGTGTTGAGAAGCTAGCAAGCAAGCCGTTTTCCAAGGATTTCTTATCTATTTTCAACTCTTGTATGTATGTATTAGATCATTGGCCGTGTTCCTTTGGTACCGTGATCCGTGCCTCCTGGTCAGGTCGGGATGTCGCCGTCAAGTTTTTCCAGCCTGACCAGGAGCTCCTGGACGCCTTTTCCGTGGAGGCGAATCAACTGAGTCGCGTGTGTCATCCCAACATCATTCGTTTGTATGGAGCCTCCTTTGATCCACCCGCGGTGTTCTGGTCATGGAATATGCGGACTCGGGATCACTCTACAAGGTACTCCATCAGTCCAACGTCCCCTATCACTCCGGACACGCCGTTCACTGGCTCCTACAGGCTGCCAAGGCGTGGAATACTTACACGGCCTCAAGCCTGCTCCCATCGCACACAGGGACTTGAAATCACCGAATCTCCTCTTGGTCAAAGGTGGTCTGGACCTCAAGCTCTGTGACTTGGCACGGCCTGCGGGGTCCAGACCTACATGACCAATAACAAGGGCAGTGCTGCTTGGATGGCGCCTGAAGTCTTTGAGGGGATAAATACACGGAGAAGTGTGATATTTATAGTCACGGGATACTCACTGGGAGGTCCTCACAAGGAGACTTCCCTTTGATGAGATCAAGGGGAATAATTGTCGGATTCTATGGGCCATTCATCAGGGGAAGCGTCCTCCGCTCATTAGTGGATGCCCTCGAGTCCTGGAGGATCTCATGACGCGCTGTTGGGACAAGGATCCTCGGGTGAGGCCTTCCATGAGCGAAATCGTCGCTCAGCTTGGATTCATTCAGAAATTCTTTCCACCCATCCAAAACGATCCCTTGATCCTAGAGACTGAAAGTAAGTAAGTCGTTTGATGAAATAACGCCATATTGATTTTTTATTGGAATGGATACTGCAAGTTTATTTATATCAGCCAAATATATTAAATATAAGAAAACGAACTCTAGAAACTCATATTTATTTAATTATATGATGAGCTTTAAGTGTGATGATATTTTGAATGGTTAATTAAATTTTTCGCCATGATATAGATAAAATATGTGTTACTTTTGTACTTATTTGTTGTGAAGAAATGCATTTTTGTGGATATGAATAATATTAGAGGACTAAAATGATTAAACCTAGGCAATAAAATTAATTTACCGCTTCAAATGATATTCTATTGCATTTGAACTACTTTTTATGTTAAACAAAACGATCAATTCATAGTGCTTAAACTTATGATTTTGTTAAAATTTCATTACGCCCACAGTGAATGACTTGGCTGTTTTCAATGCATTTTGACGAGTACATTTATTTAACATGAAAAATTAAATAACTTTCACACTATTTCAGCGATGTGTCATTATAAAATCTAAATATAAAGACAGTCATATATTCAAAATAGTAAATGACCCATATACTTTTGTAAACATCCATGGCTAGCACATCACATCCATGCAATGACATATCTTTGCATGAACTCTTTATTAAAAAAAACCCTTATTTTCATTATCTTTTTCATTTGCGTTAAGCCAAAGAAAGAGGTTTATATTTGTAGTTTTAAGTGTTCCAGAACCAATAGTCATCGGCAGAATAACAAGTGATTATAATGTGTCGGCATTTATAATTTAAGCTAGCATTTTGAACCTTACATATTTACATAGTTACAATAGAACATGTAATGAATACAACCAGGAAGGAGTTTTTTCACAAAATTGTTGAAAAATGCATCTCTTGGAATACACCAAACTATTGTTCTGTCAAATACATTTCGAGGGCAGTACAATCATCATGTGAAAAGACAATACAAATAGTAGTATCTATAACCTGACTCTAGAAACTGCTGTATAATTATCAATTTTTCCTGTGATTATATTTTTTAATACTTAATCATAATCATTTGATGATATATTATTATTTTTTTAATGGAGATATTTGTCGAAAAATATTTGGATATTTAAAATTAAAAAAGTTTGTATAGTTATTTGTCTACTCATAATAAACCTATTATATTTCTTCCTATAGTGGTCTTAAGGGAAGGCATGTCAAAGAAGATCTCAAGGAAGAGAGTGGAAGCTATGTCTCTGCTCGTACGTCCCTTCCCTCCCGGAGTGAGGTAAAAAAAGAACTGATTGCTAGCTCGGAAGAATATCCTGAGAAACTTCCCACAGTTATTAACACTTTCCAACACAACCTCCTACCTCCCCATACCACTACTATACTACCCCTTCTCATCCTCCTAAAAAGGTTTGCAGTGGTTTTATTTGTTATGTTGTGTGTGTTTAAATTACTAACTTTCCAATCTTTAATGATAAGGATTCATTTGTGATAAAAATGTCCACTTATTTAGATATCATATTTGTAAAAATAGTGTTCTAGAATGTAATAACACCTCAGGAAAACCCGGTTAAAATAGAAAAGGGAAATAATTGCATAAAAACGATGGTCTTTAAATATTTAAAATTCTGTTTCTTACATTACTTCCTCAATGATAAACATTGTTTGGATAATATTTAGGTATATCCCATACTTCCACATACATCTATTTGTCTGGTATACATGTATTTTTTATCTTCTGGACATTTTTTCCCCTCATAGATCGTCTTTTTTCCAAAAAACTTTTTTGAACTGAGTTACTATATCGTAATAATCTATTACTGCTTTTAATATCATCTTCCCTACTGCTTATTTCTATTTATTTATATTATATATTCCGCAAAACGCATATATTTAGTAAAAGTGTGCTCAAATCTCAATTTTAAAGGTGTAAGTGGACTCATCTTGATACTGGAAGGTCATTTTTGATGGACCTTATTGAAAAGCGTATCCTCGATGGACTACTAAATTTATGCTAGTATGTTTATTCACATCCACACGGATTGCAGCAGCATCATATTGAATCAAATTGGCCAAATGACATCATAAGAAGCATATCAATAAGATGATTATAAGATGATGTCTTCATTCATCAATAGTGTTTGAGCATCATTATGTGAACATTATTGTTCAACGAAGAAAACCTTCAAATCCTGACCGTCTTAAAAGCTTCATAGTACTCTATGCAACTATGTTAAAAATAGTATTTTTTGTAAATTATGAGATTTTTTTCTCTCTTCATTTCGTTATTTATTATACTTTTTCTTGAGAGCGAGTCTCCTTCAATCAGAATCAATTAGGGCAATGGATTCCTCCTCATACTGTAAATATAACAAATGATGAACATGGGTGAGGTATATTCAAGGGCGATGAATGATGAACATATCAGTTTTTCTATTCAGGACGCATTGTCCTTTCATACACTAATTGACATTGTAGGATGATTCCTTTTCACCATAATAATAATAATGCCTCATTAAAAGGCAGCTCTCGCAAGCTCATCAATAAACTCAATTACTTCAGTTGGACACGCAGTTTTCTTTCTTTTTCAACGAGTTTCTCTATGAGTCAACTGATGATCCATTTGTCGTCTTGTAGGATGAAACATAATAGTCATAATTTTTAGCAAATATATATACAATGCACTGAATATATCATTTTATCAATGTACATTTTCACTTCAGATTGATATGGAAGTTTAAAACAATTTTATTAGCTTTTTTTGTATCGAGTTTGTGGTTTAATATTTTGATTTGACACCATTTGAGCACACCTAACCTTATTGAATTATTTATATAAAACAAATGTGAGCCAAAGCTGCTTATTAAGTGTATGTCATACATTTGTTTACACAAGTATTTATCACCTGGTACATCATTGCTCACAACTGACAATCACATTTTATTAGTCACAGTTTGTTGTAATGTTTTTTGGATATATTATACAATATTAACAATTTGCAACCTAGCTTACGGGGGAGCAACTTGATTTTCCACCTATGTTCATGCACTAAATATATATTTTAAAATCAAAAGAATAATCAATTATTTCATAATATATGTTTTTTAAAATTTAGTACAATTATTTCAGATTTTGATTTATTTATTGAGCGTAAAAATATATTTTTGGAAACCTTGAATAGACAAACATACATATATCAGTAAATTGCAAACTTTTTCATTCGAATTCTTTTCTTGGTTTGACTTACTGCTTACAAAATAAAAGTACTGCGCTATACTTGAAGTAAAACAAATCCTTGGGAAAAGCCTTTTGAAACCATGATGGATATATATATGATTGCAAGTAGAATTAAAGTAGTTCATTATTTCATGATCTTAGAAAACATTTTGAATCTACTTGCATTAAGGGGAGCAATAAAACACATACGAGCTTTATTATCTATATTTATTCTGGTTTTTAGTATGTTTAGTTCATTGTCTGTGAGGGCTATTAATACAGAAAATGAATAAAATTACAATGATAATGGGTGCCTAATATTATTAGTTTTTAAAATAATATTTTTTCATGAATTTATTTATATTCATATTAAGATGTAAGGTCAAACATGAAATCTGTCTACCTATTATGAATTTAACGGAAACGCATCACATACTTTTAAGGCTTATCAATTCCTTTTATCGTCCCCCTATAGTCTTGGGTTTCAATACACCCAAAAAAGTTGACGATAAAAAAAAAATTAAGCCTTCTGAAACGGAAATTTATTGCAAGTAAAATTAGAGTTCATTTAGAGTACTCTTATGAAATGTTTTTTCTTGGCTTTGACGCTTTAAGATGCGTGATATTGAAATTAGAGATCAGTTTTTAATCGAAAAATGTGAATTATTAGGTTAATCAAATAAAAGGGGTATCATTTGCCACAAAAAACCGGCTTGAGATATCGAAGATTTCTTTTTTCTCCTTCAAAATAAATTTAAGTTAATTTATGAATGAAATTTGATGTTTTTAACGCGACAACCCTGTGTACGTTTTCCGAATCCCATTTGTTGAACCCATACTCGACTACTTTTTTTGTGTGCATAAAATGGCTCAAACTGCAGCATTTTGCGGTTAAATATTTGTTTTGAGCTCTTCTAACGTCGACGAATTATTGGTGTAGACCAGGGCTTTCACGTCATCGTCGACGAAAAAGTACGGCCCATGACACCACCACGCATCAAGCATAATTTATTCAGGATCTAACGGCTCATCCTCATAAATTTGGGACATCCTCAATTGTTGCGCTTACGTCAGCAATATATTTTATATTTCGTGCGTTTCTTTGTCTCACTGGCACAGGAACATTATGTAGATGTATGTAGACGTTGAATTTTGTAGGTCCATTGGTGTTAATGATATTAAACTTTGTTTCAAGACCTCGCCACTTTTGTAATGAATTTTAATAATTTGCAAGCGTTGCTCGAGTGTGCACTGCTTCATGATGAAATCACAAGTATTTCCTTAGCACAGCTGTAAAAAAACAATATGGCCTCGAACCCTATCATTGTAAAATGTGAGTGCCTTAAATGAAAAAATCTAAAAAATTGGTATATAATCTACAAAACCTGTTAATTTGACCCCTGATGGTGAGTATTAATTGTTTGGTTGAATATTAGAACGCCTGATACTAAATGAGGGTAATGATTTCCCTGTGTCGGACTTTTCTTCTCTTTAAATGCTCTTCACTACTAAATAAGCCTTCAAAATTATTATCATATTCACCAACACACTTTTAGAAATAGTTATTTTTATGTTAGGAGCACTTGTTATGAACAACTCAGTATATTATTATAATATAAAAGGTTTTTGATTTTTTTACAGCCCTTTTTCTTAGGCCTTTATCTAGTCACATAATATAGAAGAGATGATAGAACATCTTAAGATTTACAAAATATTATTATTCTTATTCATTTCAAATAAAGGTTAGAATTACGCTTTCCTTTAGAACGGCTGGAAAAATATGGTTATGTCATAGATCATTGTAGCGTACAGAGACAGAGTGCATACATATACAACTACGTCTACTGGTGCAATATGACATTAATTAATTTATTTAATATTCAAAGTTTTCTTTATTCTCCACTTAATATATCTGCTTCCCCTCTTGCAATTTTTCTAGGGCTTCTACACCCCCCCAGAGCTTCCCGATAGCAGTGATGACTTTGATGCATCAACAATCCCTCCTCTCCCCTCCATGGACCCCAACTCCCTTCTGAATGCCCCAAAGTTCCTTCTCCGAGGGTCCAAAGGCACTCCCTGGACGGAAGATGACTCTGGGCCCATTCCTTCCGACATCGAAGTCGTAAGAGAGGAATCCTCCTCATCCTTTCCCTCCCCTTCCAAGGACTCCTTCTTCGAGCCCCCTATCGCCCCACCAAGAGCTTTTCTACCCGCCCTCCACTACGCGCTACCCACTCTCAGACTTTCGACCCAGTGTTGCCGTCCATGGAGATGGGAGTGATTGCAACACCACGAGGCCTGGGCCAATAATTTGCCTTACGAGTCCCTCAGTGGAAGAAACTATCCTTATTTTGGAGCCAAGAGGAGCGCCCTTCCCCATCAGCCCTCATCAGCCATCGGACACAATCTCAGGAGCAACAAGTCCCAGGTCTCTCCCCGTGGAACTCTTTTCTCTCATCATGAAGAGCAAGAAGATTATGAGAACAGGAGCGAATCCTTTAAGAAAGGTAATTTTATATATATTCATACCACAATGATCCCCTTTTAAAATATTACTCATGGTTAAGACTTACATCTCCTTTTTAAAAAGAAGTTTGTCTTTATTTATAAGTAGTCCATTACTTTTTTGTAACTGTAAATCATTCGATAATGACGGTTTTTTTTAAATACAATGAACCTCTTTTTTGTAGAGTAACAGACTCAAAGAATAAAAATTGTGAAAAATATTATCAAAGTTTAACTATTTTTGTTTGAGATGATATAATAAGTAAGTCTAACGAATAAATCTTTCCAGAATCACACGCTGCAAGTATAATTAATCAATATATGAGCCTTTTCTTTTCTCAACAGTTTAAATTGACTGCTCAATTAAATGTATGCTAAAGAAAGAAGTGTCTTCATAATTTGGTAATGTTTTTATTTCATAATGAAAGTAAGCAAAGGAGACTATTTTTAAGTTTAAGTATTTTCTAAAATAACTATGGGACATAGTTATTTTTGGGCAGAGTCAATTTGAAATATGAGAGGAAATCATACTTTTCTGATTTTTTTATTTTCTAGGGAACACTTAAGGTATTCGAAAATAGTGCACCGTACACTGAAGAAGTACCATAGCTCAAAAATATTTTGCTTTAATGTTTAGAGCTTTTTAAACAAAATATATAAATCCCTGTTTTAACAATAAAGTGATAAGATTGAAATAATGAAAAGTATGATTTTAAGCGAGTATTTGTTTCATAAGGATGCATTTAAATTTAAAATTATATTATTATTGCACCTTCAAATGATATTTTTCTGGAAATCCAACAGCACAATTATTTTTTAATAAAAAAATGCAAATGTTAAAATTGTCATCATGCAAAACAGTATTTCATTTTACGATTACCTCTCGCATTTTTCTACCTCAGGGCATTTAGTATACAATCACGCGTAGTCTAAATTCATCTTTTCATTGAAGAACGGACAAATAGTAATGTTTACTTTTTATTTCGAATATATGTTATAAACTGATGAAGGTTTCTCTTGTGGAGGGAACCTCTGGTATCCTTGAGTCTCATCTTTTGCTTTATGAGCTTCCTTTGCCTCTTACATCGCTTAATAACGTCCTCCAGCGCCTTTTGTTCTTCTTTGCGGATCTGATTTAACTGAATTTTGAGCTCCTTCTTGTCCATGGCCCTAGATAATAAACATAATAATATTGATATAAATGAACATCAACAGGAGAGAAACATCGTTCAGCTGTCGCCATTGCCCAAACTAAACAAAGTAATTTGATCTACGTCTCGTAAGCTGATCATAGAGATAGATTCTATCTCTATGATCAGCTTACGACGACGTAGATCAATTATTTTGTTTATATTGGACACAGAATACAGCTGAACGACGATGTTTCTCTGCTATTGAAGGGAATAAGCCTTCAATATCTTTATATCTCTATGGGATAAACACATAACTCAAAAGACGTAGAAAGATAAAGAAAATTGAGCTACCAACTGAAAAAATGTTTATTGATGAGTTTTGAGAACTACCATAATTACTTTATATAGGGAAATAAATAAAATTACAAACATACGAAATATTTTTATTGTTGAGTTTGCGTGGACTATCCTATAATATGTTCACGTTTTTCAATATCACTAAAAACATATATATTTTTTGTTGCTTATTCAGTTTTCTTTCTTTTTTACTTCTGGTCGCCTGAGCAATGTCCAAGTTATTGATAGGTATTATTGAACAAAATAAACATTTATTCTCCCTCTTAACGTACTTTGAAAGTAATAGCAATAGGTATGATGGTTTATTCATAAATTCCTTAATGAAATTGTTATTGGCCCACTTTGTGTTCTTAGCTTTGAGTTAACAATTCAACAGCCAAGAGTGAAGCGATGCTGTAGTATTTCATAATGCCGACAGCTATTTTATTATGCACGCTCCTTTTCTTTCCACCAATCACATCCGAAAAAAATATCTGAGTTTAATATTTTAGGCAGGGCAAATTATATTTTTATTGTCAGAAAATAAACTTTATCTTGTTTTTTAAATGATTAATTGACACAAATACATTCAAAATACAATACACTTTATTCAGACAAATAAAGTAAAAAAATAACAACATTATGATTATTATTGATGAACGTTATTGAAAAGAGTTATAGAAATATCAAAAACACAATGTTTCAAGGTACAAACGTATCATGTATTTAATAATAAAAACACCATTATAAAGAAGCTCCGTTGGTAATATTTAAATGTATAATATTTAAAGTAACCGACTTTTTTGCTGTTGTAACTTCTATCAAGAGTCACAATTAAAAAGAAAAGAAAATAGAAAGAAAAAAAATAAGGCAATCAAGTCCCAAGACCTCTGCAGACACACCATATATAAGTCCCATTACTATACTATGTTGAGTGTTCCCCTCTGAATTATTAGCTATAATTTTGGATTACGTTCGACTTAACTATACTCACATGTATTCCTGCATCTCAGGATATTCATCCCTAAGCACCTAGGACCTGCTCCGATCCCTTTGAAGTACCCAGTTAATATAAGCCTCATAGGGTCTTCATCGTCCTCCAGGCGACGATAAATGATCCCAGATTCCCTCGCCGCCGCTCAAATACATACAAGGGCTTACAGTCTATGATACGAAAGAGGGACTTGAAACGAGCAATGAGGCTCTCTACACAGAGATCCGTCCGAAAGGGAATGCTCACGGACGACCGGGGCTTGAAGCTAAAGAGACTTTGAAGAGTGATGGTGGAACTCCCTATCCTTGCACGAGACTGAGTTAATACGGGGTGCTTTAGATCTATGCGCAGAGTAATTGCTCCGGCTAGAGTACGATTGTCCAGTGCCACGAGTCGCTGGGAGCCTGAAAACCTATCTCCTGTTAAGGAATTAAAGCGCCTCAACACAGCCCCTAAATTGTTTTTATTTGTGTCCTCCTCTCTCTTCATGGCTTCAAACTAATAATCATCATCCTCCTCCTCCTTAGAGCCCCACCTAGAAGCCATCATTTTATCATAATCACTTCCTGTATATTTTTATCAAAGTATTTTATTCTTGTATATTTCATAGGACATCGTCGAGCTAGTTCATATGGAAGCTCCGGGAAGTCGGGCCATCCCCCTTATCATGAGATACCCCCCCATCCATCTCATTTAGACGATCTCACAGTGACATCTCTCGCTCAAATATCTATGATTACTGTAAGTATGAAATGCGTATCAATGGGCGGCTAGCAGAGAGGAGTAGAGATATACTACTACTCTACTTACTACTACTCTTCCCTAGCGATGAGTTTCGGACCCTCAAAGTGAAGAAGAAGAAAAAAAAAAGATATTAATTGTCATTTGCCAGATATTCCGAGTGTGAGTCATAGTTTTTCTCACTACTGTCGGATAAAGTTCCCCCCTCTGACTGTCTCTCTTTCCTCCTTGTTAATGATTAATCAAACGCTATTAGTCCTTGCCAAAGTCGAGTTGTTCAATCCAATAAGCATTCCTTTTTTATATTATTTGTTGATTGAATCTAAGGGGAGTGAATATCAATAGTTGTTGTTGTCGTCGTCAAAGGAGAGAGCCTCCCTTCTTAGTATGTCTCCCAAGAGTCAGTGCAATTTAAACAACGACAGTAATTATGAGAGGATCCAGGCCAACCTTGCCAAGTTCCTCTCCTCTGTGAACCAACGGCCTCACCTCAGACTGAACAATCTTCGCATGAGGATATCCGTGTCTTCCCTATGTAAAAAAATATCTCAATCCTTAGAACATTTTGAATGTTGTGTGTGTTTGTGTGAATATTACTATATAGCTGTGTGTTCTCTATGTTTTGTTTTTAGATGAAAGGGACGCACTTATTGAGAGGGCCATTGAGCTCATCGACCCTGAGCTTCGTCCATTCCTCCACAGCCCAACTGTCCTCAGTCCATGC
Organism: Caligus rogercresseyi; assembly: GCA_013387185.1. Classification (NCBI taxonomy): domain Eukaryota; kingdom Metazoa; phylum Arthropoda; class Copepoda; order Siphonostomatoida; family Caligidae; genus Caligus; species Caligus rogercresseyi. Next base: position 10,190,109 of record CP045899.1, read on the forward strand.
AAATCTACGAAGATCATAGACAGGTAATTGATAGTGTTCATATTTAAGGAATCGGATTAAAATAATATGGACTACCAGTTTTAAGTAAAATATGTTTAACTAGAATGTTTATTAATGTATTTATTATACAGCTTATTATTTCCATTCCATGAATACAATTCGAAATACTCGAAGATGTTATCGAAATGTGAAATTAAAAATACTATTGCCAAACACAACAATATGTGTCGGTATATGTTTATCTTTTTTAAGTTTCATAATATACAAAAGTAGTGTGTTAAAAATATCACAAATTATAAAATACATTTCAAGAAACGTAAAACAATAAAGTTATAGTATTATCTCCTTAATAAATGTATTAAAAAATATATATTTTTTTAAATGAAAATTAAACTAAAACCAATTATATTTCAATAGTTTTGTCTAAAAATATTTTCTTATGTATAAAAATTGAAACATTTCTTACAGAACAACAATGTGATCAAAGCTCTTGACATTGTTTGTATGGATGCAATCGAACTATGTAAGGATAAATGTAATTTGTACCCAGAAAAATTGTAAAAATCGCTTATTTTACGAAGTCAAAATAATATTTATTTTTTCCATTAAGAATTCCTTGTCCAAGATAAATCGATATTGCTTCTTTATATACACATTAAAGCAATTTTGTCTGACCATATATGTAGGTACATTTTTTGTGTCAAAATTATATGTTTAAAACATTATGAAAATGGTACAACCTTTACAATCAATATAAATATACATTTTTATAAAGTTTGCTTAAAATATGTATTAAAATCTTTCAAAACCAATATTTTTCCAAACCCTAATTATATTTCGTGAAGATGTAGTCTATCTTAATTGAGTTTTTATCTATAAAATTCCAGCTTGCCTCTGAGTATGTCAAAGTTCAAGTGAGCTTGAGCGGCTTCGCGATCTAAAGGAGTCCCTGGAGCGGCAGCTTCAGGAAGAGGAAGAGGCTGATGTGGCAGCTGGTGATTGCCCAGAGTTTGCAAACCAGAAGAAGTCGAAAGCTACGTACGGAAAAAGTCAGAAAGAGTGAGTTCAACTTCATGAAAAAAGTAGTTTGGTTTTTATGTCAGGGGTCCGCGTAACAACCAGAAAATGTATATGATGTACTGTTTGATTTATTCACTTATTAATTTTTTATATTTTAAATGTCAACAAAAAAATACGCAGTAAAATATGACGTTCCCTTACCATAATAAGGATTTACTCATTTAAATGACATTGTGAAAGCGAAAGGACCAACCCATGTAATTATTAGTTTCATTCGTTCTACTGCTCAATTGTCAATCGTCCTGATACTTATGTATCAATCGTTCTACGGAAGTAGTTTTGAGAGGCCTTATATAATTATATCTTGGATATTTGTCCGAGTCCCCTACTGCCATAAGACCATAACACTTCTCATAAATTTTGCACGTACAAAAAAAAATTCAGACCCAAAATTATCTAAATCTTAAATTGTTTATATTTAGCATTTGGCCAAGTACTTTTATATGTGCTAACTTTAGTTAAGGTCGGCGAAATACTTTTTCGCGGATCTTCCGAATTATTATCATTTTGGAACCCAAAGGCTGAGAATCAGAATGTTGAAATCTGTCTTAGTTTGTAATCAATGACATTTAAAACGTTATAGTATTATCTGAAAAAAAAAATATATATATAAGTATATATATGAAACAAAAAACTACTACTTAGTCTAGTGATTTTCCGACTAGACTTTTCCGACTCTATTTATCAATTCTATGCCGTCTATGTTTATATTTTTTTTAGTCAGTGACTTAAGTGTTTTGTTTTCATATAGGATAAATTAACAATAGTTGCTTCCTTGATGACGTCTTTTACATACATACTTTTGTACATCATTTGATTCCTCTGATTTCTTCAGTTTTCCTTTTCTCTTTCTAATAATCTTTAATAGTTTGATTTTTTATGCACTTTTTTCAATTTATTTTAATCATCTACAAAAGGCAATTATGAAAATGAATATTATGCAGTAAATAATTTATATCCTGCTTCTTCATTCCTTTAAAGTTTCTTAAATGTATCATTTGGTGTCTTCCATTTTGTGCATTTTTATTCGATTAAACCCCCATTGGATTTTTCTTGACATTTCTTTTAAAACGCAATGGCTAGTCATTATGGGCATAATTTTTATATATTTATAATATATATTTTTCATTGAACCATACTTATTTCCTCTTTTTTTCGTTTAGGAGTCTCTCCTTCAGTTCCAGGAGAAGTTGTCCATCAGCTGAAGCTCCTCAAGTCGACCTCAATAGAGTCCTCCAATGCCGAGGAAAATGAATGGGTTATCATCAATGAATAATAATAATATAAACTTGATGGTTCCTCCTCCTTCTCTGGCTTTGCTCCTATTTATTTGATGCATAGAAGTATAATAATTTACATTTTATCAATAATAATAATAATGCCCCTCCCATAATTCTTATGGTTTATATTCCTTCTGTAATCAAAGAAAATATAGAATATGTACAAGGGATTAAACTGACGCCAGCTTTAATAAAATAAAAAAAACCTACTAAACTCCTTGTAAGGAGAAACGTAGTCAATTGTCGAGGGATGGCAAAAAATATCGATGTCCCTAATATAAATTGTGATATATATTTATATATACAATTAAGATGACATCACTATAATTTTGTTGGCGTTTTGTACTTTCTAGATCTTGCTTAAATGATTGGAATTGAACATGAACGGAAAAAAATTATAAAGCTCAATAACATTTCTGCATAACAGAAATAAATGTCATTATAACCTTTGGTGAGAATAAACTATTTTCTATATATTCTCCATTTTGCCGTTCTGACTCTGGGAGTAGTAACCAAGATTATATAGGCTCATCAAAGTGTCCGACGAGCTGTGTTCCCTTTTATATTCCTTTATTTTCTTTGTTTCTGTCTTTTGCCGACATACTGTATCGTTTCCCTATGTAACGACCTTCTATGATGCCTTCTCTTCTAGTCATTTACTCATTTTTCTGCATAGATAATTATTCATTGTTATACGTCCACTAATATACAAGATATATATCTTTATTTATAACAGTTTTAGAACAATAATGTATGAAGTGTTTCTTCTCTTTTTAGAGGACGCGCATTATTATTCTTTTCTTGAAAAAGAAAAAATGTTTATGTATGACTCATGCGAAATAGATTTTATTTTTCTCTACGAAATAGCTTCTTTGCGAATAATAAGAATAATAAAGAATTTGCTTTATTTTCCTTTTCATCCACTTGGGCCTTTTGTAGTGTAGTATAAGCCCTTTGAAGGAATAGAAAGCAAATGAATCTGTTCAGGTCAAGTGTGTGCGTGTTTCTAACGGATTCGTTTTTAGTTAAGGACCGAGTTGTCCACATCGCAGAATTGAATCACCGAGCATTTACAACACACACACACACGAAGTTGGGCTGATTTAATAACAGGGAAAAAATGTTTGAATCCTATGTTCATATGATTTTGGATTGGCTATCTTGAAATAAACTTCAAAGTAAATAAAAACTGACAAAAAATAATAACTTTTTTTTCTTGTTCTTTAGAACCGATTGTTATTTAGTCAATTATTTCCATTTTCTATGTAAAATATACTTTGCTCACATCTTACTTTTATCGTCGATAGATTTTTCATTTTGTGACATATATTAAGTACAAGATGTTCGTTTCTTTGCTTTACACATTTGTTTGTTTTCTTCCTATAACCTCCATATATACATATGAGGTATACTAGAAGGGGGTTAGTTCATCATTTATTAAACTCTTCATTTTATTCATCTTCTTAGTTGTGTTCCCTCTTTCTAAATCCGCAAGACGCACCAAAAATATGGTTACTTTCAATCAAACATCACAGTTAGAAGTAAATGAATGAATTGCCTCTAGCATATAAAAGAATAAATCTAAGGTCAGTTTGATTGAAAAATAACTTTTTAAGAGATATCAGTTGAAAGTTAGTGGTAGGGCATTGATCAGAACTATTCAGAGTATCTCGGACCTCCGTATACATATGTATATGTACCATTAAGTGCCCAAAAGTCCAACAGTCATGGTCAGATATGACAAACATCATCTGTCAATGCATAAGGATAACAAAACGCGGTTGTTCTTGCAAACTCATCAATTAACGTCATCTTGCAGTTGGTAACTTACTTTTTTATACATCTAATAATCGGAGAGTAGTTGATTGTATAATGCCAGCTCTTTTTTTACCATTCCCTCTTCAGTTATTTCAAACAATCACATTTGAGAAAAAGGCTTTCATTTGTTATCCTTATCCATTGTAAGTCCACAGAGGGACTTCAAAATGTCTATACCGTTAATGAACTGACTGCTTATCTAAATCATTTGTCTGAAGGGAAGGTTTTTTTTTTGCTAATGAGCTTCTTACACAAGGACTGTAGAACGGATTCTCTTTCTTTTCCAGGCTTGTGAACGGAACGCAACTTTTTTAAACACTGAACGTTCAATTTTTCCAAACATTTCTTGGACTTTTTTTGGAGATTCTTTTCTAAAAAACGTCATTCTTTACTTTAAAAAAAAAGTCATCACTTTTTTTCGAAATTATTTTCTAAAAAAAAACGTCGTCATCATTTTTTTTGGAAATTATTTTCTAAAAAAAACGGCATCCATTTTTTTTGGAAATTTTTTCTAAAAAAAACGTCATCACTTCTTCTGGAGATTCTTTTCTAATAAAAAAACGTCGTCACTTTTTTTTAAATATTGCTTGAACGCTGAACACAAAAACATGAACGGAACGCTATTATTTTTTAAACGCTGAAACGCAAAAAAGCTGAACTCTCACAAGCTGTTCTTTTCTGATTGCATGGTAACCATATTTGATTATTTGTATTATTCGTTACAGCTAATTGGTATTTAACAGGGATATTCATTCATTTTAAGTTAAGGCACAGTGATAGTTACTATAACCAAAATCCTCCTTTGTAGAGCGCCATTGCACGGTGTGCCCACACCAGTATCTTGATTTCTTAAAATGGACTTGTAGGAGATTTTTTCCCTTCGTAATATAAAATCTACGAATACTTCAAAAATATGTATGTTAGCAAAAAGTCAACCTATGGCATGGACGTCCGGAACTATTTTCTGAGAGGGTGGGGGGATTTTTTTTGGGAGGGTCGGGGAGAGACGGCACACTTACGTTTTTATTAAAACACAAACACTAGTATATAAAAACAGCATTCAGAAAAAGAACCGTTTGCGCACCAAAGGGCTGTCACACTTTTCCAAAAAGTGGACCTTCTCTTCAGTTTTGACCTGCTAATGAATTCTTCAGCAGGGCCGAAACATCGCATTCATCAAGAAGGTCCTATGCGCATTCATAATGGCCAAATGCGTGAGGTTTCCTGCTTCATGGTAATGCGCAGCCAGGTTTTCAATCTGTGCAAGGCAGAGAAGAGTGCTCGGATGCCGGGACAGATAGGTGCAGGGCCAGAACAGAGCTTTATGAGCTTCTCCACTTCCGACAGCATGGAGCGGGTTTGGGGCTGCAAGGTGTGCGGATGGACACAACATCCTGAATGGTGAAAACTTCTCGCCCCCTACACACGTCCCTCGTATGTCCAGCTCAATGCTAAGCTGCTCTCGTGAGAAGGGCTCAGTTCCGGGGAACCCACATCAACCCGTTCCCTTGGCCGCCTCAAGGACTGCCTGCTCTCGCCCTGCAGCTATGCGGAGTCCCTCCTGATCAAACGCCGCTCCACCTCTGATCGCACCAACGTCCAGACCCTCAAACATTTCCCTCTTCCACAGGCTTGGATATTCTGCAATATTAAATATAACATCAATAAATAACCACCAACCAATAGTTTACACAGGGCTGCTTATTAAGCTAGGTCAAACTTAAAAAAAAAAAAATTCAAGTTCATTCATTAAGTTCAAATTCATGAATTTGGCTTGTTATGAAAATAAAAATACACAAACCGTTGTTTGTGTATTATTAATTACAGGCTCATTTCTCAAATAGCGTACGTGGATGTACAGTAATTATTAAACTATTGTATCGTTTTTTATGTCATAATCTATGAATAGATACATAATATCTGTCTGTCTATTTGTGGCATTATTTCAACATATACAATTACAGGCTGATGAGTTAAGCTATTTGTTATTTAAAACACTGTTGGCATTATATTTATTTTATTTATTTACCCTCTATGTTCCCCAACTCCCCTTCCTCCCCTCCGCTGTATGGCGAAAACGCGCTGGGGTCTTGCTCGTGCTCGCTGGATGAGGAGGCTTTAAGCTGTAGCGCTCTGCGTACTGCTTGGTCTTGTCCCCAAGGTCAGCGAAGATGTCATCCGGTCGCAGTGAGTTGAGTCGTTGGCAAATAAGTTTCACAGCTTCCACTGATCCAAGGGCTGTGAACTTGATGCCTTGAAGTGACCGAGCCACGGATTCACCCGGAGTAAACTGTAACGCAGGTAAACAAACCAAAGACTGTGCGCGTAGTGGTGCCCTTTTCGAGCAAATCCTGCCCACTTTGGCACGCGTCTCCCCCTTGACAGTCATGTCACTCTCTAGGGTCCTGAATGTCTGCAGCATCTCTCCATAGCAGGCCAGCAACCGTGACAGTGCCACAACTCTGACGCACCACCGAGTTGGACACAGGGCAAGCAGGTTTACCACTTCTCCACATCCAAAAAAGAGACTGGTATATGTTTTCTCTTTGCTGAATCATTAATAACAACAGTGACTTCTCGAACGAAGTTTAGTGTATCAGCAACAAGGCTCACTTCTTTTGCCACTTCTTGTAACACTAAATCCAGAGAGTGATTTGCGCAGTGAACAAACCGGAGTCAGGACATGTTTCCTTTAATCTTGCCTGCACTCCCGTGAACCTCCCAGACATGTTGCCGGCTCCATCAAAACAGTAGCCCTTTCAGCTTCTCCTTGGTAAATGAGCCGAACAAGGACATCTTTTATGCACAAAAACAGCATCTCCACTGTTGTGTCTGGGGGGTTGAAAGCCTAGAAGAAATTCTGAATATCCAGATTGTGATCAGCAAAACTGTATATTGCATGCACGAAACTGTTCTTTGCCACTGAGGTTGGTGGTCCCATCAGCAGTTAAACCAAAAAAGAACTTTGGGATGCTTTAGCTCCGATTTTCTCTGAATGTCATGCGTACCGTAGCCTATGCCAGGCTGCATGTCACATAGCCTAGATCTGTGCATTATGAGATAATGTAATAAGTCAGAACAATTCAGTTTACATTCAGCTTCTTTATTTTTTAATTTTTAATCATAATGATGTGGGTAGAGAGGCATATGGGGGGGGGGGCGGATGGGAGGGGATGCGGCCGCACCCCCCGCACCCCTAGTTCCGACGTCTATGCCTATTGGACACTGTTTAGTTTAAAAAAATCGATTATCATTGCCTGATTCTCTCCACAATATAGAAATGTTTTTTTTTGTTTGACTGTCGCTTTGATAATATTGATATTAGAAGAAATGGACCAGAAAATATGACTAGGAGAAATGGACCGGAAAGAATGGACCAGGAAGGAATGCCAAGGTAGAAAAGGAGAATTATGACTCCTGGAAGAAATGGACCAATACATAGGTAGGCATTTTTAGTGGAATGTATCTAAGGTTTGTACAAATACTATTTCTTATATAAACTGAGTAGATAATGACCAGAATGATTTTTATTTTTTTAATTTTTAGATAAATAATCTCTTCTTTGTGTCAATTATAGTTCAAAATCTCCCGAATTATGGTAAATGATACGTATTGTCTTAAATATAAAACATACCGATGTTAGAAGCACTCTAAAAGTAAATACATAAATACGAAGAAATAATGCCAATTTCGGGCGCGATTGTTATAAATGGAATATTTGAAAGGATAGAGTGAGGGTGACGTCAGAGTCAAAATAATAAAATGAAAGAGCCTCCAATGATCCGAGTCGAGTATTCAAAACTTTGCAATCCGGCCGAATGCAGGCACCTCAACACATACAGACAATGCCTTGGACCCCCTCGAGTCAGTCGCCTCCCTTCCAGAAAGCACCAATTCCCGCCCCTCGTCTTCGTTTAAAGAGTCCCATCCCTCGTCCTCGAAAGGAGTCCAATCCTTCGTCTTCATGAGAAGAACCCTTCCCCTCGTCTTTGATTTAGACTTCCCATCCTCGTCTCCGTTATAGGATTTCCCATCCTCATCTTCGTGAGGATGTTATAGTCCTCGTCTTCAGGAAAGGGCCCCTCCTACCATCACCTCCTCCATATTGAAGACTTGTTCCTCTTAGTGGAAATCTTAACGAACTCATCAGTCCCTGTATTTCTATTAAGAAGCCTCATGATTTCCTGATGAACCTAGCCCATGGTAGTCCAAAATGACTTGAAGATCATCAACTTCCCGGATGAAAGAGCCATGAACATCAACTCCTCTTCCTATGATATCTATTCAAAAGGAGAATCGAGAATATTAACTTCGCTACGATGTTAATTTATTTCCACGTCCATTATTTAGTGGGTCCCCTTTTCGTGAGGAGAAAGAAGCGCTCAGACACGAAATCTTTCCGAGTGCCATTGAACTGAACAATAATCATGAATCATTAGTCATATATTAACTATAAAAATCTGAACAATACCCCATGTAGCATTAGTAAATATATAAACCAATGAAATTATGTATATATACTTCTATAACAATTAATTTTTAAAATTTTGTCCAGGATGGAGTATTAGGGAAGATTCAGACTTTCCACGAAAGGACAAAGCAAACTCGGGCGTCTAGAATAAAGGGGGTATTTGGCCGATTCTAGGCAGAGGACTTTATTTCGTCCTAGGAGCGCAGACTCGCCAGTTCATTATCCTGGAAGAAACCGAGAAAAAAAAATTCAAGGCTTTTAGGGGGAGATATGAAATACTATGAGAGGTGAGTTAAAAGGGTGAGACGGCCTTTTTTCAGGAAGAATACTAGTGAAAGACACATCACATGTTTTTGAGTTGCAGTACACCAAGAAGGGTCCAAAAGCCAACGTCTCTAATGAACATTATCTCTCCAGAAAAGTTAGGGAAAATAAATGGGGACCTACACTACTTTTTTTAAAATGCTCATTTTTAATCTCTAGGAATATTTGAAATTATGTTTGTCATACAATTTCCAATTTTTTGAAATTAAATGTATTTGTCATTTATATACATCATTATTTTCATGAATATAATTAAGAAATATTAAAAAAAAAAAAAATAATAGGCAAAGGGTTTTGAGGTCCTTTAAGATCTGTCATTCTCCAGATAGACTTTGAATAAAATTATAAACTGAGGAAATGGCTATGGAAGCTTTTTATTACCGACCATATGGGATAAAAACATTAAACCGAAAGAAAGAGAAAAAAACTGAAAACATAGAGACATCTCTCTGGCCTCTCTTTTATAGTATTGAATTAATCACAAACCTCTCCCCTTTTCATAACAAAGCTGCTATTATTATTATTATTAAACAGCTTGATTTGTTTAACTCTAGAGGAGGAACCTTGATACGGAGTTCCCCCCTGTGTTCGGAGTCACTTATTCGACAGGATTCCTGGACGAGGGGAACTCCATCGTCTCTTGTCGGGACTGACTTGTTCTTATGGTAAGTAGTTCAATGCCTCCCTCATCACGGAAGGCTCTCTAGGCTTCCTCTCAAAGCTTATTAATTCTCTTAGCATTTTTTTGGCCGATTTGACGACGAGAGTGAAGGAGGAAGACAGTAAGACCGCCCCTCATAATTCATCTAGAAGATGGTGAGTGACGAGGAGACGCCCACCCGTTTCTCCTGTGCTCACACCATGATACGACTCTTCACGGAGACTCCCTCATCTATATATATATATAATAAATCTTTATGACATATTCTAATAAATAATTTATTTGTTTTTCAGCGTAGCTGAGGCTCTGATTATCGTCATTCAACATATATCATAGCGTGACTGGACTAAATTATCAACCGAAGAGGGATCCAGGACGCCGGACAGTGATGTCGGATTGTAATCATTCATCTAAAAGTACGGAATGTACATCAAAGACAGTCCTCACGGAGGAGGCATGTGCGATAAACGACAAGGAGGACTGTGAAGCACGGATTGGGAGTTCATAGGGGACGTAGCCAGCGATGGTGAGTTCCGAGAATACGCCCAACCGTTTCTCCTGTGCTCACACCAAGATACGGCTTTTTATTTAAAATATAGACCAAACAAGAGAAACTCCCTAATATCTCTTCGGGATTGGCTTGGCTTGTGATTGTAAGTTATTCAACTATTAGTTCCTAAGGCATCTTCTTATAAATAATTTATTTGTTTTTCAGCATAGCTGAGGCTCTAATTATCGTCATTGACCATATATCATAGCGTGGCTGGACTAAATTATCAACCGAAGAGGGATCCAGGACGCCGGACAGTGATGTCGGATTGTAATCATTCATCTAAAAGTACGGAATGTACATCAAAGACAGTCCTCACGGAGGAGGCATGTGCGATAAACGACAAGGAGGACTGTGAAGCACGAATTGAGAGTCCATGGGGGACGTAGCCAACGGTTTCTCCTGTGCTCACATCAAGATACGGCTTTTCATTCAAAACCACCACACCCGAGTCGGACTGTGATGTGCAATATAAAATGTGTTATTTTGTGTTACAAATCAGATATATACTTTTTCAATAATAAAAACGATGGCTTTTATTTTAAAGTTTTACTGTTTTTCATAATAGTATAATTCAGTGCTTTATTATTTATTTAATTACATTTAGCGTTTTGTTCCAATACTGGTTTTTAAGAAGGTTATCATTTTCACACCATATCCAATAAATCTCAGTCTGATGGTTTTTAATGTTAGTAAAGGGCTATTAAAGTAAGATGTTTTACTTTTTGTATTAAGAAAATGTTAGACTTTCATTAACTATTTTTAAAATATATTTTTAGTTTTCTAAATAAGAAGAAAATATTGTCAAAGTAAAAATTCTTCAAAAAGGCATATATATATAATAAATATAATATTTTTTCGAAACATTTTAGTTTATTCTATTATAATAATATCAATCCCTTATATTAGCATTTATTTCACCTTATTAAGGGCGTAAATATTTGTAAATGAGATGTTTTATATAAAGGCGTTGCAAGGTCAATTCATAATGCTGTCTTGCCCTGATTTGCGAATATTAAAACAAGCTAATACTGTTTTTGAATCAACTGATGTGCGTCTTCAATTTTGTATAAATTTTTTTTTTGCTTTTCATGATACCTAATGCTCAAATTATCGTCATTGGGCATATATCATAGCGTGGCTAGACTAAATCATCAACAGTCGAGTGATCAAGGCCGCCGGGCAGTGATGTCTTTCTTCTGTACACTTTTACCACAACAGAAAGCATCTGACTTAAATATGCAAATAGTTTCATTCCCAGGCGGTTCCTTTGATAAAAAAGAAACAAGGCATCAAAATGTATTGATTTTTTTTAAATAAATGTAAAAAATAATAAAATAATTATTAAAAAATCTGTTAGAATATTTTTTTTACAAAGATCCTGTCATTTTTAATTACAAGTTTTGTCTTTTTCATAATAGTTTAATTAAGGGGTTTATTATTTATTAAATTTTATTTAGACAAGGAGATGGAAAAAACAATTGTATACCTACCGAGACGAAATGTATTCAGAAGATATCAAGTTTATAATTTCCTCATCATATCCAATAAATAACATTAGTAGTTGGCTATTACTTTAATATACTTTAATGTTCTTTTCCTGTATTTCAGTTCTTAAATAATAGTATAAAATACATAAGAATACTCACTTCAATTAATACAACGACAAATGAACCATCGAAATAGATTAAACAAAACAAAAATGACTCAATGATATAATATACTTGGGTATATAATAATTTTAAAATCACATTATAATGAAACATCTCGTATAATTAAGACTAAAACATACATTAATATTTAAATAGCTAATAATTTTTTTAATAAATCCTTAATTATCTTAAAGTAGCTTTGAAACTTCGTTCGGAAATACTTGATCGA
>CP045899.1:10202273-10247738 GCA_013387185.1 Caligus rogercresseyi
ATTTTATTTAGACAAGGAGATGGCAAAAAAACAATTGTATACCTACCGAGACGAAATGAAATGTATTTAGAAGATATCAAGTTTATAATTTCTCATCATATCCGATAAATAACATTAGTAGTTGGATATTACTTTAATATACTTTAATGTTATTTTCCTGTATTTCAGTTCTTAAATAATAGTATAAATACATAAGAAATACTCACTTCAATTAATACAACGACAAATGAACCATCAAAATAGATTAAACAAAACAAAAATGAACTCAATGATATAATATACTTGGGTATATTAATCATTTAAAATCACATTATAATGTAACATCTAGTATAATTGAGACTAAAACATACATTAATATATAAATAGCTAATAAATCCTTACTATCCTAAAGTAGCTTTGAAACTTCGTTCGGAAACTTGACTTCCCTCGAAGCGAGAGTCCTCGAGTTGAAGGTTACGGAAGTGACTTAGAGGGGTGACCCTCCATAACAAGCGACGGGCTGTTAGGATAATTCCACGGTGATCCTCGGACTTCAACCCTCAATCGAAGTTATTGTGCTAGCTATTCTTGCCTAGCATTTAAAACCGCAACATCAATTACTTATAAGCGTTTAAAACGATTGTTTTCCGTTTGGAAAGTCCAAGAGTATCAAAGTTTTATTTACGCCTTCATTAGCCTTATCCATTCCCTTTATGTTAATTACAATTAGTTTTTTTTAATAGATACAAATGGGAAATATACAAATTCATTTTTTATTGGTTTGAAGACGTTTCTAAGAAGTTTTTGACTCTAATATTTCATCATGGAACTTTTTAAGACAAAAAAATAAATTTAAGTATTTGTTCTTTCCTTCCATAAGAATTGTGTTACTATTCTTTAACAAAAAATTAGAACTTTAGTTTGGTATGTATCTCTCTTCTCTGTATATCATGTATATATATATATATATTATATAAAATGTTAAAAATGTTTATATTCCAAAATATCATTTACTTCTCTAAAATGCAAGGATAGTATGTTATATATCAAAAATATAAATTCAACACTCATATATATAGTCCGACGCTCACATCAACATAAATTATCTTGACACAAATACTATAATGAATTAACTATTCCGCTTGAATCCCGATCGGTGGAGAATACTGTTCAGCAATCAAATCCACATTTGTTAAAATGTCTGAATTGGATAACAGTTTTCTAACACAAAATTGATCAAGATAGGTTTGGAAAAGGTCCCTCGAAGTATTCATGACATCTATTTGCCTCAAAAACCTTTTAACTTGGGCCAAAGACACTCAATTTTTGAGTATGGGCACCTGTAAGAGGGTCGACAAAATTACGCTGGTGAATCACCGTTAGGTGATTATAACCCTGTCAGATATCCGTCGGTAGGTAGCAAACCATCAGATATAATCGTGGATCCCTGTGCAATTATATCTTCAATCATTGGCAAAAGAACTCCTACGCTACCTCCTCCACCTCTTCTAAGAAACAACCACCATCCTGGCCTCTCTCTACCCATCCAAAACCCCAGTGGCCATCGACTAACCTGCCCGGTTATACTTTCGACTCTCAAACTTCGACTCGTCAATCTCCACGATCCTTCTGGCCCCCTTAACAGAACCGGATGCTCTCGGAGATATCTGAGCAGACAGCTCGGAAGGTCTTGTACCATTCCATGACCGTCGTTTTATTCACCCGACTTCTTGAACTCCGTCACGGACTGGCCTGGTCTCGACCACAGGAACAGTAATGTAAAATCTTGGAAATAGGAAGTGGCTTTTGGCAAATACGCTGCCAATACGAATCGAAAACTCCTTATTGCAGACTTTTTTAGGACAACGAAAAACTGTCTTCGTTTTGCGTTTAGCCTCCTTGCAGGGGGCTAAACATGCAGGACAAAGCAAGCTCCTGCAAAGTAAGCCTCGATCTCGACAGAACGCTATGGCATATTCCTCGTCGATGAATAACTTTAAGTCCATTTCGTTTCCGAGAGTACTTTATAGTTTGAGATTCAAATAAGAACAGCGTCCAAAATTGAAGACGCACAACAGTTGATTCAAAAACAGTATTAGCTTGTTTAATATTCGCATTTACTCGTATTCCAGATAATATCTCACCAACGAATTTTGAAAGTAAAGTTTTACAAGGTCATTCATTTATATTATCAAAATGAAATTGTGAAATAATATGAATCAGTCATAAGCTTAATTTTAGTGATAATTTTTTTTTTCGGTGAAAATAACAATTTGGCAATTGGTAGTTTCTAATCAGCAAATATTTAATAAAAATAAATGCACCAGTTTTTTGCTTTATACAAATCAGGGCAAGACAGCATTATGAATTGACCTTGCAACGCCGTTATATAAAACATCTCATTTACATATATTACGCCTTAATAGGTGAAAGAAATGCCTATATAAGGGATTGATATTATTATAATAGAATAAACTAAAATGTTTCGAAAAATTATTATTATATATATATATGCCTTTTTGATGAATTTTTACATTGGACAATATTTTCTTCTTATTTAGAAAACTAAAAATATTTTAAAAATAGTTAATGAAAGTCTAACATTTTCTTAATACAAAAAGTAAAATATCTTACTTTAATAGCCATTTTACTAACCATTAAAAACCCATCAGACTGAGATTTATTGGATATGGTGTGAAAATGATAACCTTCTTAAAACCAGTATTGGAACAAAACGCTAAATGTAATGAAATAAGTAATAAAGCTCTGAATTATACTATTATGAAAAACGGTGAAACTTTATAATAAAAGCCATCGTTTTTTTATTGAAGTATATTAAAGCGTGTGAGATGTTATCACTTTGAACTCATAACATACACTAACTTTATTTACGCATCGTATAAATATATATTGATACAAAATGGATTTACTGGATAATACGATTTGAGGGAGGAGAGGTTAGCAACCGCCACAAGGTTCCCCCAGAACGAGGTCACGGAACGGGTAGCCGGAGGTCGTTACTGACCTCAGGTAGCCGGATGATTGGTTGGCCAAGATCAAAATGTGTCGGCTTGAGGCGATCAATCGAGACGTTTTCCAATCGATTCCCAATCTGTAGTCGAAAGATTTTGTCGCCCCGTTCCAATACTTCATAGGGCCCGTCGTATAGGGGATGCAAAGGTTTTCTTGCAGCATCCCTGCGACAAACACAAACCGAGCAGAGCTCAGAGCAGGGGGAACGTAGGTTTTAGGTAGGCCGTGAGCAGAAGTAGGGATGGTTGAAGGTTTCCGACAGCTCAACGAAGGCGATCAAGGAATGCATCCGGTTGTAGCTTAGATCTGGGCGTAGGAAGGAAATCTCCTGGCACGACCAGAGGGGCTCCGTAGACGAACTCTGCAGGTCCTCTTTTGGGCTGTACGAATACCCAAAAGGACCCACGGAAGCTCGAGGACCCAATGAGGTCCGTTAAGTCGTGCGCGGAGGCATCCTTGAGGTTTCGGTGGAAACGTTCCACAAGGCCATTGGCCTGTGGTGGTAGCTGTTGTCCGGATTACATTGGAGCCGAGGAGGGACATCAAGTCGGCCCAAAGTTGTGAGGTGAATTGGGCGCCTCGGTCGGAAGTTATCTCTGAGGGATACCAAAGCGTGCAATCCAATTTGACAAGAAAGCGAGAGAAAATCCGCGTGTTGAGGTGTCAGAGATAGGAATCGCTTCTGGCCAGCGAGAGAACGATCACAATGGTCAAAAGATGAGTGAATCCGTTGGAAGGCGGCAACGGACCAACGGTCGATATGGACGTGCGAAAACCGTGCATCCGGGACTCTGAACTCTTGACGCGGGGCGCGGGTGTGCCTGTGAATTTTAGCTCGTTGACACGAGAGACACTCTCTAGCCCAAGTGGAGACTGTGCGGGAGAGACCTTGCCAGATAAACTTCCGTGATACAAGGTGCCTAGTTGTTCGAATACTCGGGTGTGAGAGGCCGTGAATGGTGTTAAAAACTTTACGCTGCCAGGATTCGGGGACGATGGGCCTTGGAATCCCTGTCGAGACATCGCAGAGGATTGTGCCTTACCACCTGAGATTGGTAGATCCTCAGACGGAGACTGGAGTCAGCCGAGCGATAAGCTTGCGTGGCTTCGTCATCAACTGGCCGCAGCGAGAGCTGAGAAATCCAATCCGTTCGTAGCTGTCAGGGTTGCAGGCTTCCTGGATCCTCTTCGGTTGATAATTTAGTACCCCCTCTGATATATGTGAATGACGATAATCAGAGCCTCAATTGCTGAAAAACAAATAAATTATTTATTAGATATTTATAAGATTTATAGTGACAAGGAGATCACAGAACAGCTTACAATAGGAGCAGCACTATCTAGAAAAATTAATTATAAAAAAATTAGTTATCAAAACAGACAAAAAAATAATGTTGCAAATAACAATAAATCACAAAGATTAATATAATTATTTTTTGTCTTCAGGCAAATTTCCTGTACTGCCTCATAATCCGTGTAGAGATTGGAGGTGTCCAGCGGAGCAAGACGGATAAATTGTACCAGATCCCCACATATTTTCCACGGAATGGTAATTTTTTCTACCTGATTTACAATAAAATATAACAAATATTATAATGTAAAGGACTGCATCGCTTCAAAAAATATCTGATTGAGTCAAGTATATCTCTTTTTGTATTAATTTTTGCTATTTTCTATAGTAAATTATGTGCAAAATAAATACAAAATTGAACATAAGAGACAATTTTTTATCTGAAAATCCTTTGAATAATGAAAGGTTTGCAGATGAATTGTCTTAGTCGTTGATCCCGATTTATTTATTCCTGTTCAATCTGTTGTATATAACAGAGCCATAATCTTATAGGGCTCTGGTATATAAAAATATGCCGTTAGTGATGATAATTTGGGGTTTCTAACAAGCCAAACTTTATAGTTTTTCAAAATTTAAGTGGTTGAAGATTATGTTTGTGAGTGAAGAGGAGCTAGTTCAACCAAAACTAATAACCAATCTAGCTGGATCATATTGCTGAAATTCAATCAGCCTCTTATTAGAACAAACTCATTTACAAACGACACATAACTAATGCTACAACTTCGTCCTTGAACTGACTGGAATGTAGACAACTCACAAAAATACATACACGTTTGTATTTGCTTTTAAGAACCTATCAGTTTTCATCTGATTTTCCAACAATAACGTCGTCAATGAGTTTCCATCTACACTGATCCTAAAGATATGCATAACATATTTAACATTATATAAACATCTGATTGGATCAAAAGCCCATTGATACTTCGACTTGCCTTCAATTGTCAGGAAAAGGCGGTAAGCTTTTCTACTATTTTAATTATCATATGTCATTGTTATATTTGTATTTAACTACCGAACCTCTATGTTTCAGACCCAAGATATAGATAATACCAATGACTGATCATTCCTTCAATATGGAGTAAACGAAGAATTACCCTTAAAAATTCCCCTGCTGAAAGAACGAGGAACGTGGACATCTGTCGGAAGGATTATAAAATTTTCCAAGACTTTCCCTCTAAATCCTACATTCATCAGAGCAACTTTTAGCGTTTTGTATTTAATTTTTCAAATTTATGTTGGGAATTATAAAATATTTATAGTTATTTCGTAGCAAGAGATTATATATTAATATGATAGTCTTTTATTTGATATTTTATTAATGTGTTCTACCGAAAAGCAAAAAAAAATTATTAAAATGTCAATTTTAAAGTTTTTTTTTTGCATGTGTTTGAGTCTTATATATTTTATTTTTATGTTTTGTCTAATTTTTAATTATAAATAACATGTTATATTCTATTATATAATTCGTGTCTAGTTTTAATGTTGAATAAACGTTTAATACAATTTTAATACTGTCAAGGAGTTTAATTATTTGTAAAAGGAACGTAAATATAACGTTGGGGAACGAAAATAGAAATAGAACGTAAATGAACGTTAGGGGACGTAAATAGAACGTTGGGGGAACGTAAATAGAACGTTAGGGAACGTAAATAGAACGTTGGGGAACGTAAATAGAACGTTCAGGGAACGTTCTGCGAACCAAAAACTAACGTTCGGAGAACGTTCTCCGAACTTTATTTTGTTGCTTGGGAAGTCAGTCCCGACAAGAGACGATGGAGTTCCTCTCGTCCAGGAATCCTGTCGAATAAGTGACTCCAGACACAGGGGGGAACTCCGTATCAAGGTTCCTCCTCTAGAGTTAAATAACTCAAGCTGTTTAATGTAACGCAATAATAATAATAACAGCTTTGTTTGAAAAAGGGAGAGGTTTTGATTAATTTAATACTATAATAAAGAGAGGCCAGAGAGATGTCTCTATGTTTTCAGTTTTTTTCTCTTTCTATGTCAAGTCGGTATTAAAATCATCCACAGCCATTCACCAATCTCTGTCCGTCTGTATGTCCGCACGCTATCTCCTCCCACATTTATGGTCAGATTTGAACTTTGAAGGTACCTATGGAATTCTTGGGTCAAGACGGACCTAATAAACTATTTGCAAAGTGATGGGACCAGAAATGAAAAAAAAATTAGACCTGCTGATTTGAACTACCTACTTTTCAAGGTAAAGAGAGGAAAAAAGAAAAAGAAAAGGATGAGGAGGAGTTAGAGAAATAGAAAAAGAAAAAGCATCTCATGTGACTTAAAACTAGACATTGAAAAGTGAGGGATATTTGGGCGTGTGAAAGGGAGAATGTGTGAATGGTGCAATTGAGTTCAGGCTCTTGTTATCACTATTCTCCTTTGAGTTCCTACAGGTATACAGAACAGAAGCAAGAACAGAGATTCAAATAAAAATAAATACCTTCCGTTCCGGCTGACTTGGCCTACTTCATAAATGAAAGAGAATTGTGATAAAACCTACCCATACCCGAAGGGCGAACATATGGGCGCCGTAGGCGGCCAAATATGCGAGTTTATTTAATTCAATTGGTTACATCGACTTTAAATTTGGTTAATTTATGATTTCTTATACTGAAACTACTAATTTTATTTAGAAACGTAGTATGCACAGATTTTTCGGTATCTGCGTATTATAATTTATATTAGCTATGCCCCCAAAGATCCCCTATCAGGAATGCTTATAAGTTTGAGAAGAATCACTGTTACCAGGCTTGTGAACGGAACGCAAAATGAACGGCGTTTGAACGCACGTTGAACGCAAAAAAGTTTTGCGTTCAACGTTCAATTTTTCAAAAAATTTCTTGGTTTTTCGTCAAAACGTCAATCACTTTTTAGGGAAATTTTTTCTTAAAAAACGTCATCTCTACGCATTACTTTTTTGGAAATTTTTTTTAAAAACGTCATCACTACGCATTACTTTTTGGGAAATTCTCTTAGACCCTGGGTTAGATCCAGATTTTTATATAAAAACCTAAATAGTACATCCATTTTTCTAAATTACACAATGTTATTTTTTTAAATATTTGAACGCTGAACGCTAACGGAACGCTGAACACAAAAACATTGAACGAACGCTACTTTTTTTTGAACGCTGAACGCAAAAAAAGCTGAACGCTCACAGGCCTGCTGTTACCACATATGGGTTAGCTCCATGAATCTACTATATTTTAAAAATAATCCTAATTTGTAAAAGTATTATTAATAAACATGCACATATTATGAAATCAATGCAAAATATATTTCCGTTGTCAATAACAATGACAACCAATACTACATAACTCTTTGTTTTCTTTAATGTAGTCTTCTTTCAAAAGAAACATGTTACGTTGAAATTATTAGTACAGTTGAATATGTAATAATTTATCATGATTAACTTTAGTTAGACAATGTCTCTTTTTTGGTGTCAATGGCCAAGGACCTATTCAACCAAGATTTAATAACTCATTGATAACCGCCTCAATCATATGTCTAGCTTCAAATAATATGTCTAGCTGCATTTGTTTTTGTGACTAACTTCTTTGTCCCATTCTCACTTTCTTTTTTATATTAAGTAGTAAACACTTGTATATATATATATATTAGGGCTGTTCTTATTTTTCAAATGTTTGAAATGTTAGCAACATTGTGGATTTTCTGTTTCTTGGTGATAAAAGAAGACGACATACAAAGTTTGAACAAAATCGGTCAACATTACGAGGTCGCGCAACGAGGTCAAAGTTTTAAAAATTTAGTAAAAATATAGTTTTCCGCAAATTTCTTCAAAATGGTGGACGTTTCAGACATCAATAATAATTATTAATTTAAAGGAAATCTAATTTACTACCAGACGTATATTTGATGTTTTTTAATAAAACAAAGTTTTCAGTAAAAACAAAGAAAAAAATGGAGTGGTATTGTTAGCATATTTCATAGCTTTTTTGTATCAATTAACTTCACTCGCCTGTAGAAGATGACTTGTTCGCTTCAGAGTAAAATAGTACTTTTAAGCTTAGTAAACCTTTGGATGATAAATCCAAAAATGACCTTGGTTGCATTCTATCAATTCAGAATTCAGTACAATCTGAGTTTACATTATATGATTCAGAGCCTGTATTGACCTATAAGAAATCGATTATGAAAAAAAAAAAATGTGTTTCTTAGATTTGCGTCAAGGTATCCTCTCAAAATTTTACTTTGTCTCTGACGCATTTATAATCCATTATATGCGTCATTTTGTACGCGAGATATGTTTTTTTAATGTACATATAACTCTCTACTTATTAAATTGACATGATTTAGTATACCAAAATATTAAAGCTGGTGTACCAAGCTTTCATTTGGTATGTTTGGTGTTCTAAAAATCGCTATACTTTAAGAGATATAAGCAAATACATCTACTCTCCCCAAAAAATTGATCTTTTGATATGAGAATATACAATTACCACTTGGTAACTGCTGTAAAGAAAAAAAGAAGGGAGAGAGTATTTTGCCTCACTTCTCTCCCTTCTTTTTTTTCTTTCTCTTTCTATCCAGGTAACACTAACAGCAGTTACCAATGGTAATTGTATATTCTCATATCAAAGGATCAATTTTTTTGGGAGAGTACGTGCAAAAATGTATTTGCTTATTTCTCTTAAAGTATAGCGATTTTTAGATTTTCAAACATTTGAAAAATAAGAACAGCCCTAATGTATATATATATATATAATATATAGATATATATATATATATATATATATATATATATATATATATATATATATATATATATATAAGCAAATACATTTTTGCACGTACTCTCCCCCAAAAATTGATCTTTTGATATGAGAATATACGATAACCATTTGGTACTGCTGTTAGTGTTACCTGGATAGAAAGAGAAGGGAGAGAGTATTTTCCAAGGAGAATATAAAGGAGGTGAGTGAACAAGGAAACTTTACGTTGTGTTTTTTCTTCTTTTTTATTGGACTTATGACGTCAATGTTGAAAACCTATGTTTATTTATTATTATATTTACGAAATCAATTTCTCAAAGGAATTGCTTTGTTGTAGAGTGATGTGTGAGAGTGCCAGGAACAGCCTCAAGTCAATTGTACTGTTCAAGAAAAGTCCATGAAACCGACTGTGACTCGTAAGCCTGGATAACGGTGAATGGAGCCCATGGAGTGCACATCCTCCGTCGAAGTAGAGGTCATGGAAATATATAGCCACTCTTCCCATGTCAAAGAAGGGATCTACGTCTGTAACATGCAGACAGAGTCCATCTTCTCCGTTACTTGGAAGATATATATTCTCATAGAGGACGAGGAGTTGAGAGAAAAGAACCTCCAAACCATGATTCAGGCTTTCCCTAACTAGAACTGGAATGAAAGGACGAATTATTGGTGTTTATCAACCATGAAAAATATAAATACAAAGAGGAATGCTTGGAAAACAACATTTATGGGCCTTAAGAGTTCATACACAATGAACGTGAACAACAACCATTCAATGTCTTCTATTGAAGGATGATAACCCACAAACATAAATTATAGATGACAAAATGTGGTGGAAATTTTAAGAAAATCTGTGATAGAGGTAGTAATATTCTTTAAATCTTTATCTATGAACTAAATAAAATAACTTTTTACTTTTGCAGGCACTTAAATGATAATTACGCATTTCCATCGATATGGACTTCATCAGTGGCGTTCCTGATAACCCTGGGCCCCACCTGAAAGGAGAAAACTCGGGACCTTTTCACCACAGTGATGGAGCTCCCTCTATGCTCGCCCTCCCCACGTATTGCATCGCTCCAAAAGGCCCCTGAACTTCACTTACCTCTACATTGATACACGCCTGTGTGAACAGACACATCTAACAGCTTCATTTATTCTAAAAATGTCTTGCTGACTTTCTGCATATTTATTTTCTTAAGATATGTCGTTTTATTCGTTATGAAGGGTTTACTAACTTCCTGCTTCCATATTTTGTAATATTAAAAATATATTATCACTTTTGTTTAAAGTGCCCTCACTTAGAAAATAGCCTTCCTTCACAATCCAGCTCCATCCCCTGGAAACAAATTTGTTGATTCTTCGTGCCCCACCTATTTTGCCCCCCCCCCCCTTGATATTGTAGTCTGGCTATGGGTCTGCACATAAATATTTATTGGCATATTACCACGAACTAGACCAGAACTGTAACAGAGTTGTTATGTATCCAAATATCTAAACTACAGGATAATATTAAATTAGTTACATAAGCAGATGAGTTATGTCTTGGCAATCCGCAATATTTTATTATGGAAACTGCACAAACACGCACTGTACCTTTAGGCATTTTTCAATAATTGATAGCAATGAATGGTTCCTTTTAAATAATTCCTTTTTAAATGAATGAATAATAATATGCATATTTCAACAATGACGTCATACAACAGCTGAGTCAACTAACGCCAACCTGCCTGCGTTAGAGAGTTCGTTGTTCACACACCTTTATATATTCTCCTTGATTTTGCCTCACTTCTCTCCCTTCTTTTTTCTTCTATCCAGGTAACACTAACAGCAGTTACCAAATGGTAATCGTATATTCTCATATCAAAAGATCAATTTTTGGGGGAGAGTACGTGCCAAAATGTATTTGCTTATATCTCTTAAAGTATAGCGATTTTTAGAACACCAAACATATCAAATGAAAGCTTGGTTAACCAGCTTTAATATTTTGGTATACTAAATCATGTCAATTTAATAAGTAGAGAGTTATATGTACATTAAAAAAGCCTATCTCGCGTACAAAATGACGCATATAATGGATTATAAATGCGTCAGAGACAAAGTAAAATTTTGAGAGGATACCTTGACGCAAATCTAAGAAACACATTATTATTTATTTTTTTCATAATCGATTTCTTATAGGTCAATACAGGCTCTGAATCATATGATGTAAACTCAGATTGTACTGAATTCTGAATTGATAGAATGCAACCAAGGTCATTTTTGGATTTATCATCCAAAGGTTTACTAAACTTAAAAGTACTATTTTACTCTGAAGCGAACAAGTCATCTTCTACAGGCGAGTGAAGTTAATTGATACAAAAAAGCTATGAAATAAGCTAACAATACACACTCCATTTTTTCTTTGTTTTTACTGAAAACTTTGTTTTATTAAAAAACATCAAACATACGTCTGGTAGTAAATTAGATTTCCTTTAAATTAATAATTATTATTGAAGTCTGTAACGTCCACCATTTTGAAGAAATTTGCGGAAAACTATATTTTTACTAAATTTTTAAAACTTTGACCTCGTTGCGCGACCTCGTAATGTTGACCGATTTTGTTCAAACTTTGTATGTCGTCTTCTTTTATCACCAAGAAACAGAAAATCCACAATGTTGCTAACATTTCAAACATTTGAAAAATAAGAACACCCTAATATATATATATATATATATATATATATATATATATATATATATATATATATATATATATATATATATATTATATCTATATATATTAATATACATACGTGTTGGTCGAATATTACTTTGAAAGTATATGTAATATACTCTTTTTATGCGTAGTATATTTAAAAAATATTAGTTATTACTTCTCAAAGTAATATACTACTTTATATAAGATATTACTTTTTTAGCATTCCGAAACAATAAGTAAGACATTTAAATAGGATTTGTAAAAATTCTCACCAAACCTAGTTTGCATTTTTATAATAATCCTATTTATGTTATTGCAATATTATAAAGTGAGCACAAGGCTCAAACATGATAAAGTCGGTGAATTCAAAGACTACATAAATGACTTCTGACATTATGAGAGGTATAGGTTTAATTATCCAACCCAAGCCCTCGGCCCGCATGTCGATTGAGGCTTTTAGGGTTGAACCCACCGCCAACCCTAATTAAGAATGAGAGGAACCCTAATTTACAATATTATACACCTCAAGCTCTCGGTCCCGCCTGCTGATATATGCTTTTATTTAGGGTTGAAACCCACCGCCAACTCTGGTTAGGTATAAAAGGAGTCCTCACTTTCAATATCACACACTCAAGCTCGCAGGTCCCGCCTGTTGATATAGGCTTTATTTAGGGTTGAAACCCACCGCCAACTCTAATTACAAATTAGAGGAACCCTATTTACAATATTATACACCCCAAGCCCTCGGGTTCTGCTTGACGATATAGGCTATTATTTAGTGTTGAAACCTATCGCCAAACCCTATTAGGGACCCTATTTTTCATTCAAATTCAGCCCAAGTCCTCATGTCCCGCCTGTCGATTTAGTCTATTTTTGGGTGTCGAAATTAATATTTGCAAATTTTTGACCTAAGCCTGACTGGGGATAAAATATCCGTATTTATCACTCTCATTAATCCAAAGCCTCAGTCCTCACCTTCTAAGGCAGGGGATTCTTTTAGGTCCAACCCAACGCAAACTTTTTTTGGGGTATATGAGATTGAAAGTAATGGCGGGGCCAGAGGGCTTTGAGGAACTTGTTTTCTTGACCATAAAATCCTCCATAAATAACGAAAAAGGTGTTTCTGTGTGTTTGGGTCTATTGGAATACCCTGTCTTAAATATCAATATTAACGTGCATTTTTAATTTTATCAATAAGCAGGATTATATCCATTGGGTGACGTCACATACATTCACAGTTCATTAATTTTCATCAAAATGCCTGTCGAATATATTTTTTCACGAAAGTAATATGTAACTAGGATATTACATATTAGTTATAACTTGAAAGTAATATCTAATATGTTTTTTCTCTCTAGTTAGTGCGCATAATATAACTAAGTAAAATATTACTTGCACGCACGTTAGGGAACAACACTGTATATATATATATATATATATATATATATATATATATATATATATTAATATATTTATTATATTATTATCTAGAGCTCCAGTTTTTATACTGAGTGCACTTTTTTTCCTGAGTAGTGAACTGTTACCCTGTTCATTTATCTGATAATAGCCCCTACGTTTTGAACATTGGAGGGCACTTTTACCGTTCAAATCTCACTGTTATTACGTTGTACGCATAATGGAGAGGTATAATTTTGACTATAGCTTGAAGAATATACCTATTTGTACACAAAAGGAATATGAAATTTTGTTTGTATCTCGTTTGTCCCAGTTCATTTGGAACTTCCGCTGGAGGGCTTGGCATATCTTGTGTCCTCACGATGTAAATCAAAAAATCAAGAAAAGGAATATTATGGCTTCAAAAGTAAAAGGACTCCTCCATCACTTTCGTCAAAAAATTATGGGGAACATTGGGAATCGTTAAAATTTTTTGAATCTAAATTGTATAACTTAGTTCAAAGTTTACGCTTCAAAAATATTCGAATACTTTTCAACAATTACTCAACTCGGATATCAAAAAGATCAATTCGTGTACAAAGTTAATCATCCCAGGAGACAAAACGTCTAATTGGTATGCCTTAAACGAAGAGACCATGAACAAACTGATGGTTGAAAACATCTCTAAAGGATATCAAAAAGTGGACCATTCAGTTGTGAATAAAGTTAATATTAGCACAGCCGCTATTGCTAGAGACTTGGACCTGGATGACCGAATGATGGCTTACCGGGAATCTAAAGCTTTCTGTACTATCAAAGACCATAAAAATCATTTCCCTACAAGGTCTGTACAAGATTGTTGAACCCTGCTAAGAGTGATATTGGTGTCGTATCTAAACGGATTGTCCAGAAGATCAATAATATAATTATTGAGAAAACTGGATACAATTTGTGGAGGGACAACATGTCAGCTCTTGATTGGTTCAACAAGTTAGAGAGCAGGAAACACTTAAAGTTTTTAGTTTATGATATTGTCGATTTTTATCCATCCATCACTGAAAAACTATTAAATAATGCAATTTCTTTTGCTGGGAATTATTGTGATATAAGTAAATCTGATATTGCAATAATTCACGAGTCGAGAAAGAGTTTTTGTTTTTTGATGGTGTGTGGGTGAAAAAAGACAGTAATGGAAGAAATTTTGACGTCGCACAGGGGTCTTTTGACTCTTGTGAGATTTGTGAGTTAGTTGGCCTTTATTTATTAGATCAAATTACGAATATTGTTCCTCTAACTGCTGTTGGCCTTTATAGGGATGATGGGATTATGGCTTTGAATAAGTCTGGCCCTGAAATTGAACAAATTAAAAATTAATTATAAAATATTTAAGCAAAATTCCTTAAAACTGACGGTTGAGTGTAATCTCACTGTCGTAAATTATTTAGATATAACTTTTGTTTTAAAAAATGGCACTCACCGACCGTACAGAAAGCTAAACGATAGAACGATGTATGTCCACTCAAAAAGTAATCACCCTCCGTCCAATCTCAAGGCAATACCGGTTTGTGTTAATAATAGACTTTCAAACCTCTCTTCAAACCGGAAATTTTTAACCAAGAATCCCACTACTATCAAAATGCTCTTGATAAAATGGGTATAATTTCAAACTAAATTTTACTTTGAATGAACCCAAAAAGAGAAGGAAAAGAAAAAGGAAAATCCTTTGGTTTAATCCACCTTTCTCCAATAATGTTAGGACCAATATTGGACAGAAATTTTTCAAAATTTTAGACCACTGTTTCCCACCTAGCCACCCCCTTTATAAATTATTTAATCGATCAAATGTTAAATTGTCGTATTGTACTGTCAAAAAACATGAGGCAAGTGATCAATAGCCATAACAAGAAAATTTTAACTCCCCTAAACCAGCCGGATGAAGAGGAAAAATGTAATTGCCAAAAAAATAAAGTATGCCCAATGGGTCGAATCTCTGGAGGATGCAATGCTAAAAACATAGTATACAAGATAGATGTATCTCCAGAAAATGAGCCCACCCATACATACTATGGCCAAACATTAAGACCTTTTAAAAAACGCTGGATGGAGCATAAAAATGCAATAAAAAATGAGGATAGCCCTCACTCTACCACGCTAAGTAATTTTGTATGGAAACTGAAGAAGGAAAAAAAGAATTTTAAGATAAATTGTAGTGTACATGCAAGAAGCAATATTTTCAAAAACGGAACAAGAAGATGCAATTTATGTCTCACTGAAAAATTATGCATTGCCAAGCATGACAAATCAACTCTTTTAAACCAAAAATCTGAAATTTTAAATAAATGCATTCATGAATATAAATTTCAAATAAAAAATATAAAAATTCTAAAAGAAAACCAGAATCCACCATAATAATTATTATAGATTTTATATGTTTTTATATGTTTCTTTTGTTTCTTCGTTTCTTTCGTTTCTTTTGTTATTGTTTATTATTTTTTCATTTATTTCTTTAATTTAATTGTCAAAATATTACTCCATCATTATATTTGTATTTGAACCTGAAGATTGGTTAAATATAACCATGAAACACAGTGTTGTGAAAAATACTTTGTCAACGTGATTTCTTTATATATTATATATATATATATATATGTATATATATATATAGGCGTAGGGAGATGTTTGTTTGGGGGGCAGCATTCATTTGCCCGAATTTTAACAACAGCTGTTAAATCGGTGAAAAAATAATCAAATGAAGAAAGCTATGTAGTAAATTTTTTTATAATAATTTCATACTATTCATTATATAATATTTATTTTGTTATACTTCAAAATACGGTTGCTTTCATAATTTCATGTTTTTTCTGCAACTGAAATGCACGATATCAACCAATTGCCCGAATTTATACTCACCCGAATTTTTTGAAAGTAGCAATTGTGTGGATTATTCTATATCTATGGTATATATAATATATATATATATATATATACAATTATATATATAAATCGGTTGTTCTTATTTTTCAAATGTTTGAAATGTTAGCACATGGATTTTCTGTTTCTTGGTGAAAAGAGGACATACAAGTTTAACAAAATCGTCGGCACGAGGTCAAAGTTTTAAAAATTTAGTAAAATATGTTTTCTTTCTTCAAAATGGGGACGTTACAGACTTCAATAAATTATTAATTTAAGGAAATCTATTTACTACCAGACGTATGTGTGATATTTTTTAATAAAACAAAGTTTTCAGTAAAAAAAAGAAAAAAATGGAGTGTGTATTGTTAGCATATTTCATAGCTTTTTTGTATCAATTAACTTCACTCGCCTGTAGCAGATGATTTGTTCGCTTCAGAGTAAAATAGTACTTTTAAGCTTAGTAAATCTTTGGATGATAATCCAAAAATGACCTTGGTTGCATTCTATCAATTCAGAATTCAGTACAATCTGAGTTTACATTATATGATTCAGAGCCTGTATTGACCTATAAGAAATCGTTTATGAAAAAAAATAATAATAATGTGTTTCTTGGATTTGCGTCAAGGTATCCTGTCAAAATTTTACTTTGTCTCTGACGCATTTATAATCCATTATATGCGTCATATATATTATATATATATATATATTATATATATATATATATATATATATATATGGAAACGACCGGATACCCAGCACGGTCCGGGTCTCGGCTGTTTTTTGAACGGCCCGGGCGATCATTTCAATGGGATTGGATAATTCATAGAATCTCTCAATGACGACAACTTGGCAATCGTCAAAGCCAAGAAACTGTTCAAGGACCCAAAACTACCGGGTCAGTTGGCATTCATCAAGGGCAACTTTACTGAACTGGTACGTGCCATTTCAAGCCTGCAAGAGCGCCTTCTACTGACGGAGAGCATTGGAATCCTTGAGATGGTGCAGATGCAGCTGACTGTTGAGCCCTTTGCCAGCAAGTTGAACAGTGTCCTTGAGAATAATCCGGACTTCGAAAAAATTAAATTCTATCCCAGAATTCGAAGAGAGAGACATTGGAACTCAAAGATGATCTCAAATTGCCGTTCCTCTTCTCGTGCGCTCCAATATTCTGTGGACTGCGAAAGGTCTTCTCAAATTAGAGTCTCTTTTGTCTTACCAGCGAACCAGTCTGACAGAGAGATATGTAAAAGATATGCTCATTCTCAGTGGAACAATGATTACGTGACATATTTTTATTAATTTAGAGTATACATTATTTTTAAACATATAAGGCTTTTTTGCTTATTTAACCTTTCTTCGCATATTTTTTTGCATATGTAGTCATTTTTTCCTGCATATTTCTGGGCATATAGGGCATTGTTTTTGTTCCAAATTCCAACAGCCCTGGTCATGAGAATGATTTTGTTGGTTAAGATTTTATTTATTAGCTAAAATCCATACAGTGTAAAAAATAAGAATACACTAGAAAGTAGGAGATAAAAAACACAATATTAAGACAGTTACGTTTAAAAACAAAACATAATTGAACATTATAATTCAAAATTACTGTCTAAAGATAAAACCATAATATAAATGACTTACTAAGTTTTTTTCTTATTCAATATAAAACTTTGATGTCGTCTTATTGTCGATTTGATGAGTTTGAGGTATTCGAGAGAATTTGAAGGAATAAACTTTATCAAATCTCCGGCCCATGTCCATGAAGTTGCAGATGAATTGGGAATTTCTATTGAGGGGGCTAAATAACCAGCCGCTGCCCCAATCATAATTGCTCTAAGTTGATATTTTCGTAATGTGTAAACACCCAAATATTTTAATTACTTGATTTCGGCTAAATAGTTGTACGAGCAAAATAACTTCGATTTCTTCAGGTGACTCTTCATGCTGCAGTTCTTAAAGTATTTCGACTATTCTAACGATACTTTAAAAAATGAACAGTCGTCTTCGTAACTTTTTTTGAATGTAGGAATTGTGTTAAGGTTATACTTTTAAGGTTAAGCATTTATTGATTCCATAGAGAAGGAGTTTGGTTTTGATTCGAAGTTGAGCAAAAATATTTTTCTATGCAATACTGAGTGAGTTTTGAGGCCAATATAAAAGAAAATTCA
Organism: Caligus rogercresseyi; assembly: GCA_013387185.1. Taxonomy (NCBI): domain Eukaryota; kingdom Metazoa; phylum Arthropoda; class Copepoda; order Siphonostomatoida; family Caligidae; genus Caligus; species Caligus rogercresseyi. The sequence goes on from CP045899.1 coordinate 10,220,568, forward strand.
GATTGGGAAAGTAAATAATTGGATATCTCATGAAACGGGGTCATAGATATTTATTCCCCTTTTTGTACCGGTTCCATGTCTGCTCATTTTATTACCAATTTTAACTATACTTATTCATGGGATTCATTTGGTAGATTTAAAAATTTTTTTTTTACATAAAAGCTTATTTTGAAAATAAAATGAACTGTTGAATATTACTTTGAAACAAGGAGCACAATTTTCGGTACAACTTATTTTTTCAAAACAAAAAAAATATTTTTAAATACCCAAAGAACGATTAAGTTCATACAATTTGAACATGCATCAAAAATGCAAATATAGTTTTTTATTGATGAATTTTATTCAAAATAGACCAAAAATTACTTGGAATTCGTCTAAGAATCCCATTTTTAAATATAGTATCGGTTGGTTGGAAACGAAAAATCAGTTACCAGGTTTTGTTATAATATGATGAATTAAGGAAAATATATATTGCATTTTTCTTTGTAATAATATATATTTATTATAACATGCTTCATTAAATAAATATTTCAATTAATCAAAAATAAAATTCAATCAATCACACATTTAATAAATATATAGGTCAAACATATATTTCAAACTGCTATCATTCTAGAGAAGTCGGTTTTGACATTATACTTGAATTTATTGGAATTATTTTTCGAATTAATAGATGTCCTAAACCATTTTAAAATGACATATCAGAATTTCGAATCAATCATAATCATACTTTTTCTTGATCACGAAATGACAAACATGAGATTTAAAATGATTCAAATCGCGTGTGTTTCATGGAATGCTTATAACAAATAATTTTTTTTTTTACCCTTAAAAGTCAATTATTATATTAATTTCATTTTTTTTTAAATCATAAATTTCTATATTTCACTTTTTCTATATGCATATAATATACATTTTGAAAATATTAATTTGTTCGAATCAACTGGAATTATACAAACTTAAAACCTGCGTTGTCTTCTGATGTTAATACAAATGGCATTAAAATTAATCATAAGAAATACAGGGCACGATAGACACGATAATAAGATAGAGAAACTGGTAAAAAAAGGTGTGATAAAATAATTATTAAGATCCCCAGTCTTGAGGTGGAGGTTTTTCTTTCTATTTGTTGTCCGGTCCCCACGAAGGAGAGAGGGCCCGTTTGTTTTGAAATTTTCCCTGTGGATAGAGCACAGAATGTCCAGATTTCTTCGGACGAGGTCTTGGAGACCCATAGGAAGTCCACCTCCGCACGTTCTTGAACCATTTCATGGTATCTGATGAGAGTTTACTTTGGCACTTTAACCCAACGTTGGTTCATCCCACAGCGCCAGTTCTGCTTACCAAAAATGGCCCACTAGACACTCCGATTCGATAAAAGTAAGGCTTCACTCAAGCAAGTCTCACTTCTCACCCATAGATTAATTTCATAAAAAATATCTGATGTTTGTGATTTCAAAGAGGATAGGTTTTACTTTTGTACAATTATTTTTATGCTTTTGTACTCACACAATATTGTAATTACTTTTTTAACCAAAAGGAAGGAAAAGAAAAGGGAGCGAAAGAGGGTGAGTTAAGGATGGATAAAGAGCGAGATAATTAATCTATTCCCGTCCAGAAAATTCTCTGAATGGATAAGAAATGAGTTATAAGCATTCTACGGAACACTAGACTGAAATCCTTTTTATCGCATGCGATATCATTTGCCGACCCCTAGATAAAAAAAAGTTTTTTTCAATATTATTTGAAATTTTGATGTCACTTTCAATTTTCAATAGTAGTTTTGTCTTTAGTATATAAACTTATGAGGAAATCACACGTTTAGATGGAACTCTCAAAATGGTGATTTAAAAAAAGTCGAAAAATATATAATATATAACCATGATTGAAAATCGTGGTGACATCGCCAATGACTGGTTTCCGGCAATCACAATTATGGTATATTGATATTACAAATATAGAATTGAACGAGTAATGAGTACTATAAGACCATCATAACCGTTTGTAAGCCTCCAATACAACTATTGTAACTAACTACACCCAAGGGCCCAAGTGAGTCCGGAATACAATTCTAATTTACAATAATTGCTGGCTACAGAACCTAAAGGTCAATTGGGGTCAATGATTTACATCTAATTTGAAAGCCCGTTTAAGGTGAGTATGAAATCCAAATATGTCGTAATTGGGATCTTCGGCTGTGGATTTGCCCACTCAAAATATTATGATTATGATTAACGGAACCCAAATAAATTATACCTAACTTATGGCCGATAGAAACTGAGGTCCCGTTGAGGGTTGGTTGTAAATCCAAATATGTCGTTGGTCATTGAGATGTGAGATCACTTAAATCATATTGCTTGATTTATCTTCCAAGATTTATCAAGTATTTGTAGGGTGGAGCACAGTGTTTTCGGGTATTTTCAATGGGGTTAGAAAAAAGTTATGATCTAAAAAGTGGTCGTGCTAAAGTGTCTATCCTAGAAGTATCCGTGTCTAAAAAATGTCCGTTTGATTGAGACCTATGGAAGAAGCAATTTGTATTTTTAAGGATTATATTCTTCTCTCTAAATTGAAGCTCAATCCTCAACGGTCGCGAATGATGGCAACTTACTTTTTAAATTATTTTCCCTCCTTTTTTCAACCAATCACGTTTAAAAAATATTACCATTTTGATTTCCTTACATAACTGTGACAGGCAGATTATTCATGGGGGCCATTTGTGGTAGAATTGTAGACCCATTATATCATTTTTATGATACGTAGAACCCGTATGCCCATTAGTGGTGGATTTGAAACCCATTATACCATAGCTATGATAGGCGTAACCCGAGGGCCAGTTGTGTCGGATTTAAAACCCCAACATGCCACAACTGTGACAGGTGAGGCTCGAGAGTCTATTATGGGCGGATTTGTAGCCTTAAATACAATTATTTTGACTGGCGTAAGCCGAGTACGCATTTTGTAACCCATGTATAATATGTAATTATGGCCAGTGGAACTCATAAGTCCATTAGGGGTTGGTTGGAAATCACAATATTTCTTTGGTTACTGGGATATGAGGCCTCTTTTAAACACATGGTCTATGTGTCATTCTATGTTTGTTAAGTGTTTGCAGGGTAGAACACAAGTGTTTTGGGGTATATTTTCAGTGGGGATGTGAGAAAGTCTCTGTTCAATGATCGTGTTTAACTGTCAATCTAAGAAGTGTCCTGGTTTAAAAATGCCCATCTAAGAAAAAGGCTCTCTAAGAACAGTCCTTAAGTCCTAATCCGAGTCTTTTAAAATTGAAATAGTTTGTAAGTCCCGTGAGTTCAATCTGAGTCATCAGCCCTGATTCTATGTTATACACTATTTTTCAATTCAAAAAGTTATGTTTTTTTTTAAATCATGTTTTCTATATTAAATCATGTCTTTGAGTTGCATGATGTCTTAGGTTAAATCAAGTTTTTTGTAATGACAAGGGCAATGCACTTTTATGAACTGTATTTATCAACTGATCATTTACGGTATTTTGTATAAAAATGAAACACTTCTAAAATGCAATAATTTTCAATTATTTTTAAAATGCAATAGCTAACAACTCCTCTAACTTTGGTTGTATCTTACCTATATGACTGACAAATATTTTTTATATCAGATTAAAATTAAATATGATATTTCTTAGTCTACAATTGTGGAATCAAAAACTTTGGTTGAACTGTAAGCCGCGTACCACACAAAAACATTTGACTTTTTAGGCGAATGGCATTTTTGGGATTGTAAAAGCAAATTTTGCACAATACTCAGGGGTGAATTAAGATAGTCATGGATATCTAGATTATTTGTCTATGGGGGCTCATTGATTTCTATTGTTTTTAACTATCAAAGATGTCTTTAATAAAAATCGCTAGGAATATTTTATCGCCAAAACGAGTGTTAAGAACATAAACTTAATTGAGTATAAATATTTTTTGTCTCAAAAACGAAAGGTTCTATAAGTTATTAGGATTTTAATGAACGACGAGTGGGATTCCATGGACAAGAGGTACATTATCATCGTTTCTTGGGCCTTCCGCTTGCATATATCGACTATTGTTTCCGCCAAGGACGGCTATATCGAAAATATATTATTGCTTAGAACTTGTTATCTATAAAAATATATCAAAAGTGTCTTATTTTCTTATAGAGGGGCATGATTTCAAGTTTAGCCTGGTGCGCATATATTTTTTCCAGACTTGTTGATTTGTCGTTCATTTGGAATCGTTCGTCGTTCATCGTTTGCGAACGACAACAAAAAAATTCTTATCGTTCGTCGTTCATTTTGACGCCAAAAAAGACAAATGTTTTTCTTTTTTATGAGAAAAAATTTCTTTAAAAAAAACGACATCACTTTTTTTCAAATGACGAGGGAAAAGTTTCCTTTCTAAAAAACGTCGTCAATTTTTTTCAGAATGACTGAACGACAAACGAACGATGAACGACGAACGTTTCAATCTTAAACGACGATGAACGACGATCATAACTTTTGGTGAACGACAAACGAACGATATTCGTCAACAAGTCTGATATTTTCTATTGCACATCCATTGTAAACAACAAAAGGTTAAGTAACGTGTTCTTCTCCTCTAGAAAAAACATTGGCGAAAGTGTTGTAGACATCACTGATCTCTGTAGTACGAGGGCTGGTCAATAAGTCCGTGACTTTTTAAATAAAATAAAGTTTTTTTGACAAAAGCTAATTTTATTTTTCAACATAGTCTCCTTTGGGCTTTATACACTTCGTCTAGCGTTTCTCCAATTTTTTTATCCCTTCCAAAAAATAAGATTTCTCGAGGTCCTCAAAATATGTATTTGTTTGTGAGATGATTTCATTGTTGGAATAAAATCTCTTTCCGGCAAGCCATTTTTTTAGGTTTGGAAACAAGAAATAGTCACTCGGGGCTAAATCTGTAGAATACGGCGGATGAGGGAGCAATTCATAGCGTAATTCGTAAAATTTCGCCATGGAAACAACACATGTATGGACTCTTGCATTGTCTTGATGAAAAATAACTTTTTTCTTGGCCAAATGGGGTCGTTTTTTCTTTAAATCCTCATTAAATCGGTCCAATAAGCTGGTATAATATTCGCCATTCATTGTTCTTCCCTTCTGAAGGTAATCTATGTGGATTACACCACGTGCATCCCAGAAAACAGTAGCCATGACTTTGTTGGCTGATAAACCCACTTTGGCCTTCTTCGGCGCCGATTCACCCTTCAAAACCCACTGTTTTGATTGCTGCTTGGTCTCTGGTGTGTTGTAGTGTATCCATGTTTCGTTCACTGTTACAAATCGGCGAAAAAACTCGTCCTTATTGCGGTTGAACAAAGCCAAACATTCCATCGAAGTTGTCACCCGATTGCGTTTATGGTCGATTGTGAGCAAACGCGGCACCCATCTTGCGGATAGCTTTTTCATAGCCAAGTGATCTTTCAAAATCGAAACCACTGACCCATGTGATATGCCTATGGCTTCCACAATCTCCCGCACTTTCAATCTCCGATCGGCCACCACCATATCATGAATTTTTTGAATTGTTTCTGGTGTAGCGACTTCAACTGGGCGTCCAGAGCGTTCGGCATCAATGGTGCTTGTACGACCACAACGAAATTCTGTAAACCACTTTTTTACCATTGATATCGATGGTGCAGAGTCTCCATAGTATTTATCGAGCTTAGCCTTTGTTTCAGCGATGGTTTTTCCTACAAAAAATAATGCTTGATGAGCACACGAAATTCACTTTTCTCCATTTTCTACACAATTCACGAAGTTGTTTGTCTGTAAAGACTGTCAAACACAAACTAAAAGACCCAGCGTGTTCAAACTTTAACAGAAGTCAGCTGATAGATGCTTGTTGACAGGAGCAGTGTTGACAACCAAATTATATGGACGGAAATACAAAAAGTCACGGACTTATTGACCAACCCTCGTATCATAAATAGTCTATAAAAGCCTGATGAGATTTCAAAGCCAATCAAAATATATGCGTATATTTTAATATCTCAATTAAATAGCAACATTTGTCTAAAAATAAGGCGTATCGTGAATACTCATTTGATTGTATGAGTCATTTAGAACTTAAAACAGCTTCTTTTTTCATTTTTCATCAATCTTCACAAGTAATTTTTACATGATGGAAGCGCGTCATGCATTTGATTTTAAGGGGTAGTATTTTTTTTCGAACTTTTCGGACTATTTGGTTATTACAAATAAGCTGTGGTTACTTAAAAATATATAGCAGTTCTTATACCATCAATATAAAATTCTTAAATGTTTTAATTTTATTTTTTCTTATGATTGATTTTACTTTATCAAATCCAAAAATAGATCTATGCCACATTATACATTTTTAAAACGTTAAAATTTATTAGCATGTTCTTATTAAATGATTTTCAACCCCTGCCAGTTCAAGTTCAGTTTCACATCTCTTCTTCTTATGTAGAAGTCAATTATCACCAATCTCGACAAAGAAAGATCCTTGTATGAATCATGAATCGTTGTTGGTTTAAATATTTTCCATTGTTTGGAAACAATTCGGTTGATGAGGAAGATTTAAATGTTTTTTTTTGTTTGATTTGAATTCAGCTCTATGGAAAAAAGAATATGAGTATATTATTTTAAGTTTAACCAAACATAATTATGAATAAATATAGCAATACCCAATGTTATCCACAATTTTCTATATGTTTATTACAATTTTTTGATTTTATTAAAAACTTTCTATTGAGCTTTTTAGAAAATTATTTAGACTCACAGCTCAATAGCAAACCATAAATGATACGATGGCATGTATTTTTTACAAGTTATGATATATTACACTAGTCAATAACTATCTCTAATTAAAGACACTTAAGATTTTTGGGAAGCACCTTTCATAGAAAAATCACAAAAATGTGTCGGCGGCCGTCTCTTTTTTTTTTTTTTTTTTGTACACCAGTACAACAATTTTATTTTCATTTATATCTACTACACGACAATAACAACAAAACTTTCAAAAAATCAAACCTTATAATAAATTTTAACTAAAACATTAACATTTTAAACTGTAGGGGGGAAATTTTAGGGGGGCTCTTAAGATATTTAAAAAAATAAATTTGTATTAATAAAAAACCATTAAGTATAGATACAATATACAAAGGACAGCAATTATGTCAATAGTTTTTTCATTGTTTTATCAACTATTTCTTTAAAATTTTGGGGTATGGGGATCCTTTCTGTTCTCAATTTGTATAAAAAGAACTGGGTCTTTGCCATGATAAAATTAACCTCTTCCTGATGCAGACCGGTATAAAAGAAAACAAAGCTTGTACGCCGCAATTGTAAACCTAAAAACTTGTTAAAAATATATTGAAGATAGTTTAAGACCTCCCCTATCTCTGTACACTCTAAAAGGAAATGTTTAGATGTCTCCAAACAGTTCTTGCAAAAGAAACAATATCTTTCCTCCTCCGTCTTTCCATAGATACTGCCCAGGGTAAGGGTATTTGTAACCACCCTATACTTGAACCAGAACAAGGAGTGACAGAACAGTGCCGATTGAAGTCTCTTTATGATATCCCGTACCGGCATACTCAAACCATAATTTTCTTTTCTTCTGTTTATTTGATCTAAAAAATATTTCTCATTTTTTTGTCCATTAGGGAATACCGCAGACTTTTGGTGTTTGTTAATGTGATAAAACCAAAAAACAATTTCTAGGGCCACACTCCCTGTTTTTATAATCTATTAATCTTAAAAAATTCCGTCTTTCTAGTAATTCATTTGGTGTAAAAAAATTGTCTTGAGTAAAAACCTCTCCTATGTAGCTTATTTTCCGTTTTTATTGAGGTATTGGTTAAAAATTGTAATCTTTTGTTCCCTGCTACGGGCTCTTGCCATTCCATGCAAGGTAATATTGCATTTGTCATTTCACCAAAGATCCCTTCGTTCCTATCCCAAAATGGGCTAATTTTTTAGCTATCTCTAAAATTTTGTGCGGGCCATTACCCACATCTTTGTCTATGGAATGCCCCATTTGCTCCCTATATAAATAATCCAACGCTTCTGCCCATATAGAGTCTTTTTCTAGTAGTCTCTGAACCCATTTGAAAAGAATAGCCTTCCAAAAGTTATAATACATAATAAACCCAATCCTCCGTACCCTACTGGAGTTATAATGCGATTCCAGGATATATTTCTTGGACGACCCTCCGGATATAAAAATGAATCACAGATTTCGTCTATTTTTTTACATAAAATTTCAGAAAATGGGGTTAATCTTAAGACATGAGTCACTTTCGGTAAAATAATTGCATTCCAAATAAAAACTCTCGCAGTAGGGTTTTTTCTTTAAAAAAAAACGCATAGGAGGTTGTGTTTTTCCTTACTTTTTCCTCTATAGCGTACAGTCGAGTGATTGATCAATTATGTTGCGATAATTAAAGAGTTTCAAAAACAATTATATTATGATTACTTTTTTCTAAAAAAAAAAAAAAGTTATATTACCATGTTTGATTAGGTAACTGAGCAATTAAATGATACCAAGTAGTTTTTGGTACCTGAGAAATTAATTAAAAACTCACATTTTACCTTTGAAATGAAAGATTCAACAAACAATTCATTAAAGACAAACAAAATAAGAATATTCTTCACACCTACATATGAGGTCAAACCCACCCCCCTCCATTTCATAATGTATAAACTTAGGTTCCGAAATATTTTTCGTGTGACGTCACGTCTGGCAAAAAACATAAACACATACTTTTACTATATATAACATCTCTACTCAAATTATCATTAGTGCATCGTACTCTTACAAAAATGGCTTCAATTAATAAAAAAAAGAAAAAAGACAGTGTGCAGTTGCTGTTTGTCCTTCATTGGATCCCATGCTCACAATGTATTGCACACTCGTTTCCAACCAACATCAAACAGAGAAAGCTTGGACCATCGTATGCAAAAGAGGAGATTCGACATTTCAGCCTGCATCATCCTTTATGTGTAGTCTGCACTTCACTGAAAGACTATGAGAGAGATCTAATGCATGAGGTTTATCTCGAAGGGTGGGCTTGTACAACCAAATTTGCATTTTTTAGAGGCTATGAGGAAATGTGAACAATTTTTTTCAAATATTTTATAGTAAATGGAAGGATTGATAGGAACGACAACCTTGTAAAAAGAGTTTCTAAATCATGTCTAAGGTGCCGTCAGTTCCATTGGAAGCTCTTAATAAATTTGCTCAATTCGTGTATTCTCAAATAAAATTTGAAAAACGCCTTCCAGAGCAAAAAGCTAGACATAGAAAAGTTTAAGAGAGAAGCGAAAAATGAAACAGTGGATTAATTAAATGCTCCAATAAATTATTTACTTTTTCCTAAATATATATTTCTAATAATATTTATATAATATATGATTATAAACAGTATTTTGTTTTGTAATAATTTATAAATTATATATTTTTTCTTAATATGTATTTCTAATAATATCTATAATATATGATTATAACTATATTTTGTTTTGTATTAATTCATAAATTATATACTTTTTTCTAAATATGTCTTTGTATAATATATGATTATAAATAGTATTTTGTTATAATTTATTTCGTTGTTTTTTATGTGCTTTAACATATAATGATAGAAGAGTTTGCTTTTTCATGAAATATTTTGTATAATTTCAGCAACTTTAAATCATCAAAATTTATGATTACTCACAAAATTTAATATTTTTCCATTTTCTAATAGAATTGTGATAATTAATTCTTCTATGATCTAATTAAAGGCTAAATTCGATTATATTTAACATATTTTACTTATACAATATACCCTCTTTTGCCATATGTGACGTCATGCTCATGAGGTAGGTTGCGTGGCGGTGTATTTTTTTACTTTCATTGGTTAAATGGCTCTACCTTACTTTTAACTACCTTGGTCAACCTTTTTCAATATTTGATCACTTCAATTAACTATTCTTATATTGCAAAAACTCCAGACCTTTTTCTATTAGTATAGTATACCTACCGTCTTTGGATTTGTCATAGTGATTATGGGACTGTGATATTATTGCAAATCTTGGCTAATAATTTGAAGAAATATAAGGACCCCTTAGTTAAACCTTAACATACCAGCTGCTTCGAAGTCTTGCAAAGCCTTAAGCCTTTAAAATGTCAATGACAATAAAACTCGTAACGTTGAGTTTTGCTGGTGCATATATGGGTTTCCATTAATTTGCAAAAAGTATCTTTTGAATTAAATGTTAATTTATGTTTTAGTTTTTTACGTAACTGTCTTAAGATTGTGTTTTTTATCTCCTATTTTCTAGTGTATTCTTATATTTTTACACTGTATGGATTTTAGCTAATAAATACACATCTTAACCATAAAAAAGTAACTGCCAAAGCCAAAATCATCAAAATGTTTTACGTTAAAATAATTTTTTATGAAAATAAACTCCTGCATAAAGGTTTCTGTTTTTATAGTGCATTACTATATAATAAGCTGGGAGAATATTTAAAGTTTATTTAATCCAAAATTTTAATAGTTTGACTACTTAGCTATATTTTCTTAAAATACATGTTATGTCATAGAGAAGTTAAAATGAGTAAGACTACCACCCCCCAGACAACCCCCCCCCCCCCCCTCAAAAATTTTTAAAAAAAAATAATGATCAACCCCCTGGGCTTTTATTCCCCGTGTCATTTACCCCCCGTTACTAATATTTTTTATCCTTTTAAGTCCAATTATTAAGTGAACTATGTTTTATTTATGAAAAATAGCATTATTGTTTGAAACCTATGTTCCAAATATCGGTCATATTAAAAATATATAATTCATTCATACTATTCCAGAAATTTCATTCTTTTCGTTTCTTTGCAATATTACTTTGCAATCTATCCATTAAAGTCATTTTCTAAAGTAAACTATGTTTTTATGATCGTTTGTAATGCAAGGTCCTAGGAATATTAAAGGAGCTCTCGATTCTAGTTATTAACAAAAGTGACGTCACTGGTTAGCACGCAGTCACAGTCAATTAGAATTGGAATTTGTTTAATTAAATGCATCTTAGAGAACCTCCAAATCTATCCAGGTCCTGAAAACTGTATACTTTCTTCCTGACAGGCAGCTGATGATCTAACTGATGGTCGCCAAGTATTGCTTCTCTTGACAAAGCGGTTCCTTAATGAAATCTTAGAAAATAGCTTAGAACCTATATGCGATAAATAATATATTTTGAGTTGATAGGACACAAACTGTATGCTTGTCTGGTCTTACATAGTTGGCCCAGATATAAGGTCTAAGACACGAAATTTGCAAAGTTATACACGTTAATTTATACATATTTCATTCTAATGAACTGTGATTACGTGCCAGTGACGTCACTTTTGTTCATAGATAGAGACTATAGTTAACTTCATAAGTAGATTTTAAAGGATAAAAATATTAATAATAACCAAGGTGCTATTCTGCGGGTGGTAATCCTGTTACGAGTTAAAATTTAAGACATTGAAGACTGACACTTGAGATGGAATAACTTTTTATGGTATTGAATAGACAATAGAAGACGTGAATATTTCATTTGACTAATATTTTTAAATTTAAAGTCAACGAATTCATTCAAGTAACGGATATAAATACTATGAAATAGGCAATTTTATAATAAAAAATATCGTAAATCAAGTCAACCCGACTCGAACTTTTATGGCTAAGATAGAGTAATAAAATTAACCTTCCATGGTAGAAAATCCTTCCTAGGTACAATCCCAGGCGAAACCGCCGCCCGACAATAATACCCTCATGCAAAAGAGTTCAATGCAGGAACGCTAACTGCAAATGCAAAAATGCAACGGCGTGCCCGTCGAGTTCGCCTGACACGATGCTGGAGAATGTAATCAATCATAGAATACTAGACGTACCAGGAAAGGAAGATTAAAAAACACACGCCTAATTTTCAACAACATGCGGGCATCATTTTTAGTATTGCCTAGTCATCACAGCGTGTATACGTGCTTGATCTTGCTTCAATAGACAATCATGGTGAACATGTGTTGCGCCCCTGGATGCAATAAGGGATACAAGAGCACCCCAAAAGATCCTTCGGTGACTTTTCACACGTTCCCCAAGAAGGACTCCATCCTTTCGGAGTGGATCAAAGCTATTCCTAGGGATACATCTAATTAGACACCAACATCGAGTTCAAGAATATGTAGTCTCCATTTCCTTCATTCGGACTTCGTAACAGCTTCTGAGGATCCTACTCGAAATATAGGGAGAACCCTTCAAAAAAGGTATGGACTTATTTTGGCTTGTTTTTTATATTTTTTATTAATTGAACTTTTTTTAATTTCTAGACGTTTGAAGGATGGTGTCATTCCCTCAAAATGGCCTAATCTCTCCTCGAAAAGGCAACTCCCGAGGCCAACGCTAGCAGTTACCACTAGCAAGAGAAGTGTCCTCATCAATGAGAGACAAGAGGCTCTCCGTAAAGAACTCTCCATGAAGGAAACCGTCAAGACTGCCCAGGAACTTTATCTAAGTTGACATCAGAAACTTTGCCTTCGGGATTCACTCTAATTCAACTTCCAAAGGTGTCACTTGTGAAGATGGTTTCAACAGAGAAGGAATGGACATTTCTTTAAGTTTGGAAGTCGATGAAGATCTATCCTTCCAAATGTATCACCGTCACTCCCTTCTGGAAAAGAGCTTAGTATCCCACTGAGGCGGAATCGGACGAGGAAAAAGTCGAGCTTGGGAGGTTCACCAAAATCATGAGCAGAGGTGGATTATCCACTCCATCGGATATGACATTTCTTACCTGTGTTCATGCCTATTCGCTCCTTTACTATATCAACTCACGACGACGAGAAAGTGTGTCTCTTAACATCTTCAAATCCAAGGGCCACTTTTACCGGAACATTCGTTGAAAAAATGTTTGACAGCACGGAGGTGGTCATCCAAGACCATGCTCAACAGCCAATGTGAAAAAGGGCATAAATGGGCTGGTCATCTTAAAAAATAAGTCAAATAATTTTCAATGTCTGCAGTAAAAATTTGGTTGCTCAATTAAACGACAAGATTCATGATCAAAGTCGCAAAAGAGCAGCCAACAAATTGAATCTTAAGGAAAAAAGATTGCTAAGCTCCTTTCAAAAGCTTAATTATTTTATTGAACTCTTTTTTGGTGTCCTTTTTATATGTATGTACTAATGTATTAATAAACTATTATTCATATTGGTTCCCAACTCATTTATTTCATTTACATATAAATTTAAACCTTCATCAAAGCATTAAAAAATCAATTTATTTTAATATTTAACAATTATACGTTCTATAAGGGAAGAATAAATACCCGCATCATGTGCGCGTAAAATTCTTTCTTCCTTTCCATGTGTCTAGTATTCTATGAATCAATACACGGTTATTCAGTGTTATGTTGTTGGTATATTTGTACCAGCATTCGTCTTTTGCGTTTGTTCATTGCCCCCAAGGACCAATAGAGGTCAATTTTTGATACAATCTTTGGTGCATCTATATTTCTAATAAATGTTTGACAGATTCAAAGGGACCTCTGTCTTTGAGGTCCTTAAGCTGTAGTCTAGAAAAACATTTCATCTCTGCAATTGAAATGTAAAGGAAAAACAGATAGCTGACACTCTGAAGAAGTTATGATTTGTGGACTTTTCAATACCATTTAATTCGAATTATTACTCTTACGAAAACTAAATTTTATAATATATATTGTCTTATTTGACTATATAAAAGCCAACATTATCATAAACCGAATATTATCTCACGATAATTAAAATAAAGAAAATATTTTTCGTCTGAATCAAACAAGTGATTATTTGTTCACAATTTCATATGAGTCAAACTCTCATTCTGATTGGTCAGAGAAAAAACTGAAAAAAGTGTTTATCATTTTATTAAAAACGATAGATATAATACCATATATATATATATATATATATAATATATATATATATATATATCATATATATATATATATATATATATATATATATATATTCGTAACAGGACTAGCACCCCCCAGACAATCACCCCCCGGACTAGCACCCCCGACATTCACCCCCTGGACTAGCACCCCCTGTGCAATCACCCCCCGGACATTTACCCCCCGTTAGTAATATTTCTTATCTCTTAAAGTCCACTTATGAAGTTAACTATGTTTTCCGGCTATTAACAAAGGTGACGTCACTGGTTAACCACATTCTTGATCTCCTTTTCCGCTGCTTGCGAAGACTAATGGGGACTTGGATATCTTAAAAAAAGCCACAGGAACACGTTTTTGGGTGTGAAGAAATGAATATAATAAATTGAGAATAAATTTATAAATCAACTTATTTGAGTAGATGAGTTTTTGATTTTCAAATAGGCACTTTCTCCTAGTCTTAGATTTAGGACAAGTGGTTCCTTGATGAAATCTTAGAAAATAGATTAGGACTTATATGAGATAAATAAGATATCTTGAGTTGATAGGTTACAAACTGTATGATTGTCTACTTGTACATAGATAGCCCAGATATAAGGTCTAAGACACGAAAATTGCAAATTTATGTACGTTTAATTTTTGCAGATTCAAATTCTAAAGAACTGGGACTGCGTGCTAACCAGTGACGTCACCTGTGTTAATAGCTTGAAAACATAGTTAACTTCATAAGTGGACTTTATGAGATAAGAAATATACTAACGGGGGGTAAATGTCCGGGGGTGATTGGCACGGGGGGTGCTAGTCCAGGGGGTGATTGTCGGGGGGTGCTAGTCCGGGGGGGTGATTGTCTGGGGGGGTGATTGCCCTAGAACCATATATATTAGGGCTGTTCTTATTTTTCAAATGTTTGAAATGCTGGCAACATTGTGAATTTTCTGTTTCTTGGTGATAAAAGAAGACGACATACAAAGTTTGAACAAAAGCGGTCAACATTAGGAGGTCGCGCAACGAGGTCCAAGTTTTAAAAATTTAGTAAAAATATAGTTTCCGCAAATTTCTTGAAAATGGTGGACGTTACAGACTTCAATAATTATTATTATTTTAAAGGAAATCTAATTTACTACCAGACGTATGTTTGATGTTTTTTAATAAAACAAAGTTTTAGTAAAAACAAAGAAAAAAATGGAGTGTGTAATGTTAGCATATTTCATAGCTTTTTTGTATCAATTAACTTCACTCGCCTGTAGAAGATGACTTGTTCGCTTCAGAGTAAAATAGTACTTTACGTTTAGTAAACTTTGAATGATAAATCAAAAATGACCTTGGTTGCATTGTATCAATTCAGAATTCAGTACAATCTGAGTTTACATCATATGATTCAGAGCCTGTATTGACCTATAAGAAATGATTATGAAAAAAATAAATAATAATGTGTTTCTTAGATTTGCGTCAAAGTATCCTCTCAAAATTTTATTTGTCTCTGACGCATTTATAATCCATTATATGCGTCATTTTGTACGCGAGATATGTTTTTTTATGTGCGTATAACTCTTTACTTATTAAATTGACATGATTTAGTATACCAAAATAGTAAAGCTGGTTTACCAAGCTTTCATTTGATGTTTGGTGTTCTAAAAATCGCTATACTTTAAGAGATATAAGCAAATACATTTTTGCACGTACTCTCCCCAAAAAATTGATCTTTTGATATGAGAATATACAATTACCACTTGGTAACTACTGTTACTGTAGCTGGATAGAAAGAGATAAAAAAAGAAAAAAAGAAGGAGAGAAGTGAGGCAAAATAATCTCTCCCTTCTTTTTTTCTTTATCTTATATATATATATATATTCCTTTCTCTAAAGTAAATTTATTTAACTTAATGAAATGCTTCTGTGATGTGTACATTAGGGGGTATTATAGAAACCTAATATTAAGATATCAAAATTAATCCCCCCGCGAAAGGTGCGTCATAAGAAACTAAATGATCGTAGAAAATGGATTTGGTTTGACCCCCCCCCTTACCCCCCCCCCCAAATTGCGTTCAAAGGTTTCGTTATGAAGCAAAACTTTTTTGTTATTACTTATTTTGAATAAATTTAGTTTTACAAAATTTAGCTATGATCAATTTATGACTTTGTGATTTTTTGCAAATTTTGTCAAATAATATTTAGAGCCATAAATGAACATAAGTGCTGACGCACCAGCCATTTTTAAATAACAGCTCTCTAGGGTTCTTTTATAGTTTCAAGAAGGAAAAAGAAAAGGAGGGTACTCATGTTGATGTTTTTAAGTTATTTTTTGAATACGTTTGCTTTTACATCTTAATTTTCATACAGTAACTCCCTCACATGGTTGAGAATATATATCTATGACGTTGATTATATCCATAATCAAACCAAAATCCATTTTTCTACGATCATTTAGTTTCTTATGACGCAACTTTCGCGGGGGATACATTTTGATATCTTAAAATTAGGTTTCTATAATACCCCCTAGTGTACATGCATCATCATAATTCAAAAAGAGCATTGTATACTCTTTTCTATTCTGGGAATACCGTCTTTTAATTCGATTGGAGTGGTAACTTAACTGTCTATCTAGTTATTTAAGGATGAAAAAATGTTCTTCAAATAGATCAATGATCACTGAATTCATTTCTAATGAAGACAAAAGTAACTGCATTCTGCAACTGCAACAGGTTTTTAAAACACATAATTTTTTAGTATGTTGATCTCAATTTTAAAGTATACATATATATATATATACACATATATGTATATATATCTATATATTATATATATTAATTATGAAATCAGGTTTCTTGCAACAAAATGTGGACGCAACCTAATTCTGATTCAAGTGAAAACCATTGTTGTGGCCATTTATGACCCTAGTATGGGAAGGAAATTAAACTAACGCAAAAAACATCAAACAACAATGATCGTTGCATTGACGAGTGTTTATATTAACCTAATTTTTATATATTAAAAATGGGAAAATAAAAAAAAACTCTACCTGCAGACTTTGTTTAGAAGATGAGTTAAAACTATTCTATTTAATTCATAAAAGTTGCTTTATAATGCACGAATTGGCTGATTTCTGATTTACTCAGGAAATAAGTTATTTTTGAAGAGCCTAGTAATTATGATGTACCGTCAAGAATTAGCCTGAATTTGCAAAAGTCGGGATTTGCTATAAACTTTTCATCTACCTCACTGATCTCGCAACGGGAAATCAATTTCTTCTAAATCAATGTACCAAATACATAAAGAACACATATGCATTAATCAGAGCTGGGATTCGGTATAAAAATCTACTGCCGGTTCGATATTTGGTATATTCCAAATACCGATTGATATCGGTACTCGGTAGATTTTATTATATATCTACAGTATCGATCGATATTCGGTACGGTGGAATAGAAAGAGAGATAAATTTATTTATGTATCTGCTTTTACTTTTCATATGCATTTCATAACGGAAAGTTTATAATAAAGGACAATTATTTACATCATTTGTTATAATTTATTAGAGATTATTTGAAATTCTATACATACTAATCTTATATAAATTATATATGTACTTGGATTTTGTAGGAAATGGAAGGCTATAGATTTTTTTTAATTTACTGTCTCTTATTGTCCGATATTAAATCCACTTTGAAGTACTCTAGTATTCAATGCATAGCATAAGCTTATATTGAATGTCTATTTATGTATTTGCTCTATAATACTATAAGTTATAGTTGTTTATTTATTTTCGAAGTTCAAGTTCTTCACACAAGGGAGCGATTGGGCAAAGCGACTGTTGAATGATGTTTCTCTGCTATTGAAGGGAATCAGCTCTCTATCTTTATGTCTCTATGTGAATGCTACAAAAGTCATACTTTCAAATATACCGTACCGATTGACAATCGGTACAGTATTCGGTAGTTTCTACCGATATCGTATAATCGGTTCGATATTGAAATCTACCGTCGGTAGTATCGAATACCGATTTACAATCGGTAGTCGCAGCTCTGGCAATAATATAGGTTTGATGATATTTTGATTGGTTACTGTTTTAGTTGTTTTTATAATTGCTATATTTGAGATAGTTAGTGGTTAATACATTTATTTTGGATTGTCTTTGTTAAATATTATAACTTATATATTTCAAGATTGTTTTAGTTATATATTATAAGTTCATATTTTAAAGATTGTTTCATGTTTTTGAAATTTATAGTCGTAATAACGAAATTACCTTACATACAGGGTGATCACTTAAATTGAGACTCACATATTACAAACTACAATCTTTTATAAATTTTACATAAAAATTTTTTAAAACAAAATGATAGCACAATGTGTAATTTACAAAATGTATTTCAATAAATTTTCACATATCCTCCTTTGAACTTCACTACAGCTTTGAACCTCCTCATGGTGGGAGGCAACACAGGCAGGAATCTCTTCCTCAGACAAAGATTTTCACGGTCCAGGCCACCCACAACAGTCAGATGAACGGGTTTTATCTTGAAAAAAGGAAGACATCCCCGTGCAGCTGAGGACTCTTCAGAAGGCAAAAGCCACCCTCAGTCATGGTCTGAGCTGAGAAGAGATTCCTGCCTGTGTTGCCTCCACCGTGAGGAGTTCAAAGCTGTAGTGAAGGCCAAAGAAGGATATGTGAAAATTTAATGAAATACATTTTGTAAATTACACATTGTGCTATCATTTTTGTTTAAAAATTATTTGTGTAAAATTTAATACAAAGATTGTATGTAGTTTGTAATATGTGAGTCTCAATTTAGTGAATCACCCTGTATATGGTATATGTCAATATATATATATATATTTTTACTATATTTATTTTACATTATCATATATACATTTTTGGTACTAGGATAATTGCCCACAGGAAAATTACCCACAGGAAAATTGTCCAAAGGAAATTTAACTGCAGAGAATATTGCTGCAGGAAATTACCCGCAATTTTCTACATAAAACGCATACTTCATATGACAATAAAAAACTACTCGCATTTAGGGTCCAATCTCGTCAATGATTGATAACTGAAGTATGCAATGAATTTTTTTAAAGTTCCGCCTATCCTATTTATGACATATTGGGGTTCCAACCACACCGACCATGAGCCCTCGGATTCGCCCGGTCAAAGTTATGACATATTGGAGTTCCAGACCCACTTCCCATGGACATTCGGGTCTGCGATCACAGCTATGATATATTAGGACTTAAAAACACACTACCCATGGGTCCTAGGTTTCCGCCAGTCACAGCAATACAAATTGGGGTTCCAAACCCACCTCCCATGGACCTTGGGTTCGGCCGGTCACAGTTACATGACATATGGGGGTTTCAGACCACCACCTATCGGCCTTCGGATTCAACCGATCATAGATATAACCTATTGGGGCTCAAACCCCATCGCCCGTGGGTCCTAGGGTTCCAGCGGTTATGGAAATGACAAATTTGGGTTCCAAACCCAACGCCCTAGGACAGTGAGTTCGGAACCTCAATATGTCATATTTGTGATTGGATGAACCCGAAGGCCCATTGGCAGTGGGTTCGGAAACCCACCCGCGGAACCAAGGGCCTTTCGGAAGAGGGTTTGAAACTTCAATATATCATAACTGTGACCAACGGAAACCGTGGGCCATTGAGCATTGGGGTTGGAACCCAAATATATATCGTAAATGTGGCTCCGGAACTCCAATATGCAGGCTTGTGAGCGATCAGGAAAAAAATAGCGATCATAAATTATTTGCGATATAGCGATATAACGATCAGGGATTTTTCCGATCAGCGATCCGATCAATTTAACTGCGATCAACAAAAAAATTACCTATGTATACTAATTGTAAGTAAAAATTTAAATGTATAAAAAGTCAAACCTTTATAAGTATTCATCTTTATATGGCAATGGAATGATTGTTTCCCATAGCCTATGAGCTCCAAAATAACGACTTCTCCTTAGGCTCTTCTGTCTGTATATTTTAGGACAAAATATCAGTATGATTGTTTCTCATAGCCTATGAGCTCCAACACTCTGGCGCCACAATTGACATATGTCTGCCTATTTTAAGACAGGAAATGCCAGAATAAATGTTTCCCATGGCCTATGAGCTCCAAAACAATGACTTCTACATAGTCGCCTGTCTGTATATTTTAGGACAAAAATATATCAGAATAGCACAAACTGGCTTATTCCATTAGTATTAGTCTGTATTTTGTGTTTTCTAAACAAATATTAGTTGTTGGAATGGATTTTGGTCAATGTGACAGCTAGTTAAGTTTAAGCAATGTAGGGTTGTCTCAAAAATCCTTATTACAAATATTTTTTTTTTTAGTTATTCATACAAATTGATCGGATCGCTATTTTTTAGTGATTTTCTTACGATCAAAAGATATAAAGATCAGGACCTTTTGCGATACTCCGATCAGCGATCAAATATCGCTATATCGCTATTGATCGCCGATCAGAAAAAACTCCGATCAACAAGCCTGCCAATATGCCATAGTTGTGATTTGCCAAACCCAAAGTCCCATGAGTAGTGGGTCCGGAACCCCAATACAGTTGTGATCGGTGGAACCTGAGGCCTTGGACAGTGGACTTGAACCCCAATATATCATAGTTATGATCGGCGGAACCCAAGGGTTCTTGGAAAAAGATTTTGGAACTCCAATATATCATAATTGTTACCGACACAACCCGAGAGCCTATGGGCGTTGGAGTTGGAACCAAAGTATATTTTAGTTTTGATCGACAGACCCCCAATATTTCATAGCAGTAACCGGCAGCAATATAATAATAATAATGGATTTTGGAGAACAAAAAATACTCATTATGTTATGGACACCTCTATATAAAACATAACCCGTAAGTGTACTCAAAAACTGGTTCGATAACTCCCAAGCAAAGTAAATGTATGTTATACTATAATAAAGTTGAGATTTAAAATATTGCAGGATCAAAACACATAAAATTATATTTCAGTATTTAAAAAATCTTTCAGACTAATATATATATATACATATATACTTTATAATATATCGAATGAGTATTTAGATGTTGGTTTTTATTATATAGCAGATATATATCAAATCTGACATCTAAAGCGGAAAATCATAGTATAAAAGCATTGCTGTGAATCGTGTTTCAATTGACGTCATGACGAATAAAATAAAGGAGGACATATAGATTTCTTAGACTGAATACCATAAGTTTAATTCTAAATGCAAACACAAATGGATCAGCAATTTGTTTTCCTCAATCCCTTCACCCAAGGGTTTTGATCGGTATGACTTTACAACAGGTTATTCTAGGACCAATATAAATAACAAATAACTTTTCCTATATAAAGAAGGAAATGTTGAATTTGAAAAAAAACCCAGTATGGTGATATAATAAAGCACCATATTAAGGCGACCTGTCTCATTCTCAATAAGGATGAAACACGTTTTAATGACCCCAAACACAAACAGGTTTCAACAACAGGTTGATGAAAAATATATGTTGTAAGGCTTTTTAAAAGCTTTTAGCGTCTCTTTTAAATATTTTTGGAACCAAAACTTGTTTGATAGGCTTTTTTTAGATTCTGAACTGAAATATAATCCAATCAAATTGTTGGAAAACGAATTTTCATTTAATTTCTGTTTTATCTAAAGAAAAGACGAGCGTCGATCCATGTATGTCGTCAACTAATTTTTTGTAAAAAAAATGATTGGCTTAAATATACAAATGATAATAAATAGACTGTGAGTATCGTAAATACATATTATGTAAATAATTAATGTTATTATTAAGTATAATTTCCGTCCTGATGCCAACGGAACTTTTATATCTTTCTAAATATGAGTCTGAGAGGTTTTTGTTAAGATATAAAATTATATTTTGCAGATATTTGCACTTCTGCTTTGTTGTTTTCACAACTTTTTGTTTAAAAACCAATACGAAATGGACCTTCAAAGCAAGCGAACGTCAGTACCACAAGCCTATCATGAACATGCTTGGGGTAAGCGGCACCTTCTTTTTAGCTTACCAAAAAAGTTATCGAAGAGACGGACCAACCACAAGGAGGCCTGGACAAGGAAGGAAGCGATCAGTGAAGACACCAAGGCTGCCCAAGGCCGTCACCGGCAAAATACTTCGTTTCCCGGCCCGCTCCATCAATAGATGGCTCAGGAGTACAACGTACCTACGAGGACCAAAAGAGGGTGGTCAAAGCTGACCTGAGCATAAAGCAGTTCAAGTACAGGAAGAAACATAACTGAACCACGAGGGTCAAGATGAAGGCTAGATCAAAGTTGCTGCTCAAATGGTATGCAGATAACCCTAGTGTCGTTGTGATCTTCTCTGATGAGAGACTTTTTCGAGACAACAAATAAGTTCAATGCTCAGAATGATTATATTGTTCAGGGATGCCTCCAAGATCCCAGAGAATACCAGAAACGTCTACTGGATGCAGAAGTCGGCATCTGTGATGGTCTGGGGGGCAGTGGCCTCCAATGGCAAGAAATCACACTAGCTCTGGATTTCAGACGGTGCTAAAATCACAAGATCGTTTACTTGGACTTCCTGAAGACCAAAGTATTCCCAGGATCCAAAAAAAGTTTGGTGGAATCTCTGTCTGCTTCCAGCAGGACGGAGCAGAGTTGCCAATTCCGCTTATTATAAGCGACTTTGGGCTTGTTTTTTTGGGGAAGTCGCTTGAAAACATGGGAAGTCACGGGTCGCGGTTTTTTTGGGCTTCTCCTCCCAGACCTGTGGCTTGTTTTGGGCTTGCTGGCAGTGCTGCTCGGCTACGCACACACACTCTATTTCAGGAGCCGGGGAAAATGTAAACAAATCACTGCAGCGCAAACACAGCTACGTAATGAATCATCCTACTGATGATAGGCTACTGTACATACTGTACACACACACACCCTTAGACACACTCCCGGGAATTTGAACAAATCACAGCAGCTGAACTCGGCTACGTATGATGTACTGTACAGTGTAATCTGATACTGCAGCCTACTGTAAAGAGTAATTTGATACTGTACGGACACATGGCCGGGAAATTTTAACGAATCACATCTGCGCAAACACTGTGAAACACAACGACGTAATGATCATACATAGAGATGAAAGTCGAGGATATTTTGGGCGTGTTAAAGGAAGAATGTCTGAAGGGTGCAATTGAGTTCAAGCTCCTTGTTATCACTATTCTCTCTCCTCTCTGAGGAATTTTATTTCATTTAGAAGCAGGCCAAGTCGGCCAGATAGAAGTGTATTTATTTATATTGAATCTTGTTTTGCTTCCGTTCGGAGGAAAGAGAATATTGATAACAAGAAGCTTGAACTCAATTGCACCCTTCAGACATTCTCCATTTCACACGCCCAAAATATCCCTCGACTTTCCAGATCATACATTGACTACATACTGTAAGCACCACACCCCTTTCAATAAACAGAAGATAAAAACGATTAGCTGAATGAAAGAACGTGAGTTGAATGATTAGCCAATATGTCATTGTCAAAGTTGGCCCAAATACGGGAAAAAAGTACAACACGGATGGGAGAAGGAGTGCGGCATATAGGAGTGGATCAAAGCGCACCGGTTGATGACTCTTTTTTTTTTTTTTTTTTTTGTTTTTTTAGTTTAAAGTTTATTACTGTATCGGATACATACATATATTACATATAATATTACAAAGACATAATATAATTGTACAATAAATGCAAAGATAAAGAGCGCGACCACACAAAGGGGTATATGCGCTACAACAGTAATAGGGAGTTCCTTCTTAAATATTCAAGCAACTGAAATAAATATAAAATGTATAGATAAATGAATTTATAAGCTGATGAATTAGTATAACTTTTTGTTTTTCTTCTTTAGGTCATCAGCAACCTGTTGAAAAAACATCCATAGTAGATTGTCCTTTGGCTTTGACTTTTCTTTAGTTTTTAAGGAATCGTCGCAGCATCTGTAGATTGATTAGAAGGATATCCTCGGAGCTAACTGGCAATTGAGTTAGCTCCTTGGGAAATTCCATTTTGTTTCTCTAACTCATCCGCGCGCAAGTCCTCAGTAGTATGCCCCTAAGGCTGGTCACTTTCTGGGTACCGGTTGATGACTCAAAGCTCTGTGCCGTTTTTGTAAGTCCAAAATTCGCGCACACCATGCTGACCTTCTCCAGCATGCAGCAACAAATAAGCATCAGAAAAATGCTAAGCCCTTATCATCCATGAGGCTCACCAACTTGGGGTGACCGTGGAGAAAAAGAACGAGTCTCAGCAAATCAAAGAACTTAAACTAGCCAGTTACATCGCCTGCCATACAGCCATCTCAAACATGGATCACCTGGGAGAGTTGATTCAAGCCACATTCGACCCCAGCATAAAATTACATCGTACAAAATGCACGGCATAATTAATCATGTGATCGCTCCTGTATGTTCTGCAAATTCCTGGCCGACATAGGAGGGAAAAGCAGTACTCTTTGGTTATTGACGAGAGCCTGATGTCGCGGCCACGAAGCAGTTGTGCTCGTGGTCCGCTATTTCAGTAACAAACTCACAAAGATCGTGTCCTCCTTCCTGGAGCAGGCTTTCCGAGACATCGCTCAGTTTGCGTTTCTCTGCTCGCCATGCCACTGAGCAACGCAGATGTGGAGCGGGTGTTTCTCAGATGGCCTTGGTAAAGAGTAAACTCCACAACAGAAAGGGCAGGAAACGATCAGCAGCATCCTGCATGTGAGGTATGGCCTGCGCTGGCAGGGAAAATGCTGCAGAGACTTTGAGCAATAGCAGACATGCTGTTGCGGTTCAATAGCCGTATGTACGTGGAAGAAGAAGAAAAGCAGACCGCTGCGATGGTTCTGGCGATGTCGATGAGTGCTTCTGAATGGCATCTCTCTCCTCTCTGATGATGATACTGCGTTCCCTCACCAATGAATACACGTGTCCCCCCCCCCCCCCCTACACGTGAAGTTATTTAAAGGACACCGTTCACATTACATTTTGTGCGTGTTTATTCTTCAATTGCCTGTTCATCAGGGGTTAGCCTGGTAATGTTTTAATTGATTTGCATGTGAAATTTTTATTGTGCAAATAATAATAAAAAATGTTATGACCACAAGCCTATGCTTATTAGCCTACACATATCAGCATGGGTATCCTCATCAAAACCTTCATTAGCAATGGTTCTAGGGCAATCACCCCCCAGACAATCACCCCCCGGACTAGCACCCCCCGACAATCACCCCTGGACTAGCACCCCCCGTGCCAATCACCCCGGGCATTTACCCCCCGTTAGTAATATTTCTTATCTCTTAAAGTCCACTTATGAAGTTAACTATGTTTTCTAGTTATTAACAAAGATGACGTCACTGGTTAGTATGCAGTCCCAGTCCTTTAGAATTGGAATCTGTATAAATTAAACGTGCATAAATTTGCAAATTTCGTGTCTTAGACCTTATATATGGGATATTTATGTACAACTAGACAATCATACAGTTTGTAACCTATCAACTCAAGATATCTTATTTATCTCATGTAGGTCCTAAGCTATTTTCTAAGATTTCATCAAGGAACCACTTGTCCTAAATCGAAGACTATGATCAAAAACTCATACACTCAAATAAGTTGACATATAAAATTTATTCTCAATTATTATATTCATTTCTTCACACCCGAAAACGGCATTTTTTAAAGATAACTAAGTCCCATTAGTCTTCGCAAGCAGCGGAAAAGGAGATCAAGAAAGTGGTTTACCAGTGACGTCACCTTTGTTAATAGCTGGAAAACATAGTTAACTTCATAAGTGGACTTTAAGAGATAATAATATTACTAACGGGGGGTAAATGTCCGGGGGGGTGATTGGCACGGGGGGTGCTAGTCCAGGGGGTGATTGTCGGGGGGTGCTAGTCCGTGTCTGGGGGGTGTTAGTCCTGTTACGATTAGCAATATAGCATAGGCCTAGGCTAGATACAAGGTAGTTAAAAGTAAGGTAGAGCCATTTTAACCAATGAAAGTAAAACAAATACACCGCCACGCAAACCTACCTCATGAGCATGACGTCACATATGGCAAAAGAGGGTATATTGTATAAGTAAAATATGTTAAATATAATCGAATTTAGCCTTAATTAGATCATAGAAGAATAATTATCCCAATTCTATTAGAAAATTGAAAAATATTGAATTTTGTAATTAAGCATAAATTTGGATGATTTAAAAGTTGCTGAAATTATCCAAAATATTTAATGAAAAAGCAACTCTTCAATCATATATGTAAAAGCACATAAAAAACAACGAAGTAAATTATAACAAAAATACATAATATAATATATATTATTATAAAGGATATTTTTAAAAAAAAAGTAATATAATTTATGAATACATACAAAACAAAATACTGTTATAATCAATATATATAATATTATTAGAAATACTATTAAGAAAAAAATATATAATTATAAATTATTACTAAACAAAATACTGTTATAATCATATATTATATAAATATTATTAGAAATACATATTTAGGAAAAAGTAAATAATTTATTGGAGCATTAATTAATCCACTGTTTAATTTTTCGCTTCTCTCTTAAACTTTTTCTATGTCTAGCTTTTTGCTCTTGAAGGCGTTTTTTTAAAATTTATTTGGAGAAATACACGACTTGAGCAAAATTTATTAAGAGCTTCCAATGGAAATGACAGCACCTTAGACATTGATTTAGAAACTCTTTTTACAAGGTTGTCGTCCTATCAATCCTTCCATTTACTATAAAATATTTGAAAAAATTTGTTCACATTCTCCTATCCTACTACTCCTTTCTTGAGTTTTTTTAATAGGAAGTTAAGAAGCTCATGCATTAGATCTCTCTCATATTCTTTTCAGTGAAGTGCAGACTACACATAAAGGATGATGCAGGCTGAAATGTCGAATCTCCTCTTTGCATGCGATGGTCCAAGCTTTTCTCTGTTTGATGTTGGTTGGAAACGAGTGGTACAATACATTGTGAGCATTGGGATCCAATGAAGGACAAACAGCAACTGCACACTGTCTTTTTTTCTTTTTTTTTATTAATTGAAGCCATTTTTTTGTAAGAGTATTATGCACTAATGATAATTTGAGTAGAGATGATATATATAGTAAAAGTATTTGTTATGTTTTCTGCCAGACGTGACGTCACACTAAAAATATTTCGGAACCTAAGTTTATACATTATGAAATGGC
>CP045899.1:10247838-10345197 GCA_013387185.1 Caligus rogercresseyi
AAACGGCTTATTCCATTAGTATTAGTCTGTATTTGTGTTTTCTAAACAAATATTAGTTGTTGGAATGGATTTTGGTCAATGTGACAGCTAGTTAAGTTTAAGCAATGTAGGGTTGTCTCAAAAATCCTTATTACAAATATTTTTCTTTTTTAGTTATTTCATACAAATTGATCGGATCGCTATTTTTTAGTGATTTTCTTACGATCAAAAGATATAAAGATCAGGACCTTTTGCGATACTCCGATCAGCGATCAAATATCGCTATATCGCTATTGATCGCCGATCAGAAAAACTCCGATCAACAAGCCTGCCAATATGCCATAGTTGTGATTTGCCAAACCCAAAGTCCCATGAGTAGTGGGTCCGGAACCCCAATACAGTTGTGATCGGTGGAACCTGAGGCCCTTGGACAGTGGATCTTGAACCCCAATATATCATAGTTATGATCGGCGGAACCCAAGGGTTCTTGGAAAAGATTTTGGAACTCCAATATATCATAATTGTTACCGACACAACCCGAGAGCCTATGGCGTGGAGTTGGAACCAAGTATATTAGTTTTGATCGACAGACCCCAATATTTCATAGCAGTAACCGGCAGCAATATAATAATAATAATGGATTTTGGAGAACAAAAAATACTCATTATGTTATGGACACCTCTATATAAAACATAACCCGTAAGTGTACTCAAAAACTGGTTCGATAACTCCCAAGCAAAGTAAATGTATGTTTATACTATAATAAAGTTGAGATTTAAAATATTGCAGGATCAAAACACATAAAATTATATTTCAGTATTTAAAAAATCTTTCAGACTAATATATATATATACATATATACTTTATATATATCGAATGAGTATTTAGATGTTGGTTTTTATTATATAGCAGATATATATCAAATCTGACATCTAAAGCGGAAAATCATAGTATAAAAGCATTGCTGTGAATCGTGTTTCAATTGACGTCATGACGAATAAAATAAAGGAGGACATATAGATTTCTTAGACTGAATACCATAAGTTTAATTCTAAATGCAAACACAAATGGATCAGCAATTTGTTTTCCTCAATCCCTTCACCCAAGGGTTTTGATCGGTATGACTTTACAACAGGTTATTCTAGGACCAATATAATAACAAATAACTTTTCCTATATAAAGAAGGAAATGTTGAATTTGAAAAAAACCCAGTATGGTGATATAATAAAGCACCATATTTAAGGCGACCTGTCTCATTCTCAATAAGGATGAAACACGTTTTAATGACCCCCAAACACAAACAGGTTTCAACAACAGGTTGATGAAAAATATATGTTGTAAGGCTTTTTAAAAGCTTTTAGCGTCTCTTTTAAATATTTTTTGGAACCAAAACTTGTTTGATAGGCTTTTTTAGATTCTGAACTGAAATATAATCCAATCAAATTGTTGGAAAACGAATTTTCATTTAATTTCTTTTTATCTAAGAAAAGACGAGCGTCGATCCATGTATGTCGTCAACTAATTTTTTGTAAAAAAAATGATTGGCTTAAATATACAAATGATAATAAATAGACTGTGAGTATCGTAAATACATATTATGTAAATAATTAATGTATTATTAAGTATAATTCCGTCCTGATGCCAACGGAACTTTTATATCTTTCTAAATATGAGTCTGAGAGGTTTTTGTTAAGATATAAAATTATATTTTGCAGATATTTGCACTTCTGCTTTGTTGTTTTCACAACTTTTTGTTTAAAAACCAATACGAAATGGACCTTCAAAGCAAGCGAACGTCAGTACCACAAGCCTATCATGAACATGCTTGGGGTAAGCGGCACCTTCTTTTAGCTTACCAAAAAAGTTATCGAAGAGACGGACCAAACCACAAGGAGGCCTGGACAAGGAAGGAAGCGATCAGTGAAGACACCAAGGCTGCCCAAGGCCGTCACCGGCAAAATACTTCGTTTCCCGGCCGCTCCATCAATAAGATGGCTCAGGAGTACAACGTACCTACGAGGACCAAAAGAGGGTGGTCAAAGCTGACCTGAGCATAAAGCAGTTCAAGTACAGGAAGAAACATAAACTGAACCACGAGGGTCAAGATGAAGGCTAGATCAAAGTTGCTGCTCAAATGGTATGCAGATAACCCTAGTGTCGTTGTGATCTTCTCTGATGAGAGACTTTTCGAGACAACAAATAAGTTCAATGCTCAGAATGATTATATTGTTCAGGGATGCCTCCAAGATCCCAGAGAATACCAGAAACGTCTACTGGATGCAGAAGTCGGCATCTGTGATGGTCTGGGGGGCAGTGGCCTCCAATGGCAAGAAATCACACTAGCTCTGGATTCAGACGGTGCTAAAATCAACAAGATCGTTTACTTGGACTTCCTGAAGACCAAAGTATTCCCATGGATCCAAAAAAAGTTTGGTGGAATCTCTGTCTGCTTCCAGCAGGACGGAGCAGAGTTGCCAATTCCGCTTATTATAAGCGACTTTGGGCTTGTTTTTTGGGAAGTCGCTTGAAAACATGGGAAGTCACGGGTCGCGGTTTTTTTGGGCTTCTCCTCCCAGACCTGTGGCTTGTTTTGGGCTTGCTGGCAGTGCTGCTCGGCTACGCACACACACTCTATTTCAGGAGCCCGGGGAAATGTAACAAATCACTGCAGCGCAAACACAGCTACGTAATGAATCATCCTACTGATGATAGGCTACTGTACATACTGTACTACACACACCCCCTTAGACACACTCCGGGAATTTGAACAATCACAGCAGCTGAACTCGGCTACGTAATGATGTACTGTACAGTGTAATCTGATACTGCAGCCTACTGTAAAGAGTAATTTGATACTGTACGGACACATGCCCGGGAAATTTTAACGAATCACATCTGCGCAAACACTGAAACACAACTACGTAATGATCATACACTGTACCTACATACTGTAAGCACCACACCCCCTTTCAATAAACAGGAAGATAAAAATCGATTAGCTTTGAATGAAAGAACGTGGGTTGAATGATTAGCCAATATGTCATTGTCAAAGTGGGCCAAATACGGGAAAAAGTACAACACGGATTGGGAGAGGAGTGCGGCATAAGGAGTGGATCAAAGCGCACCCGGTTGATGACTCAAAGGCTCTGTGCCGTTTTTGTAAGTCCAAAATTCGCGCACACCATGCTGACCTTCTCCAGCATGCAGCAACAAATAAGCATCAGAAAATGCTAAGCCCTTATCATCCATGAGGCTCACCAACTTTGGGGTGACCGTGGAGAAAAAGAACGAGTCTCAGCAAATCAAAGAACTTAAACTAGCCAGTTACATCGCCTGCCATACAGCCATCTCAAACATGGATCACCTGGGAGAGTTGATTCAAGCCACATTCGACCCCAGCATAAAATACATCGTACAAAATGCACGGCCATAATTAATCATGTGATCGCTCCCTGTATGTTCTGCAATTCCTGGCCGACATAGGAGAAAAGCAGTACTCTTTGGTATTGACGAGAGCACTGATGTCGCGGCCACGAAGCAGTTGTGCGTCGTGGTCCGCTATTTCAGTACCAAACTCACAAAGATCGTGTCCTCCTTCCTGGAGCAGGCTTTCCGAGACATCGCTCAGTTTGCGTTGTCTCTGCTCGCCATGCCACTGAGCAACGCAGATGTGGAGCGGGTGTTTTCTCAGATGGCCTTGGTAAAGAGTAAACTCCACAACAGAAAGGGGCAGGAAACGCTCAGCAGCATCCTGCATGTGAGGTATGGCCTGCGCTGGCGGGAAAATGCTGCAGAGACTTTGAGCCAATAGCAGACATGCTGTTGCGGTTCAATAGCCGTATGTACGTGAAGAAGAAAAGCAGACCGCTGCCGATGGTTCTGGCGATGTCGATGAGTGCTTCTGAATGCCTCTCTCTCTCTCTGATGATGATACTGCGTTCCCTCGCCAATGAATACACGTGTCCCCCCCTACACGTGAAGTTAATTTAAAGGACACCGTTCACATTACATTTTGTGCGTGTTTATTCTTCAATTGCCTGTTCATCAGGGGTTAGCCTGGTAATGTTTTAATTGATTTGCATGTGAAATTTTTATTGTGCAAAATAATAATAAAAAATGTTATGACCACATAGCCTATGCTTATTAGCCTACACATATCAGCATGGGTATCCTCATCAAAACCTTAATTAGCAATGGTTCTAGGGCAATCACCCCCAGACAATCACCCCCCGGACTAGCACCCCCCGTGCACAATCACCCCCCGGACATTTACCCCCCGTTAGTAATATTCTTATCTCTTAAAGTCCACTTATGAAGTTAACTATGTTTTCTAGTTATTAACAAAGATGACGTCACTGGTTAGTATGCAGTCCCAGTCCTTTAGAATTGGAATCTGTATAAATTAACGTGCATAAATTTGCAAATTTCGTGTCTTAGACCTTATATATGGATATTTATGTACAACTAGACAATCATACAGTTTGTAACCTATCAACTCAAGATATCTTATTTATCTCATGTAGGTCCTAAGCTATTTTCTAAGATTTCATCAAGGAACCACTTGTCCTAAATCGAAGACTATGATCAAAAACTCATACACTCAAATAAGTTGACATATAAATTTTATTCTCAATTTATTATATTCATTTCTTCACACCCGAAAACGGCATTTTTTAAAGATAACTAAGTCCCCATTAGTCTTCGCAAGCAGCGGAAAAGGAGATCAAGAAAGTGGTTTACCAGTGACGTCACCTTTGTTAATAGCTGGAAAACATAGTTAACTTCATAAGTGGACTTTAAGAGATAATAAATATTACTAACGGGGGTAAATGTCCGGGGGTGATTGGCACGGGGGGTGCTAGTCCCGGGGGATGATTGTCGGGGGGTGCTAGTCCGGGGGGTGATTGTCTGGGGGGTAGTCCTGTTACGATTAGCAATATAGCATAGGCCTAGGCTATATACAAGGTAGTTAAAGTAAGGTAGAGCCATTTTAACCAATGAAAGTAAAACAAATACACCGCCACGCAACCTACCTCATGAGCATGACGTCATCTATGGCAAAAGAGGTATATTGTATAAGTAAAATATGTTAAATATATCGAATTTAGCCTTTAATTAGATCATAGAGAATAATTATTATCCCAATTCTTTAGAAAATTGAAAAATATTGAATTTTGTAAGTAATCATAAATTTTTGATGATTAAAAGTTGCTGAATTATCCAAAATATTAATGAAAAAGCAACTCTTCAATCATTATATGTAAAAGCACATAAAAAACAACGAAGTAAATTATAACAAAATACTATTTATAATCATATATTATTATAAAGATATTTTTGAAAAAAGTATATAATTTATGAATTAATACAAAACAAAATATGGTTATAACATATATATTATATAAATATTATTAGAAATACATATTAAGAAAAAAATATATATTTATGAATTATTACAAAACAAAATACTGTTTATAATCATATATTATATAAATATTATTAGAAATACATATTAAGAAAAAAATATATAATTTATAATTATTACTAAAACAAAAATACTGTTTATAATCATATATTATATAAATATTATAGAAAATACATATTTAGGAAAAAGTAAATAATTTATTGGAGCATTTAATTAATCCACTGTTTAATTTTTCGCTTCTCTCTTAAACTTTTTCTATATCTAGCTTTTTGCTCTTGAAGGCGTTTTTTTTAAAATTTTATTTGGAGAAATACACGAATTTGAGCAATTATTAAGAGCTTCCAATGGAAATGACAGCACCTTAGACATTGATTTAGAAACTCTTTTTACAAGGTTGTCGTTCCTATCAATCCTTCCATTTACTATAAAATTATTTGAAAAAATTTGTTCACATTTCCTTTACTACTCCTTTCTTGATTTTCTTTATAATAGGAAGGTTAAGAAGCTCATGCATTAGATCTCTCTTATCTTCTTCAGTGAAGTGCAGACTACACATAAAGGATGATGCAGGCTGAAATGTCGAATCTCCTCTTTTGCATGCGATGGTCCAAGCTTTTCTCTGTTTGATGTTGGTTGGAAACGAGTGGTACAATACATTGTGAGCATTGGGATCCAATGAAGGACAAACAGCAACTGCACACTGTCTTTTTTTCTTTTTTTTTATTAATTGAAGCCATTTTTTGTAAGAGTATGATGCACTAATGATAATTTGAGTAGAGATGATATTATAGTAAAAGTTATTGTTTATGTTTTCTGCCAGACGTGACGTCACACTAAAAATATTTCGGAACCTAAGTTTATACATTATGAAATGGCAGGGTTGGCTATATAGGTATATATATATATATATATATATATATATATTATATATATATATTATATATATATATATATAATATATTATATATATAATTTATATAAATATATTATTAAATATATATATAAAATACTATAATAAATGAAATTATAAATACTATAATAAACTAAATTAATATATCTAAAAAAGTTGCCGAATAAGCTATTTTCTTCCCGCTGTGGTTGCTTGTTTTGGGCTTGTTTGCAGAGTACGAGTTGCTTTTTTGGGCTTGTTTTCAGAGGAAGAGTTGCTTGTTTTTCTCGCGAGATCTGGCAACACTGGGACGGAGCTCCGACCCATACTGCAAAGGTTGTGCAGGAAGGATGTCCAGCCAATTTTTATCAATTTTGGAGCAAGGATATTTGGCCTCCCTCATCTCTTGATTGCACCCCCCTTTGAATTTGCCAAGTAGGGGATGGTGGAGAGGGTGGCCAATGCTAAACCAAGGGCCAACAAGGATCAGCTGACAACTGAGACTGCCTGGAACAAGATTCCCGAAGAGATTGTGCGTAACAGCTCCACTTGTGTGGTCAAGAGCCTTAGGGCTGTAGTTCGTGCAAATGGTGGACACGTGGAATAAAAATAAAAATAATTTGAAGTAATATGTTGTCAACAAAACTTACTAAATAACAGTGGTTGCCGCGTCGATAAAATGAGCGATAAACGATAATTATCGCTGAGGTCAAAACCTTTTATGTTATCGTTTATCGCAAAGTTTTTAAAATTACCGCTCATTCACTTATCGTTAGTCCCAAAAAATGAAGAACGATAAACGATAAGTTCAAAGACGACTTTGGTAAAAATACCAAAATATTCAAGACGACTTTTGTAAAAATACAAAAAAAAATCACTTTTTTTTGGAGATTCTTTTCTATAAAAAAAACGTCATCACTTTTTTTGGAAATTCTTATCGTTATTGTTTTATCGTTTATCGCTTACCGCAAGTTGGGGTTTGAATTTTTTTACGTTTATCGTTTATCGCAAGTTGAGAAAAAAGTTATCGTTTTATCGTTATCGCAAGTAGAAAAAAAAGTTATCGCAGAAACCACTGCTAAATAATATATTTTCTAAATTAAATATTTTGGTGCCATTCCCATGTTTCACTAATTCTGCATAACCCTATATATATATACTAGATGGATGTACCCGGCGTTGCTCGGGCCATTTTTATATGTTGTGGAAGTCCGATAACTTTTATAAATTATTTTTGATTAATCAACCCCTATCAGTATACTTTTATATAGCTTTTATCATGAGATAGCGAGTGGGTAGCCATCCTCTCCTGTCTGCGTCGCCTGTAGCATCTGCCGTGGGAAGCGCTTCGTACATTTCCCTTTTTCCATGCAATTAGAGTTTCTGTTGAGATCACCACATGGACCATGAACCATGTGGTCCTTGATAACCTCAAACAGAACAGGGTCCTGTCGTGGATCAGGGAACTCTGCGCTGATAATAGCGTCAATGTCTGTAGACCGCAGCTTGTCTTGCAGCCACAGAAGAATTTGGGCATGGGGAAGTCCTCGTTTTTGCCATTCGATTGTATACATGTGACAGATGGTCTAGCCAAAAATGTTCCCTGAAGTAAAGAGCTGCATCATTTTCTTCAGCTTCAGATGGAACACCCTCGCGATGAGGTCGTGGCGCTGGTCTGGGCTTTGCTCCTCGAGAAGGTGCGCTGTAATCTCCTCCCAGTTGGGGTTGCATGTGAACGTTATAAACAGGTCTGGCCGCCCGTGCTTTCTGACGTATGTGAGGGCGTCCTGCGTGCGCTCGTGCATGTATCTGGGTCCCCCAGTGAAAGAAGACGGCAGAATTACAGATTGCCCAATATCCGACGCTCTAGTTTGGTCATTGCCAGGTGAACATACTGCTCCACTCTTAGTTCACGCTGGTGGTGGCGAATGAAGTTTAGGCGCTCCGATTCGACCTGGAATAGAAAATGTAAAAATACATAACATATGACTTCATTTATGAAGATTGATATTATTATTGATATATAACTAACCTTGGCGTACATGTCGACAATGTATTGATGAAGCAGCATCCTCCCTCTGAGCAGGCGGTTGAAACTGTTCGCCCTCACCATCAGTCTGTAGGCGTAAAAGGCCATGGCAGATACCGTCTTGGCAGTGGGGCGGCGGCTGTTTGGTTCCACCTGCTGGATATTGATCCGGTACCCATCTTCAGCACACGGAAACAGCAGCGGGTACTGGAGTGCATCGTACCAGGGGTGCAGCTCGTTGATTCTCTGCAGCTGCGCGTTTTGTTTTTCCAACACGATGTCCCTGTTGGTGGTGGTCTCGTCATGGCCAGCAATGAGAACAGCGACCTCGTTGTTCTTCGGTCTGTTGTAGCATCGCTGGTGCTCATGAGCAGGTGTTTTGTCAGCACGAATGATGATCCGGAATGACTGCCTTTTTTGTTCCAGGCGTTCAAGTGCCGTTTTAAACTCTCTCACATACCGGTTGTTGCTGTGCAGCATGTCTTGGAGAGGACGGAGAATTGTTACATTCGTCACAGGAGCTACTTGAACTCGTCGGTTGGCTTCTGTTTCGTTGTCGCCCATGAAGTAGATCTGTAGGAAAGCATGCTCTCTTCCTTCCACAGGCAGCATAGATCCAATCTTGTGGTACACCTGCCCCTGGATCCTAAAAGTGGGCATGTAACCGCCTGGGTGACTACGTTCATGACCAAAACTGGTAATTTGGAATGCCGAATTGTAAGCGCGAATGTTCCGCATGAAGTTCTTGGAATCTGGTGACTGCCCAATGAGGAGATTGCGCAAATGGTCTGGAGTTTCCTGCAGGTCGTCCAGCAGGACTTTTCCATTTGCGCAGCATAATCCTGGCGTTTCAGCTGGATATTTCATTGCATTGCAATATCGGCAATTGACGTTCATTTTTCCTATGGCAGTGTGCGGGCGTAGAGTATAATCGACCTCCGGATGGTACTGGAACCCTTCACGATTCCATAATGCAACCGAGGGCCTTGATAACCCAATATTTTGGGCATGCCTTTCTCCATTATTCCACAAACGTTGTTCTCGTAGCAAAGGCGTTTCGGCTCGTCTACTGGATGCAGTCCTGGCGGCATTTGCTGAGTTGCGTCTAGACCGACTTTCCGGTGATTCCGCCGATCGGGTTTGGTGATTCCTGGCGGCATTTGCTGAATTGCGTCTTGACCAACTTTCCGGTGATTCCGCCGATCGGGTTTGTCGATTCCTGGCGGCATTTGCTGAGTTGCGTCTTGACCGACTTTCCGCCGATTCCGCTGATCGGGTTTGTCGATTCCTGGAGGCATCTGCTGCTAATCTACCTTGACGCTGTTCACGCGTTTCTACCGCATGTGCTTGTAGATGTCGTTCTCGATTCGCCAACAATCTGGTCTCTCTATCTTCATGAGTTTCACCTGATCGATTTGTTGATGCTCTTGCAGCTAAATCTGTTTTCCGTGAAAGGCGTGGTCGCTTTTTGGGCGGCATTTTGGTGTAACTTCGAGGAAAAAGAGAAACATTATATACATTTGTCTTCCATTGATCCTGTCTCTCTCTCCCCCCAAACACACAGAAGTAACAGCATCTGCTGACAAACTATTGACAATGAGCAGCCCACGCTCCATTACAGAGACTGACTGACTTACAGTTAGATAGAGAGAGACATGGACTGATTGATAGAGGGAGAGACGTACAGAGAATGTGTACATCGCGAGCCAGTTTGGAAAGCATTAATTTAATGTGAAAAAAAATGAGTGTGTATATCATAATCACACCCAACACCCCGCCGTTTCATAATGTATAAACTTAGGTTCCGAAATCTTATTCTTACAAAAAATGGCTTCGATTAATTTAAAAAAGCAAAAAGATTTTTTAAGAGGCTATGAGGAAATGTGAACAAATATTTTTCAAAAAAATTATAGTAAATGGAAGGGTTGATAGGAACGGCAACCTTTTAAAAAGAGTTTTAAAATCAATGTCAAATGTACCGTCGGTCCCATTGGAAGCTATTATTAAATTTGCTAAAATTTGTGTATTTCTCCAAATAAATTATGAAAAAATCGCCTTCAAGAGCAAAAAGCTAGTCATAGAAAAAGTTTAAGAGAGAGGCGAAAAATAAAACAGTGGATTAATTAAATGCTCCAATAAATTATATACTTTTTTTACATTCTAAATATGTCTTTGTAATAATATTTATGTAGTTTATGATTATAAGCAGTATTTTGTTTTGTTATAATTTATGAATTATATACTTTTTTCTAAATATGTCTTTGTAATAATATTTATGTAATATATGATTATAAACAGTATTTTGTTTTTTAATAGTTTATAAATTATATACTTTTTTCTAAATAAGTCTTTGTAATAATATTTGTGTAATATATGATTATAAACAGTATTTTTTATCATTTATTTCGTTGTTTTTTATGTGTTTTATCATATAATGATTGAAGAGTTTGCTTTTTCATGAAATATTTTGGATAGTTTCAGCAAATTTAAATAATCAAAAATTTATGAGTACGCACAAAATTTATTTTTTCCCATTTTCTAATAGAATTGTGATAATTAATATTCTATGATCTAATTAAAGGCTAAATTCGATTATATTTAACATATTTTACTTATAAAATAGACCCTCTTTTGGCATATGTGACGTCATGCTCATGAGTTAGGTTGCGTGGCGGTGTATTTTTTTACTTTCATTGGTTAAAATGGCTCTACCTTACTTTTAACTACCTTGGTCACACCATAGTGGTAATCACTTACATTGGTAATTCTGTGTTATTCCGATAGGTCCATAAACATTGGCAGAAGACGTATGAAGCTAACTTTGTAATAGGAGGGAGAAGAATACGACTAAATGTAGGAGCATTGAGCAAATGAACTATTAAAAATGACAGACAAACTTAATAATATTTTTTCTTTCTTTCTCAACTGCTCAGTGCATCCTCCTAAATCCTGTTATTTACGAACCGGGTAATACTTTTGTTAACTGTAACATTTATTTTCGACGCTTCATAAAATTTGATCTGGAAGAGGGTAAGGAAACATGTTTGTTTAAGTGTACAATGCTCCAAGGTCTGTATAATAAGGTCTGGGCAATACAAAAACAAACATATAGCAGTGTGACTACTCAATGACGTCACTGGAGAACGATTATATCTATCCATTTATATATATATCAATCTCTCTATCAATCTATAATATATATATTGGTTTTAGGAATATTTATATATAAAACTTATGCACAAAGAAAATCTGATAAAGCATTTTTTGTTGGGAATTATTGATAGTAGGAATTTTTCCTTAACGACCCTTTTGTATAAAATGCATTTTTAAAGGAAACTACTGACTATATTCGCATATAATAGACCCATAAGGGTACTTATGATCAATAAGCTACGGTAAGGTAAGGTAGGTTTCGTGACCCAGACCTTCTCCGCATTAATATAACAAAGCTCCGCTTATTATTATTATTATTATTTATTGTTATTTTTATTCTTCACGAAGCCTACCTTACCGTAGCTTATTGTTTATAGGTACCCTTATTTGTCCATTATATACGAATATACTCCTTTATATATGAGCGAAAAAGTACTCAAAATGGGCTCAGTTTATAAAATAAAACTAACCAAATGTGCTCATTAATGCTCAATAAAGCTATTTTGACTGATAAGCTAGGCCCAAAAGTCAGTAGTTTCCTTTAAAAATGCATTTTATACAAAAGTGTCGTTAAGGAAAAATTCCTACTATCAATAATACCCAACAAAAAAAATGCTTTATCAGATTTTCTTTGTGCATAAGTTTTATTTATAAATATTCCTAAAACCATATATATATTTATAGATTGATAGATTGATAGATAATAAATGGATAGATAGAATCGTTCTCCAGTGACGTCATTGAATAGTTATACTGCTAGGATTACATGTTTGTTTTTGTATTGCCCAGACCCAGGCTTGTGAGCGTTCAGCTTTTTTTGCGTTCAGCGTTCGTTCAGCGTTCAAAAAAATTAGCGTTCCGTTCAGCGTTCAAAAAAAATTAGCGTTCCGTTCAATTTTTTTGCGTTCGCGTTCCGTTAGCGTTCAGCGTTCAAATATAAAAAAAGTACTGCGTAGTGATGACTTTTTTTTATAGAAAGAATATCCAAAAAAAAGTACTGCGTAGTGATGACGTTTTTTTTAAGAAAATAATTTCCAAAAAATAAATTCCAAAATAAAGTACTGCGTAGTGATGACGTTTTTTTTTGGAAAAATTTCCCGAAAAAGTACTGCGTAGTGATGACGTCGTTTTTTTAAGAAAAGAATTTCCAAAAAAGTACTGCGTAGTAATGACGTTTTTTTAGAAAATAATTTCTAAAAAAAGTACTGCGTTGTGATGACGTTTTTTTTTTATAATTTCAAAAAAAAGTACTGCGTTGTGATGACGTTTTTCGAACAAAGTAAAAGAAATGTTTTGAAAAATTGAACACTGAACGCTGAACGCAAAACTCTTTTTTTTTGCGTTCAACGTTCAGCGTTCAAAAAAATGTTGCGTTCCGTTCAGCGTTCCGTTCATTGAACGTGCGTTCAGCTGAACGCCGTTCAATTTTGCGTTCCGTTCACAAGCCTGCCCAGACCTTATTATACAGACCTTGAATGCATCCTCCTCAATCCTCTTATTTACAAACCAGTTAACCCCATGGTTAAAACTGTAGCATTTATTTTCGACTCTTCATAAAATTGATCTGGAAGAGAGTGAGGAAACCTGTTTGTTTAACTTTGAGTGCTCTCTGTGAAACTCTGCCTTGCTCGGGTTAATGTCTACCTGGATTCATTTATTCTTTCTCCCTTTTTATTTTCGACAATTCATCAATTTGGAAGATACATACCAACATGCAGCGAGAAAAATTCTTAGAAAAAAAAGTTCTTCAAAACATATGTTATGAAAAAAATCGCTTTATTAGTCACAAATTGAAAAAAGGCCATTTCTAGCCCAGTGTGGCCTTAAAGGCCTTTTATTTTTTTACCTTGACCACCACTGTACTGTCAGCTAAAGCGTTAAAGTAAAGTAGCGCGACAAGAAAATGTAAACAAAAAGATGATGGACAAACCGTAGTTTATTTTTTTAACAATAGGTGCCGCTTATCCATTTAACATTTCATTCAAATGTTAAATGGATAAGCGGCACCTATTGTTAAAAAAATAAACTACGGTTTGTCCATATTTTTTTGTTTACATTTGTTATTATTTTGAAACAGCTGCTTCATCAAACACCCTCTAGCGCATATTAAAGAACTACGGTTGATCCATCTCCTTTTTGAAAAAAAAAGAAGGTTTTGTCCTGGTAGCGTCACTTTACTTTAACGCTTTACTGTCAGCATACCATGTGCCAAGTTTGGTGGCTCTCAGACAAAAACTGTGGCCGTGTATACGATGCATAGGGACATACACACTCAATTTTATATATATATAATAAATAATAAATAAATAATATAATATATATATATATATATTATATTAAGATAACACTTCCTCCACGAAATATTGTTTTTTTATCAATTACAATAAGTGATTATTTTATATTGAGAAAACGGTAAGTATTTTTGATTTTAGATAAATTGTTTCATTTTGAATTTTAAAATATTTTATATTTATTATTTCCATGCCAATGAAGCTGTATCAAAATAAAATCCTTTTTTCTATTATTATGAGAAGAGCTTTTTTATTATCATAAAGTTCTTGAACTTGTTTAACCATCCAAATTTAGAGTTCTTACTATAAACACAAACAACCTGTTTTCTAAAATAATAGATTAAAACCTTAAGCGTTTATAATAAATAATAAACTATTAGGTTTGAGTTTGTGATATGAGGCAAAATTTACAACATTTAGATGTCACTTATATATTGTAAACTTTGAAGATCTTGTCCCAAATTTGCACACTTTTTAATTATATTCAATATTGTCTTGACTTTAGTCACGAGTAGTCATTTGTTAATAGGATAGCTTTTGGTTCATTATTCCAAAAACATATGTTATGTGTTTTTCCTTTAGACCAATCACGTTCCATCCAGTTTAATCAATCATTAGAATTCAAATATTTTGGCTCGATTGAAGCACATGAGGGGAAAACGTTACTTTTTTTGTTTAAAAAATGGATATGTGTTACACTGAGAGCGCGGACTCTTTTCCCCTTACAAGAGTCTGACAAAGCTTAAAAATAGCAGGCTTGTGAGCGATCAGAAAAAAATAGCAATCCGATCAAAAATAAGCGATCATAATTCTTTGCGATATAGCGATATAACGATCAGGGGTTTTTTCCGATCAGCGATCCGATCAATTTAATTGCGATCAACAAAAATTAAGTAAAAATTTTCAATGTTTATACAGTCAAAACCTTTATAAGTATTCATCTATATATGGCAATGAATGAATGTTTTCCCATAGCCATAGCCTCCAAATAACGACTTCTCATAGGCGCCTGTCTGTATATTTTAGGACAAAATATCAGAATGAATGTTTCTCAAGCCTATGAGCTCCAACACTCTGCTCCACAATTGACATTGTCTGCATATTTTAAGACAGGAGATGCCAGAATAATGTTTTCCCATAGCCTATGAGCTCCAAAACAATGACTTCTACATAGTCTGTATATTTTAGGACAAAAATAATCAGGACAGCACACACTGGTTTATCCATTAGTATTAGTCTGTATTTTGTGTTTTTCTAAACAAATATTAGTTTGTTGGAATGGATTTTGGTCAATGTGACAGCTAGTTTAGTTTTAAGAACTGTAGGGTTGTATCAAAAATCCTTATTAAAAACATTTTTTATTTTTTTAGGTTATTTTATACAATTGATCGGATCGCTATTTTTTAGTGATTTTCTTACGATCAAAGATATAAAGATCAGACCTTTTGCGATACTCCGATCAGCGATCAAATATCGCTATATCGCTATTGATCGCCGATCAGAAAAAACTCCGATCAACAAGCCTGAAAATAGATATAATATAATGCATTGCTTTGTAGCTTTACATATATATATATATATGATATATATATATATATTTATAGCTAATATATATCTATAAACAAAGAAGCCATTATGTTTTACTTTAATAAAAATCTTAAAAATTATATTTTTTTATTTGGTGACACAATGTTCTTTCTTTTCCTAATTCTTATCATCCATTGGTGTGTTTTCGAGAATGACATTGTTATCACTGATTGGATGGTCACACCTCAACAGTCTAACTATACCCTTTCTTTTCAGCCAATCACGTACGAGAAAGAGGTTTTGATTGTTATTCTCAGCTATAAACTACATCAAAAAAATTACGCAATTTTCCAAAGATATTATAATGTATGGTTCTAATGTCTAGTTCTACTAATACATAACCGGTTTCATTAGAAGAGGTGGAATAAATATAAACATTGTAATTTATTTAATATATAAATACAAAATGCATAACAATTAAGTTATGTTTATGACAATATTTTTATTATAAACAAATTGCAGTTTTTGTTTAGGTTCCTTATAATCTCCACTTCCCCATAACTTAATTTGTAATCATTCGGGGGAATTCTATCCTATGTACAATGTACATATGTACATTGTACATACACTGGATATTTATAAAGTGCAATTTCAAAATTCATTTGGTCATATGTCGTTTGCATGTGTTTAGTTTGAGTAACATTTAAAACTTGTAATTTTGGCTATCAATTTCCATAATAATATTAGATTTTTTTGTTTTGCATACAAAATCTATTACTTCAAGCTTAAGGTTTGCAAATTGGATGTTGTAAAATAAATCCAGTCATTCAAGATCAGTTTGTAAAGGTATACTCAAGCATAATATTATGTTATATAGTTTACACTCATATTGTACACAGCTCAGTATAAGGAATGGAATTTTCCTACAGGTCACCCTACAAACAGTCATTCTCTTTATAACCAGTCGTGAAAGGAGGGTGGATCCGCAAAGTTGGATCAGTGAAACCATATATATATATATATATATATATATATATATAATTATATATTATATATATATATATATATATATATATATATATATATATATATATATATATATGTATTTGTTGTTTTTATTGCTTCACGTTGTTGAATATTCATAAAGACGTCATCCTGGGGACCACTTAAGATCAAGTCGGAGAGTATAGAGTACGAGAAGAAGAAATCAATATTGATTATTCAAACAAACCAATCTACGCTCCAAGTTTTAGTAAGCGAGTAATTGGATGTGTTTTTTTTTGTTGAAATATCTTTAGATCTTAAATCTCCCACTACCCCCTCCTCAAAAAAACTTTTTGGGTACGCTGCGTTGTCTCAGCGCTATCAATATTCTTTTTTTTTTCATAGTTGTTCTTATTATTATTATTATTCGCCCATTGGTCCAGCGTCTCTCTGTTAAGTTTGATCACAACAAGAACATATCCTTTCGTCTTTAACTAAGAGATCAACACGTACCTTATACTTCTTTAATTATTTGTCAACAAACTAGCCGAAGAATATGGCTCTGGACTTTATATCTGGGTGTTTTGGAGGTAAGAAAAAGGAATTATTCCTTCTTCACGAATCGTTTGACTGAGGACGTTTATTATAGGTGCTGCGGTGTCCTCGTTTGGATTTCCCTTGGATACGGTTAAAGTTAAAATCCAAACTCAGTGCTCTGTCAATCCAATCTACACGGTACATTCCAATGCCTCAGCTCAATTGTCAAATCCGAAGAGTAAGAGTTTGTGTTGTGGCTCTGACCTCATATATATATATGTGACCTTTCCTCCACTCCTTAGGCAGCCAGTCTATATCGTGGCATCAGCTCCCCTCTGACCGGCGTGGCATTCATCAATGCGATTTGCTTCGGTGTCTATGGAAACGTGAATCGGAGAATGGACAATTCGGACTCTGTACGCTCAATCACGATTGCAGGCTCCGTGTCTGGATTTGTACAGGTAAGTCCTCCCATAGAATTGCATTCCCTCTTCTTTCGAATTCTTTTAACCCTTCTCACTTTTTCTTTTTGTGGAAAAAGCAAGTTTCTTTTTTGTACATTGCTAAGAAGGATACTGGATTCTCAAAAAGAGGATGTTTTATTATTTCTGCTTGACGTAATTATTGTAGTACAATACGAAAAAATATATATGCTCAGTAATGGTTTTTTCTTTTTATCTTTTTCCCCTTTTAAGATAAAGCTCAAAGCATCCATGTGAGTGTTTTGAATATATATGTTTCAGATGATGTTCCCTACGACTCCATTTCGTTTTTGTGATGTTTTTTTTGTGTGTTACCATGTCAACCCAAAAGATGACTACAGTAATCTTTGTTTGTCATGATAGCATGGACCAAAAATATGTTTGAAAGGAAAAAAAATCATTTCAAGTTATTTCTAGGAAGTTGAAAACATCCATTAGGTTCATATTTATGAGTGTTTGATTAATGTTTATAAAAAAAATATTTTGAAGAAAATG
The DNA here is from genome assembly GCA_013387185.1 of Caligus rogercresseyi. Classification (NCBI taxonomy): domain Eukaryota; kingdom Metazoa; phylum Arthropoda; class Copepoda; order Siphonostomatoida; family Caligidae; genus Caligus; species Caligus rogercresseyi. The sequence goes on from CP045899.1 coordinate 10,265,630, forward strand.
GTAGGCTTTTGGCTTTTATAAAAGTTAATCCTCCTAACTGAACTCAGGGTAATTTATTAGAAGACAGCTTTTAAAAGGTTCATCAATGGCATAATTATTTGTATCAAAAATAAATACTGTTAATATATATATTATTTGATTTAATTATTTAAAATGGAACAATACAAAATATTTCTTTACTCAGTTTTGATCCATCAAAAGTTTTGGAACATATGAAAACATAGTTCATTTTGCTAAAATTATTGTGTAAAACTAAGCAACAGAACTTCCACCAACTTTTTTAAAAACAGTTGTAAGGTTCTTTCCTGAGAGTTTGCTTTATTTTCGATAATATTGATACAAAAGTGTTAAAACAGAAAAGGAGTATTTAAATTGTAAATTCAGAAAGCTAAAATAATTAAATGGCTTTTTAGTGCTAATATAATTATGCTATTATTCTAACATTGAATGTAATTGATAACAACCAGCAAAAGTTACTTTATATCATAGAAAATAAGATGTGTCCTTTTTGATCATTCTCTGCTACGAATTTTTCCGGATATATTTCTGATGTCCCGAGAGCGCAGTTTCGCTTTAAGAGAAGGGATAACCCTGTTTAATCTACTTCACTAAAGATATCCAAGGTCGCTAACCTAACCATAAAGCTTCAGCAATGATCTTTTTACCCATCTGGACGCAATTATAATGGGTCAGGTTGAAAGAAAAAAGATTTGCAAATTTATTGTAGATGTTTGATTGCAAAATTTATTCTGATGAGTTCTCGAAAATTTTAACTAAAACAGGATTACTAGGGTTAGCTACGCTACTTTTATCATAGGACATTATTTACGTAAAACGTATTTAATGTATACTATTATAAGCCTCTCGTTATTTATAGCATCATTATAGTAGATTGATGTTTGTAGGAACGCCTCTTAAAAGTTTATGGGCACATCTGAAACATATATATTTATTTAGGTCTTCTGAACAAGAAAACTTTCATCCAAAGTCCAAAAGAGCTGTTCAGAAGAGGTTTCTGAAGAATGGACGATGGCCTGCGGTTCCTTGGCTCAAGTCGATTGAGGCCAAGTTGAACGGGGTATTATTATTTATATTTTTTAGCTTGTCACATTAATCATGCATGTTCTTATATCGTATGATGGACCCCTTAATTGAATATTGACATTGATCACACTTTCTCCATCCCAGACTCTGCAAGTCCTTGTTTATTTACACTTTTAAAAATGTACTGGCTTAGGAACCATATTTTGCAGTAAACTTCCATCCCCCTTTCCACCTCCCTACTTGACTTAAGACTGTTTTTACCGGTCTCAGTTGGTAGTTTAGATCAAGACAACAACTTTTCTAAGAACATTTTGAGATAAATTTAAAGATGTTGAAGCAGGAATCAAACTGAGAGAAGTTGTCAGCTTTGCTACTGAAAAGGCTGCTGGGACCATTGGCGTCTTTGTCCGCACTGCTTACTACGTGTAGAAGGCTGTCAATGCTGTTTAGGGAACCTCCCGAGCTAAAAAGAAGTAGAAGGCATAATAAAAAAGACTCGTGATCCCCTGGACGACATCAGGGCCAATATTGCCATGAATCCAACATCGTCTATGAATTTAATGGCCAATAAGTTCAGTTTGGACCCCCCTAAGACTATCATAACGGCTGTTCACAAAGATTTGGGAAGTAAGTCATATTCCAGGACTCCTAGACACCTACTCACCGATTGTTTGAAGCAAAGGCGCCATAAGCGTTGCAAGAAGATGATAATCTACTTCAAGAAGTCCAGCATTCGACTGAAGATTTTCTCCGATAAGAAGAACCCTGGACGCTGTCTTTAACAGACGAAATTGCCGAATCATTGGACCAGGTCGAAGGAACCTACCGAACAAAGCACCTTCAACAGATAATGCTGCTGGCGGTTGTGTCGAGCGATGGCAAGAAGATGCATCCGTTATTTTTCAAGATTTGAGAGAAGGTGGACACCGCTGCCTACGACAAGGTGCTGAGGTGGACGGTGTTATCTTGACTGAGGACAACGTATCCTGATGGCAACTGTACATGGACCCTAGATGGTGATCCATACCATATGTTCTGGCCGGCCAAAATGTGGCCCAGCTCAAGACCAAACCTGAACCCGTTGGACTTTTCTCTGTGGAGCGTCTTGAAAAGAACCACCAATAGGACGTCTCATCCAAATTTGAAGGCCTCACAGCAAGCCATCCGCGAGGCATAGAACGACATGATCGAGGAGTATATCCGTAACAGCTGCGCCAGTGCCCGTCACCGTGTTGAGGCTGTTATCGCCAATAATGGTGGACATTTTGAGTAACGTGATGCTGAAGGGACCCTACAACCTCTATGTATAAAAACTTTGTGACTCGTTAATTATTAATAAATATATTTATCATTTTGCGCCCTTGTACAGTTTACTGCAAAGTTTGGTTCTCAACTCTGTAATGCACATTATTTTATCAAAAGCTAATATTTTGATCATTATCATTTATCATTTTTTAGTTATTTTAATTTAAGAAATAGTATATTTTTAACTATAATGTTTTATGGGGGATTTTTACGTATCCACCTTAATTTTTATAAACAATATTATAGTTGTATGTGTTTTAGAACCACAAGTTTAAAAAAGTTGAGTTTTTTAAGTTATCACAAAGCTTCTGTTAATTTTACTTATTTAAGATTGACTATCTCATAAAATATGACTCAATTGTTTATATTCAAAATACCCCGTAATCCTCATAAACTTTTCTCACATGATCACAAGTTCTGTTTGACTTATGACCTTTTCCTTTGACGAATTGCTGATCTGGTCTTTAATATTTAGCCGCTATGGCGTTCCGGACCTTTTCTGTTCAATTTTACCAAAGCTTTGATAAATGAGATGATTCTTTTAATCATATTTATTTAAATTCGACTTATGCCGCATTAACACTTGATCACATTACTCTCAACTAGATACAAAAAAGAACCAAGGAGAAAAGGGACATCATCTACATAAAATAAAATATTTATCTGTTTAATTCTCAATCACCTGGCATGGTTCCAATGTGCAACGGTCATTCAATTTATATAAATAAAAGGATGGGAGGCATCACAAAACCACTTCAAAATTGAATAAACATTGTACCTTCATACCACATGGACTTGAGCTCGTACAAACCTTTCTGAGAATTGAAACCTCAGCAAGTTGTGTTTTATGTTTTTCTTCCTCGACTTCTCAAATTTTTGAATAGTTTTTTTTTAGTATTGGCTGCTATCTGTAAAGAAAGGAAAAACACAAATATATATTCAATCTCTAGATCTCGTGATTTGTGTGCTTCGTTCTTCCAAAAATCACAATTGCTTGAAATATTTTAAAATTTAAACAATATGTTACCAAATGCCTGCCGAATATTTGGTAGTGTTTATTTTAATTCCTTTCTTTCTTTATTTTATTGTATAGCTAATCTTGTTCATATCTTATAAAATCGATTGCTTCGTTCTTGTTTTTTTAATGGTATAATGTTTTTCTTTCGTATAAAAAAGCTGCCAAATTTAGATTTAAGAGTTGTGTCACTAAATTATCCGACAAAACAGTCATAAAGTCATACTTTTTTCTAATGTCTCCCATTGAACCGGAGAAACAAAACAACAACAAACATATAAACCTGGGTTTTATGGTCTTGTTTCGAAAACCAGTTATGAACTGATACAACGTACTCAAGCAAATGAAGACTTGAGTTTGCAAAATATAGACTTGGGCCATTAAAAAGATGCGAATTCGTCATTTTGCGAGTGTCTTTTGGCATAAATGAACAAAAGTATAATTATACTCTTAAATATGATTTACTTTTTTGACTAATTTGATTGCTAAATATTATATAGGATTGTCTTTTCATTATTTTTTTGGTTTTATTTATTGACCTATAGAAACATGGTCACTCTTAAATGTCTATAAATAATCAAAATTAACAATCTAAGTGTTTATTTATCCTAATAACTAAAGATACTTCAGTACGAAAAGGAGCGTGAAAAATAAATAAAAATCCGTTGGCACTATGAAGCATATCCTCAATTCACTTGTGGTTATTGAAGTGTGACCTTAACTCATAGATAAGAATGACATCCTTTCAAACAAAAAGTGTCTTTTCTCAGGGACATCAGTCCATATAAGTTATTTATCTTTTGAATAGACTAACATAATGTTATCTATATTAAAAAAGTTTTTTAAGTAAAGCACATAATCACGCACAGATATATAATTAATGCTTACTTTACCATGGTAGTGACAAAAAGACGTTGAAAAGGAAAAACATTGACCTACCATCCTTAAAGAACAGCCTTATACACACCCCCACCATAAACAACATAGATTGCTGAATGTACGAATGGTGGCGCCGTATATCGGGGCATTTTTTAGCTCTCCATATTTGGGAGGGAAGAAGTCTACCTCTCAAAGTTATCTCTGTCGTATTTTGTCTCTGATCATCTTTAAAATGCTTTGAACGTAAGCGGGAATGTATTTCAACGATCCCTTTGCATATTTTGTACTCATTCACTTCGTAAACAGGGTTCCATTGGAAATCAAAAGAGACATATTCCTCCAGAGGGATTTGTACAATCCACAGGTTTAAAAAAATATATTTTAAACTTTTTTACTTTGAGTCAATTAAAAGACTTAATTGTTTATATATGACTTCCTTAATATATTATAAATGTTTTTGAGCCGTCCGCAGCGACAGTTCTCTCGACGTAACTCTACTTTTAACATAGAGATAAAAGATATATAGAGCTTATTCGCATAATTTGTATTTTGTGTCCAATATAAACAAAATAATTTGATCTACGTCATCGTAAGCTGATCATAGAGATAGAATCTATCTCTATGATCAGCTTACGATGACGTAGTACAAATTACTTTGTTTATATTGGACACAGGCGACAGCTGAACGACGATGTTTCTCTGCTATTGAAGGGAATAAGGTCTCTATATCTTTATATTTCTATGACTTTTAGGCATGTATTAGAAGATAATAATAAATATTGACAAGGATTTTTTTTGACAATGAGGAGTCAGAATTCGGTGTGAAGGGAGAGAGAGAGAAAAAACAAAAAAAACAATAGTCAAGGAGAATATATAAAGGTGTGTCAACAACGAACTCTCTAAGGCAGGCAGGTTGGCGTTAGTTGACTCAGCTGTTGTATGACGTCATTGTTGAAATATGCATATTATTATTCATTCATTAAAAAAAGAATTATTTAAAAGGAACCATTCATTGCTATCAATTATTGAAAAATGCCTAAAAGTACAGTGCGTGTTTGTACAGTTTGCATAATAAAATATCGCGGATTGCCAAGACATAACTCATCTGCTTATGTAACTAATTTAATATTATCCTGTAGTTTAGATATTTGGATACATAACAACTCACACTCACACATCACTCCACAACAAAGCACTTCCTTTGAGAAATTGATTTGTAAATATAATAATAAATAAACATATGACGTCAATGTTGAAAACCTAAGTCCAATAATAATAATAAAACACAACGTAAGTTTCCTTGTTCACTCACCTTCTTTATATTCTCCTTGACAATAGTAGTCTCATGGTTTATAAAGGGAGATAATAGGGAGCAACTGTTCCTCCCTCACTCCTCTTGTCAAGATCTCCACATTATCTTTTGAATACATTTGGATACATGTATTTTTTTTTTGACAAGAAGAAAATTAGGTTATTGTTGAACAGTTTTTATTGTCATATTTTTATTATTGAGTTAATTTAAGAACTCTTCTTGTTGAATCCGAGGGTGGATACAAAAGAGAGTTATTTTTGAATCAAGTTTATATTTTGATTGGAGGGGATACAAACCTTGATGTGAGAATTCGAGCATTCACAGGGTTAGAAGGGAGTTCGTTTATTTATTCCTGGAGTTGTTTGATTGAGGGGGACTAAAAGAATTGCTATACAATAAACTTTGGTATATATAATGGGATCTAAGGAGTATAAAAAGGAAAGCGTAGATAAATACTCAGCAAAAATAGACTTATGAGTCAATGAGTTTTCAATAGTTAAAACAGGGCTATAAACCCCTTAAGCCTGGCGCTATCGAAGCGCAATTGCCTATTTAACATGGTTTGATGAGACAACTGATGCCAGATCTTGAAAAAGTAATACTTTTCTTTTGTAAAAATAAATAAATGCAGTTTCGCTCAACTAATTTTGATGAATTTTCATATCCTCACATATGCAACTCCATCGGACCATAAAGCAATTAACAACAATGAATGTTTTTATAGTTTTATGACTTTTCTTAACTTTAAACCTTGACATTTTTGTTATATAGATGTAGATTAAAAATATTAGTGTGAGAAAAACGAGAAGAGATAATGAAAAAGTACATTCAAGTTATTTATTGATGTCAGAGAGTTAATAATTGTTTTTTGTATGCAATAATAATATTTATTTACCATTAATTCACTGGACGGTTGTTTACTTTTTTCTCCTTTCTCTACCTCAAAGATAGTCTTGATATTTTCAACGACACCATAAAGTGGATAACACAAAAAAAAACCTGAATGATTTTAGTAATAACCCATAATAAAATATAAATAATTTGATAAAATGGGACGAGTAAATATTTCGGAAATAAAAACTTTTACCTTTGATTCATTATTATCATATTCTTGATTGTTAATATATCAAGCCTCATTTGCAAATCATTATTTATAATCTTTATTATTATTAAATCCAATCAATCATATTGAGTCAGTGAATGTATAGTTCGACTTTTGCATCTTTTTTTGTATTTGCTCTCGACAAAGACCTTTTAATATATCGGCTTTTAATTGAATATAATTATATTATTTTGTAGATGATGTCCCACAAGGCTTAACTAACAAAGCCTTGAAAATATGAAAAAACATAGTATTTTTTATAGTTTTTTTGGGATAAAATTCCTTGTTGTAATTTTTCTCTTTCTTTACACAACTTGTTTTTTAAACCTTGGTGTCCCGATCACAATTTTTTGGTTCACAAACATGTATAATTATTTTTTCTCTTTGGTTGAAGGGTGAATTTTCCCCCTTACTAACTCCTCATACAGGCCCGCCCACCGAGTGACGTAGGCCCACCAACCCACTGAGTGACGTGGGCCCGATTTTTTATGAATGTGCCAACTGTGCCCCCCCCCCCCCTCAATAACAACTGTATGCCCCCCCCCCCAACAGCCTGGGCCTGCTACCGGGCCTGTCCTCATAGAGGCTTTTTCAAAAGTTAATCCAGATACAAGACCACTAACAACTTCATTGCAGGCCTTCATATGTTCGCCCATGGAACTAATCAAAACCCAGATGCAGGTAGGGGACGGTCAATTTGGCGTGAAGGACACCATTCGTAATATCATACTCAGTCCGGGATTCGTGGACTGACTAGAGGACTGGGCGTGACTATTACGAGAGAAGTCCCTGCTTTTGGGATTTATTTTTCCTCATATGAATATATGGTTAGGTAAGTCTCACTTAAAATCTTTGTTAGATCAATTGTTTTATTTATAGAATTTGTATTAAGTATGTAGAAGTGGGTTTCTTTTAAAGAGATTGTGTATTTTGAAGGGTCGAACTTCTTGACGTCTTAAGCATTTAAGACGTGTAACAAAAATAAAGAGAATGTAATTGGTTCATAATACTTTTGCTAATTAAAAGGACCAAACTTTGAGGTCTAATAAACGAAGTTAGTAGGCAAGTCAATATTGAGGGCCAACTATATTTTTCAGAGCTGGGATTCGGTAAAGAAAATGTACCATCTGTGAAGGTAGATTGATAGATTTATAATACATATACCGATTGGAGTGGAATGGTTGATAAAAACCTCTAAAAAATGAAAACTTTTTTAAAGGCCATTAACACAGATTTTAAGTAATTTCTTTTATTTAGATTAATATAAGAATGTAAGAATATTATGTAAAATATTTCAATATTCTTTTTTCAATAAAAAGCTTATTTACAAAGATAAACATCAAACATAGAAATGCTAATTTAAACATAGCCGGACATTCTACGAACCGTGGCTTTTGTTTTCTCCTAACTGGCCCACGGCCCTTGATCCCTGCTTTATAATTTTATTGGGTCTCCACACCCCTCACCCCGATCAGAAAAAAATGGCCATCTGACATAACTTGATTCCCATGCGGCCTCTTGTCTAAAAATAATTGCTCGCCCTTGAACTAAACAATATAGCATTTTTTTTTAACTTTAAATTTTTCATTAAACTCATGAATCATGATTCAGTTGATGACTTCCTGTGTTTTGGCCTTCTCAAGCGTAGAGTTGTTACAAGTTGTTGATACAAGTAAAAAGTTTTGTCTGTTGACAGCCTTAGTTATACTTTGTTTAAAATACTACTCTTAAAGGAAGAAAACCTTTACAAACCACAAAATTGAGCAGTATTTATGGTTATGGCGAATAACATTAAGTAATGTTTTGCTTTTTTTTTTAAATCAAATAGTGGTCGGCATGATAACACACCCCTGGTTTTCGCTGCCGGGGAATGAGCGGCGTTTTTTCTTGGATCTTTACATACCCCATGGACGTCATCAAATCCCGCATTCAGGCAGATGCAAGCGGTGAGCTCTACAAGAATTCCTTGGACTGTTTCGTCAAGTCAATGAGGGAGGAAGGCCATTCCTTTCTCATGAGGGGCGTCATGTCCACTGTGATTCGAGCCTTTCCAACAAACGCGGCCACAATGAGTGTCGTGACCCTGATCATGAGGACCTTCGGAGAGGAAGAGACGAATGTCTATGACACCATGGCCCGAATGAGAATGGCAGAATCCCTTCACATCGAGTTGCCAAAGAGCTTATACTCCCCAAGATATAAGTTTTACTCCAATGTAAGCACGCTCTGCATTGAGGGCCCGCGATTGTGCAGATTCAGAGGCCGATCTTCTATGTGGCACCCTATAGACTCTTTGTTGAGTCTGTTCTGGCTGCTATGCCTTCAGACTGCGAGAAAAAATAAGGACATTTGACGCCCAGCAAAAAGTGTCCCGGAAAAAGTGGTCAAGATAGAAAAAAAATTAATTACATAGGAAAAAAACTGTAATCAAAGTACAGGGATAGGCAGATATTTGAGGGAAATTTACCTAAATATTGCCCATGCAATTTTAAATACATAATTTTTTTACACACTTTAGATGATAAGTATTTAACGAAAATACTTTCCTCCCGATGTATTTGACTTTTTTTGGTATGATATTATTTTCCTTTTTCATCTTACCATTTTTCCTAGGACTTTTTTTCAATGACCTAATTATGTGTCCCTTTTTGTGTGCTTATACTTCAGGATGGCTTCATGTCCATTTTCGCAATGAACATTAACTATAGTTGGCAACTAATACATTCTTGCACTGAGTGTGTGAGGAGTTGATATATTGATACAATAATAATAATAATAGGTCATGTTGGAAGAGTCCATTTAAAGGATTCATAATTGACATGGATATACGCACATGAAAAGAGAGACAATTTTTGTTCTGAAGGATTAAATTGTTACCTACTATAAGTTGTTGTTTACATTTCAAATTTCGTAATGCCAGCTTCTTTTTTATTATTTTTGCTCCTGTTCTATTCATAAACCACGTTCTAGAAATAGATCCCAGATTGTTATCCTTACATAAAGGGTGCCAACTGATATTGTTAGTTTTTTTCCTTATCTTTTTCTTTTTAGTTCGATTACCATGTATAATGTAGAATAGGCTTTATAATTCAACACGTTTCTATAAAAATAAGGATTTTGCGAGCCATTCACGACAATAATCCCTTACTTGCTTATATATAAGTTCATTTATTTCAATATTTTCCAGGACTTGGAAGTTGGAACCATTCGTAGCGGTATCAAGCTGAGGCAAATCTCCCGCATTGCCACTCGGATGCTCAAACACAACAAAGTGAATCAAAAGCACATCCACGACGACTTTCAGGTCATGGTGGACCTCAACGCCGTGAGCCAGGACGTCATTCACTCCTGCTTCAGAAGCAACGTAGTTCTGGAAGAGCAGCAGCGAGAGAAAGCTCTCCTGGAGAGACTCGCCAAGGAGAGTGCTGAGGCCAATGAGCCCATCAAGACGCCCAGCCTACTCTTAGAGTCCGAGAATGAGGGCGGAAGGATCCACCAAGAGTCCCACGTGACCACCTCAGACTTCCTAGATACCTCTAGTCTCATAAGCACGTCCAAGACGAATAGAATATATGGCTTCTACTATCTTATGTGATCCCACTTAAACTATTAAGACCTAGTTATTATTATCAAGGCATATATATATATAACAAGGCATTCTAGGACCTAGAGAAAATGATGAATTATTTATTGTCCAGTAATGTCAAAATACATTATATAGGTTATCCTTATCAATATCATATTTTATACATGACACGCAGCTATACATTTAGGTGAAAAAATATGGCAGATAAGGCAGGAAGCGGAATATGTTATGTAGAATATAATTTTTTGAGTATTTGTTTTTAATTATGATCTGTCATTTTTATTTATTCATGATATCCATATTTATTTATATACAGTAATAACATAACTGAGACAATTACTTAAATTAATTTCTCCAATTCCCTAACTCCCTAGACTATCTTCTTATATAGGTCTTGCTCATATTATATAGCACCTCACATTTCCTTCTAAGATTTTTAATATTAGTTCTTTTTTGTTGATGTAGGATGGATGTGTTTAACTAAACAAATGGCAACATTTTTATTTTACACTTTATATATATATGCTACGTATATAACTCATTCATCTAAGATCTCAAATTCATCCTTAAAGCGACCGTACTTACACCCCCCCCCCCCCCCCACTCCCCTATCTCTTTTGTAAAAAGAGAAAGCTAGACTTACAAGTACGCCTACTCCGTACATCGACCAATCCAGTAGACAAGGCATCAACGTCTAAATGGTCGACGATTATATTAGTACAATAGACGTTGTATTTCAAATTATTGCTTTGTAATTTATATTTTGAATAAGAAAATAAATCATTTTTTATCATATTTAATCGTGTTTGAGTATTATAGCAAACTATATATATATATCAGGAAACCACCGGGACACCTTTTTTCGCCGGGACCCGGGCCGGGACTTAATATATATTTTCTTTCCTTCGACAATCTGAAGTGACGACATTTCTTGTTAGAAAAGACTTTAAAAAAAAAGAAACGACGATTTTTTAGAAAAGAATCTCCAAAAAAAAATTCTCAGAAAAAGTGATGACTTTTTTTCGAAAATTCCTTTCTAAAAACTTTATGAATGACAAACGGAATTATTTTATTCCGGCCCGATGTCTAAAAAACCGGGACACCGGGACGGGACGCTCAAAAAACCCGGGTCGGGCCGGGTACTCGGTTAATTTCCTGATATATACTTATATATGTATATATATTCAAATCCGGTGTTTTTCTTCTCTTAACTTAAAATACTCATAAAATCGTTAATTTCTGTTCAATTTTATTTTTTGGACATTAAAATGCTCGTACAGATGTGTAGATTCTGCTTATTTAATCCATCCGCCTTCTGCGTTGATGACGCACTGGATCCTGGCACGGAAGGAGGAGCAGGCTTTGGCCACCAGGGCCCTGTCCAACTTCCTGGCCTGCTTCATTATGGAGTAGATCAGGGCGGCCTTGGTGTTGTGAGCCAGTCGGTTAGTGTGTTGCTCAAGGTAGCCCCCCAAAAAATAGTCCATAGGATTCAAATTAGGGGAGCTAGGGGGCCAGTGAGTCTTGGGGACGAAGTCGTATGTATTTTCTGCCTTGAGTTTGTAGCTGTGACAACGCAAATCCTCATTCACACAAGCCAACAAAGTTACGTGAGAAACGTCCAGCTCCTTGGCAACATCCCTGATGGACCTGCTGGGATCGGATGACGTCATTCTTGTTAAAGGATGTCCTGAAAACCCTATATATATATATAGGGGTGAGCTCTTGAGATTACTCACCTATTCATCAATTTTAGATTAATTGATAAACAATTTTCACTCAATGTACCCCCCCCCCCCTCAGCCTTGATGACAGCCTCCAACCTGGTCAAGAACCTCGCACAGCTGTTCGTAATGAAGCTTCGATAGTAACTGGCTAAAACGCCCTTAATGGCTGACTTCAGGTGTTCCTTTGATATGAAATTAATCCCAGAGAGAGAGAGCTCTTCAGCTGCCAAAAGACAGCATAGTTCAACACAGACAGGTCAGGGTTGTACGGCGACCAGAGTATTTGTCAATGAATCTTGAAGCATTGGTCTGAAGGAAATTATGTGTGCTTGCACCATCTTGTTGATATATCAACCCTGTCCCATGGTTGGCATGAACCCAAGGGAAGACAGTGGCCCTCAAGATCTCCACGTAGGTGGTACTGTTCAGCCTCATCTTCTCCTCCAAGAAAATGAGTGGACACTTTCCCCCATCAGAGGCCACGACTGCCAAGATCTGCAGGTTTGCCACACTACTCTTCTTACCCACATGGCGCACATCATCAGGGACATCATTGGGGTTGGGCTCTAGGGAGAATCCAGTCTCAAAAGCCACTATTTCAACAAGAGATAATGGGGTTTCATCCGAGAAGATTAGCACAGTTTCCTTTGGCTTATGTTTCATCAAGCAAATATACTTCTTGACCTTCTTCAACCATTATGCCTTGTCCCTTTTCTCCAAGGATTGTCTTGGAGTCCTTTTATAGACCTTTAAGTTGAGTTCGGACTTCACAAGACAGTTCATTGTGCGTTTTCATACGTCAAACTCCCTGGCCAGTCCGGAACTGTGGTCTTGCCTCTTCTCTCGGCAATGGTGTCTTGAACAGCCTCCACAAGCTCACCAGTCTAAATAGTCTTGTTCCGAATCCTCCTAGGGATGTCGTTAATGACCACAGCAACAGTTTAGCGGTACAGCCCAATGAGTTTGCAATCTGGCTGATGTTTGGTCCGTGTGCATGGAGTTTCAAAATTGCCACTCGGGTACTTCTTTGTGAGCCGGTAGAATCACTCATTATATACACTTTAAAAGCTCTGCTTTCCACCCTGTGTATTGTCCTGACTCGATATAAAATATTCAGCTGATAACAAAATCAAAAGATTGAACTCAACCGGAAAAAACTGTAAACTTCCAAGGTGAGTAGTCTTAATCGTGGACCCCAGTATTATATAGGTATATATATATCCTTTCAAAATCATAGAGCTAACAGTAAGATAAAGGGGGGGGGGGGGAGATGATAAACTGTTCCCTTTTTCGTCTCTCCATACTTCTGCGTGTGTATATATACATCTCCCTTTTTTCTTATTCTATCAAAGGCACAGAGCTAACAGTAAGATAAGGGAAGATTTTCATAGCGAAAATAAATCCACGTTTTTTTTTCGTCAGGAGACATGCTATTTTCAAGTTTTCATCTTTAAGTAGTTTTCTTATTTGTGGGCCGTTAAATATGCCAGCTTGCAACTTGGCCTCAGTTATATGATTGAATTTTCTAAGAATATATTGAAAAGCTTTTTTATTCTTCCCTTTATCTTACTGTTAGCTCTGTGCCTTTGATAGAATAAGAAAAAAGGGAGATGTATATATACACACGGAGAGACGAAAAAGGGAACAGTTTATCATCTCCCTCCCCCCCCCCCCCTTTATCTTACTGTTAGCTCTGTGATTTTGAAAGGATCTAATGCACAGTGTTAGCTCATAAGATCTGGAGCAGAAGTTAAATTTCGCTAAACCTCTACCAAAAATTTAGAAAAAATGATGTATTCCTTTTTTCAGAAAAAGTCACATTTCATGGAAAATATTTACTTTTTTAAATACAACTTTTTTTGGTGCAAATTTAGAACTCTCATCTGTAGATTTTAGTTGAAAATTAAAAAATTGGAAATAAAATGAGACAGATATGAGCTTTTAAAAAAATGAATTGAATCAAGTTTTCTACTTTAAAAACGATTTGCTCAAATCTCATTCTAGATAGAGATAAATGGATTGGTGTTCTAAAAACCCTGGTATATCAGTAAACTAATGATTTTTTTGAAAATCAGTCTACATCGTATATTTTAGGAGAAAATTCAAACTATTTGAAAAAAATAGGACTTTTTAGGAATTTTCTCAGAAACCTTGTCTGACAGAGCAAAACTTAGCACATATTCGGAATCAGGGGGTCATTCTACATAAGAATTGGCTATCTAGACCTCTGGAATATTTTGATGGTCATCCTGTGTTATCTTTGCAAAATGATGGCAATGTAAGAAATACAAGTTCACCAACCGATGTACTCAAATACTTATTTTATGTTACTTTCATCTGGTGTAATTATAAATAGTTCCGTCAAATAGGCTTTCATAATCTGGCAACGAAGAAAAAAAGTTTACTAATTTCACATCTAGCTAATTTGTAAACGAATGTATACATACTCCTTTTGTCTGTTGAAATAGTAAAACGACGCTTTATTTCTGACTTATTTCTTACAATTTTGTTTGTAAGCTATAAATAAATTTATAGTTTTAATTATTCTGGATTTTCTTGTAATAATTACAGGTACTAATTGAAATACGTTTAGCAATGTTACATTGAACGAAACAGCTAGTTTATGTTAATTGTCAACAACAACAACAATGATAGAATGCTGTAGACAAAACCTGGTTACTATATAAAGGGATAAATTGAGCCAGAACAGTTCGTTACCTTGTAGTGGCAAAATATTCAAGACCAGTTCGGCGTTTGGGAGGTCATGAGTCAAGCGGAACTGGAGGAAATCAACAATTTCAATACAATAATTTTTTTAACTATATTGTTATATCACGATTGTATGGATAGAAATGATTTGCAATCATAAACTAGAGGCATGTATACACTCAGAGAGTGCAAACCTCCGCCGATCCCCACCAAATTAATCACTTAACGAAATTACAATCCAATCATATATGTCTACATAAGTAGGTGTGTTTGGTGAATAATGAGTGAGGAGAGAGCCATCCTAAAAAACATCCATTGACGTCATATTAGTTATTCGTCAATTCAGAAATACGTCACTGGATGTTTAAACTCCTTTCTTTTCTCCATCATGCTCTTAATATTAGCGTTATATTTTATTTAATATTAAGAGGAAGACGGGAAGAGAAAGAAGTTTAAGCACCCAATGACGTAGTCCTTAGCTGATAAATGAACAAAATTACGTCAATGAATATTTTTAAAACGTTTGTTCTTTCCTACTCCCTGAATAGAGACCCCATTTCATTATTAATATTTTAGTATTTAGCTCATTTTGCATCTTAAATAAGCACTCAGAGATGCCAAAATTTAATCACTTGTTTCTTTTGGCATTTCCAACAACTCCACAAAGTTTCATCCGAATCCGTTCCGTACTTTTTGAGTTATCCTGCTGACAAACAAACCAACAAACTAACAAACCAACTCCAGTGAAAAACTAGAGGCATATATACACTCAGAGAGTGCAAACCTCCGCCGATCCCCACCTAATGAATCACTTAACAGAATTACAATCAATCATATATGTCTACATAAGTAAGTGTGTTTGGTGAATAATGAGTGAGGAGAGAGCAAAGAAAATATAAAGAAATATATACACTCAGAGAGTGTGTACCTCCGCCGATCCCCACAACATTCCTATTCAAACATTCTCCCTTTCACACGCCCGATTTTCTATCTCTAATCATTGTTTCCTCTCTGTTAGCTCATTTTGCATATTAAAAAGCACTCAGAGATGGGAAGACGGAAGAAGTTTAAGCTACGTCACTAGGTTAACATAGTCCTGAGCTGATATATGAACAATAATACGTCAATGAATATTTTTTTAGCGTTTGTTCTTTCCTACTCCCTGAATAAAGACCCCATTTCATTTAGTATTTTGCATATTAAAAAAAGCACTCAGAGATGGGAAGACGGAAGAAGTTTAAGCTACGTCACTGGGTTAACATAGTCCTGAGCTGATATATGAACAATAATACGTCAATGAATATTTTTTAGCGTTTGTTCTTTCCTACTCCCTGAATAGAGACCCCCATTTCATTATTATTATTAGTATATTTTGCTCATTTTGCATATTAAAAGCACTTAGAGATGCCAAAATTTAATCACTTGTTCCTTTTGGCATTTCCAACAACTCCACAAAGTTTCATTTGAATCCGTTCATTACTTTTTGAGTTATCCTGCTGACAAACAAATAAACCAACAAACGCCACTGAAAACAATACCTCCTTCGGCGGAGGTAAAGATGCAGAGTATCCGTACGAACAAAGAATCAATACATCCCAAATTTACTATATATATATATATATTATATACATATATATACTAGTGAATGTTACCCGGCGCTGCCCGGATTTTCCAACTTGAAAATAGTCTTTGGAATAGAAAAAAATCATACGAATAATTTCAGTGATGTCATCACATATGTTTTTTCATATTAAAATGAGTTCCTTAAAAAACATCATTGGGCCTTTATTGTAATTTCTTCCTTTTTACTTAAGGGTGGATATTTAGACATCGTAAAAGATGTTTTTATTTTACTTCATTGAGTGCCGAATTGACGCATGATAGCGCTGAATATCGGCGTATTTGTTGGGTAACCATTGATTGGAGAAGGACAGCGTAAGATAGATCTTAAGTGAAAGTGAGACTTCATATGTTGTCATAAAGAATATACGTATTAGCGTATTTTTTATCATATTAAAAATAGTTCCTAAAAAATGGTCATTTCGTCTTCATTGCCATTTCTCCCATTTTCTATTCCTGAAGGCTGGGTTCATAAGCATCATAAAAAGAATTAATTTTTAAATCATTTCATAGAGAACATAGAAGATACGTATGTTAGCGCTAAATATCAGAGTATTTGTCTGGACCCTTTGATGGGAGGAAAACAGCAAAAGAAAAAACTTAACAAATTGTCTAAAAGTAAACGTTACCTGGCGCTGTCCGGGATTTTCCAACTTTACAATAGTCTGGAAATAAATCACACGAATAATTTTAGTGATTTCATCGCATGTGATTTTCATAGTAAAATTACTTCCTTAAACAGTCGTCATTACCATTTTTTCCGTTTTATATTCCTTAAGGCTGGGATTTTAAAGCATCATAAGAAGAAGTTATTTCTTAAAGTCATTTCATAGGGAACATAGAGTGCCGAGTATATGAATGGTAGCGATGAATATCAGAGTATTTGTTTGATCTCCATTGATGAGGGAAAACAGCAAAAGAAAAATCTTAAGGGGAGTGCAACTTCAAATCTTTATCAAATAAAGTTGAGAGTGATTGACATCACTTTCCATCTCTAGGCATTATTAAAATTTTATTAGCGCGATGTTGCATTATAAAAAAGTTGTTATTTTCCACAAAACTTAAATTTGGGGGAAAGACGGGCAGAAAAAGCTTTTTTAAAGGTAATCATGTAAAAATGAATTTTCCTGTAAAAACCCAATAAAACAATAACACGTCTTACCATCTCAGACTCTTCCACAGGAAATTTGGTCAAAATCCAACTTTGCAATTTAAAAAATTGGCAAAAACGTTTTGGCGAATAAAAAAAGCATGGCGATGACGAATTTTCCAGGATTTGACAACCCACTTAAACACTCCCTGAGCTTTCAAACTATTCACAGAAAATTTCGTCAAAATCTGTCTAATGAACCGTTTGGGAGATATAGGGAACCGAACGAACGGACGGAATGCTTTTTTTATTAGTATATATATTTTATACATATATATATATATAGAGAGAGAGAGAAAGAGAGTTCGACAGACTTGCATCCGACGGGATATAAATAAGCATTATAGCATTAAAATGAGTCTATCGAACCTAAGATATTATCAATGAGGTAAACCAAAATGACCAACCCCTCTCGGGATTTGAACCTGCACCACCAATATTGAGAATTTTTAAATATATTTGGAGCAAATTCATATCAATATAGGAAACATATATATAGCATACCATAAACCAGAAGAGTAGACAAGATATAAACGCTTGAAGGTCAAACTTTAGAAAAGACGGTTGTATTTCAAACTAATTGGATTGTATATTATATTTCAAAAAGAAACTATATAAATATTTTACATTATTGGTAATATACGTTGAGTAAATAAACATTAATAAACAAAGGAAATGCCTCCATATCATCGATTAGGCAAAGTTTATATTACGTAATAGACCCTAAAGGTCAGAAAGTTATAAGAGTAAATGAGATTTTTATTTCAAACTTATTAATTATGATTTATATGTAAGACCCTATAAAATGTTTTACATCATTTTAAATTTACTTGGAGTAACGTGAGTGAAACTTATATAAAACTATCAAATATAAGTTGGACAACTTGACTAACATCGACAAGGCTTGATTTAATTCTTTCTTCTCCTATTGTTTGTTTTTTAGTAGTAGGAGTAGGGATAAGTTGGACAACTTGACAAACATAGACTTGACTTGATTTAATTCCTTCTTCTCCTATTTGTTTGTTTTTTAGTAGTAGGAGTAGGGATTCATTTTAATGTCTTCTCTGCGAGAGAACTTGTCGGAGCGCTTGGATAGGAGTAGGGTACCCTGAGCAGATCCCATTGGAATGCGCTTGGATCGAAGTCCCCAGTCAGAGGAAGGGATGAGAGCTCTGAGTAGCAATGGATTTCGGAGCATAAGAATTTACAGAATGCGCAGACTGGGATCTATGAATAAAAGAAATATATTTAATAAGAGGATTAACTTTGGGCGTGTGCCGGGTTTCGGATTACGGACCCTCATTAAGAGGGGGGATCTCACAAACCTGAAGGATTAAGAGGAATTGAAAAGTAGCAATCACGAGTTCCATGGAGTTATCCAATTTCAAATCCGTGAGTCGTACAATCAGAACAAAGCAGATAACTATTGGGCAAAGTACGAGCCAGCTTGGGTAAAATAATTGGCATTGGGTCTTTAGCATGTATTCCAGAGCATTGCTCCAGAGACGTAAACCGTAGATATAAACTGTGGCAACAATCTGGAATCGTACAAAAAAGGTATTATTTGATATTATAACTGCTTATTTTTTTCTTCCATTGTACATGCATTTTATTTTATATACAGCATCTTTTCGATTAATAAAAATGTTACCATAATAACTTGTATATAATTTAATATATATAAAAACGATCAAGATTATTATTTGTATTATACATGTTGAAACTTGTTCGTTAATATAGTGCATCTTGATTTAGTGCCATTTCATCACTTCACAAAGTGAATTGTACTATCAATTTGTATATATCTAACCAAAAATCAAGTTCTACAGGATTATGACAAAAAGTTGAATAACTTTTTGGTTAAAAACCAGCTCTTAATGTTCAATTTTTTCCTCGTATTTACGACTATATAATTGAACTGTATTAAAAAAATACTAAATGCATTATTAACTGTTTAAAAAAAATATATGACTAATTTAAGGTAAATAAACTTTGTGTTCTAATATAGGGTGGTGTCCAATGCACTGAGCTTCGGAAGCATATATGGGAGAACGCAAGAGGAAAGGGTTTGTTATTTCTGTAAGACCGAGATTGAAACAGGAAGGCATTTTTTATTGGATTGTTTTACATTGAAAAAAGTATGGGATCTAGTCACTCAAAAAAATTATACAAGTTTTGGTCATATTTTAAGAATTGATAGCATTTGTTTTATATATAAAGGTCCTGATCAAACCAAAATAAATTTTATTGTCGCAAAAATTCAAAATCTTCTTTACAAACTTAGAAGCACTAAAACCCCCCTATCAAAAAATGTTTTTAATTTTGTGAATAGATTATTTGATGAACTCTAGTTTTAGATGTTAAAATGTCACAATTTATTTTCATGTATCTCAGATTTGGATGTAACGTTAATATCATATTAGTTGAAAATAAATGTTTTACGGGTGTACAAAAAAAAACAAAAAAACTTTGTGTTCTCAATAAATGTATGAATGTGAATGTCTACAATTTTTTAATTGCTCCTTTTTAGTCAATTATATGTGCAGTATGAGGTTCAACAATACTTTAAATATAGCTATATAATACCTTTGGTTTCAAAATTGGGTCATTTGTGCGTGATACAGAAGTCTTTTTATAAATTTTTTAGCGTCAGGGCCTTGTACAAAAAATAAGAAAAAGGGTTTTCATATTTGAATTTTGATACAGTCAGAGACAATACATAAGCACTTTACTCAAAAAATAGTTTAAATGAGAGTAACTAATTTTTTATCATATTTCATTCTGATGTTGTGTAGTATGTTCAACAAACGTATTTCATATCAAACAAGAAGCACCTTTAAGTATGAACGTAAGATATAAATTTTTGTTTGTATTTTATATAAATATATGAAAGTGTATTAATTTTTTTAGAAATGTAATGCGCAAAAATATTATGCTTGTGCCAAGTCGATATGATTATCAACTTAGGTTAAGGAGTTGACGATGGTACAGGTCCATTTTTCAAATATTTTTTATTTTTTATTTTGAATAAATATATATAATGAGCTCATATGCACCAAAAAGAGGGGAGGAGGACTGCCAGTAGGCCGTGGATTGAAAAATAATGTGTACCTTTAAATTTTTAACTATAAACATTTTTAATTTTTGATTATTGTCTTAATATCAGAATAATCAAAGTAATTGTCGGTTCAAGGTTTTAGTTGTTGAAAATACAAAATATCAGATACGCTTTGGAGTAGGATGATTCTATTTACAAATAGGTCAGAATGTGGTGAATACTATTGTTTACGTTGCAGATATGTGGATGTTTATTTTGATAAAGCCAGAATAAACACTAATATTAAATTACGTCAATCTGTGACTTTTAGTGACATTCACAAAGAATGAAAGTAGCAAATGTTCTATATATTTTTATATTTATTTTTATTTATTAAACAAATGTTTATATGCCTATAAACTTATTTTCAATCAATAAATTTACTGTGTATATGCCTATAAACTTATTTTCAATCAAAAACCAACCTATTCACAGGCATGACAACAACAAAAAAATAACCTTAACTGGTTACTACAATAACATAAAACTGACTCAATAATTACTTACTGTTAAAAACGCAACAAACACTTCCGTGATCCCAAAGAAGTATTCGATGATGGTGTGATAGAGTGCAAGGCCAAGACTAGTCGAGAAAACCAGCGTACAAATCAGTGCACTCATGCAGACAAATGTGCATTTAATGACTCTCTTAAAGGAGACCTTCAACTTAGAGTCAATTGCGAGACTCACATCATCCAGGGTCGTATAAATCCCTTCACAGAAAAGAAGTACGGAGCCAGTTGGCCTGAAAAGATGAGGGAAAAGAAGAGGAGACTCCAGAGTCGATTCATGGGAGCCCCCCGAAAGGCCTCTGAGGGAACCACAAAGGAAAAGGAAATGTAGTCCAGCTGCTTCATGTAGACTAGGTTCGATTCACAGCGAAAGAGCGCAGAAGGCGAGAGTGGAGAGTATCCCCATGAGGAAAAGGAGGGTCTGAAGGAGGGCTGTCTGATAGTGGACCTTGTAGAAAGTAAAGTTTCTAGAGCCCAGGAAGAGGGGCAATCCAGAGGCGAAGGATGTGCGGATTGCAAAGCCCGCAGCCTTGGACCAAAAGCGATAGTTCAGACATTTCCTTATCTCAAAGCCAAAGTAATTCCAGTGGCCAGTGCCTTCCATGCAAATCATTCGTATGAGATATGTTGTGAAGCCAAGGATAAAGAAGGCAACAATGGAGTAGAGGGCCTTTCGAACGAATTCAAAGTTGCGTATAGAAATGAGCCAAATGAGTAGCCAGACAAAGGCCACAGAGGCAAAGGTTTCCCAGCGAGGCTCGTAGGTGCCTTCCTTGGTGAAGCCATTGAACCTCTCCCAGAAGAGAAGAGCAGTGGAGTGGACCTGTGAGCGGGAAGTGCAGTTGAGTCCTGGACTGAGGCATGACTCGGAGAGGACGGAGACGCTGCGCACATGATCGAAGCGCTCACAGTCCTCTAGGGTGTTCCAGTCACCGTCACACATGGTCCATGGTAGCTCCTAAAGATGATAATATTAGTCTAGGTGATTTTAAAAAAGATAATACCGTTTTCCAAGGAACCAATAACTCATTGTCTAGTCATTTAATATGTATGTAATTACTTTTTAACAGTAAATTGTAGTAGAGGCTAATATTGATCGACCTCATTGAAAAGATCTTAGGTTCGATGGCCTCATTGTTACGCTGCAATGCTTTTTCATATTTTCACGGGTCGAACCATATCGAGGAAAAACATATACATGGATATATACATTAATAAAATCAAATGATTTTTTTGATTAAAACATGTGACTGTTTAAAATCGGGATATCTTTGGAACATCAGTTTGGTCAGCATTTTGAATACTATTGGACCTTTGGACTCCTGTATACTTACTTTTAGAAAAGACCCAAAGACATATAGGAGGGAATAGGAGGCCAGTGCACTATCCACAACTGCGTTGACGAAGAAGAAAACACAATATGATGGACCCCACGCCCATGAAGAAAGGTGCGATTTTCCATGCATGGATGAGGCCTCGCTGACTGTATTGACCCAAAGCAGATAGAAGGAAAGACAAAGGAGTCCCCACTACGAATAAAAAGAATCCGTATGCAACAGAAAAATCCATCCGCCATTTTGAAGGGCGGTCAGGGGTAGTTCTATGAGAGTACGGAGGGTACAGCCTATGAGAAGTCCGATAATGACAAAGTCATAGCGGTTTCGCCACTGAATCACATTCCGGTCTCGTACCTAAAAAAATGAATGCTTAAATAAGTTTTAAAAAGGTACTTATTTAGTTATTAACTAACGGTGATTTATGACATTACTTTTTTGCCTTGCTATATTTTTTTACATGCGTTAAGCAATACACCAAATTAAACTCAACTTGTGATAAGTGATAAGACGATTTAAAGGATAACTTACGATAAGTTGAACGATAATATCAAAAAGACACATTTATTGTTCATCTTTCCTCATTTTAAAGGACCAGCGAATAGTGATAAACAACAGATTTAAAAAATAAATAAACAGCCATAAAAACTTGACCTCTACTCTAATTATTCAAAGTTTAGAATAAGAACATTTTGTTAATATTTAAGCATGAATAAATAGTTAGGTTTATTTTGAATGAATAAATACATCCTACTATTTAGGCAATTAAATTATTTTATGAACGAAAAATGTAAAAAAATATGAAACAGATATATAAATTATAATTTTAAGTTCTATAATCGTCTGGGTAATTTTTCAAACTTTATAGTCGATTGAGTTGCATCTGTGAGAATATGAAAAATTATTAAGTCATTAAAATGACTCAATTGAACTTAAACGTTTAATTGAGGCTTATCAATTTTGACCTTCCCCTTCGGAATATATTTTTTTAAATTAGAAATTTGATAAGAAGTCTATCTCCACGACCATTGTCCCGGGTGCCCGACTCCCAAATCCGAAAAACGTGAAATAAGAATCGCACTAATGTTATGTATATATATATATATATATATATATATATAAATATAGCAACGGCATTAATATTTAATTTTTATTATGAAATAAGACTGAAAGAGTTTTCGTTGATCTTTGTTAATATAAATCCAGGTTACCAATAGACTTTGGTGCCTTATCAAAATTCTATCAAATAGTGAGGGAAAACATTCCTTTGGAGTGCCTATTAAAGTGACTGATATTTTTATGAATATCCAATTAATGGAGTGTTTGAAAACATAGAACATTTGAAGTTAAATATTTTTGCTTTATTCAATGTCCTAAGAATCATGTCTTGGAGTCATGTAACATCCCTATATATTATAACATAATGAAGAAAAATCAATGTTAACGCTTTACATCGTTCAGTTGGGCTTTTTTTCTTGGCCGAATGACCATATATTATCAGCAACATTTCATCTCATTTAAAAAAGTTCAATTCTTTTTTTCTTAAAATATAAAATAAAGGTAACACTTCAAATACAATTTTAACAATTAATTTTAAAAGACAGAAATTTATAAAAATATCTCAAGAAAATATTTTAATATCAGCTGGGCTTTTGTATGGGTCGTTTAATTGGGAATAGAGAAAAGGTTGTTCTCGCAAACTCACGAATGGACATTATTTTTTCATTTGGTTAACTGTTTACCTTCCTCTTCTATATCCGATAGTCGGAGTGAGATGATCTATTCATCGACAGAGTTGAGCAAAAATAATAAACATTTTTTATGAAGAGTTCGTTTATTGCATTAATATATATAGGGGATTGAGATACATTAAGTACTTTTACGAGTGGTACTTTTCTTTGTCCGTGAATGTTGACTTATCAACAGCCCCAACAATGTTAAAACGATGGTGCTGCCATCTGGAATTTTCCTACTTGTGCATTTAAATTCTCCCCCTCACTTCCCATTGGTTGTTTGAAGATTTCCCGACACGTCTTTGGTGTTTTTCCATCCTTTACGCATACCAAATCTATGACGTAATAGCGAAATAATAATTTTTTAAGTCTTCGATATTATTTTGTTTTAGATCCATTTTCCGTCCAAATTTGATGAATTTCTTTAGAATTTAATCATTTGAATACCTTTTGCAATTGGTTTTTAACTCTGTAGCATCTTTCGGTTTAGAGGATCTTTAAAAAGTATACATGCAAAAAAATAAATTTAACGTCATCACGCACAATTTTTATACCATATTGTTTTGTTTGATGATGACGTTGGGGTTTTATTGTCGTTAAAAGATCATAGTTTGTCGTAATTTTATGGATATAACTCTTCAAAATTATAAAATAATTTTTTTCTATGAAATGAAAGGGTTGGATGAATTAAAATAAATAATGCTTGGCTGCTAACGTGTGCCTCACATAGAGTTATAAAGATGTCTTTATATCTCCATGGTGCCTCAGCAAAAAAAAAAAAAAATACGTCATATTTTTTGGAAATTTATGTTCATAAAATAAAAATATTGAGTGATATGATAAAAAAGGCTGTACATAAATCTTTCCATAGAACCAATTTGGCATCATCTGTATCAAAATTAGTCTTCACCCAGGGATAAAGCAGTTATTTTTCGAGACGAAAAATGCCGTTAAGGTCCTATCCGTCCAACGAAGATCCGTAATTGTGCTCAATTTCCCATAGTTTGGATCAAAATCATGTCTGATAACTTATTTTATGTTATTTCGCGTACCAACTTAGTAGCATAACCTCTTAATATTTTTAATTCCCTCTGCTTTTCTTTCAACCAATCATGTTTCAAGAAGCACCACCATTTCTCAATCTCTAGATATATTTTCAACTCACATGCGATCGTTCCAGTCAGGTATCCCCAAGGGCGTCCTTAAAGGATAGTCATCAAAGCTCCTTCCGAAAAAGGACTCTGATGTACTCGGATTCCGCGGGATATGATGTACCCCGAGACCTGAGTCCAGTGTGCCAATGACGGGAACATTCTTTTCCAGAGTCGAGGAAGGCAGAGGATGCAGATACTCCACGGGACATACACTCCTGACCTCCTCGTTCTCAACCTCTAGGGCCACTTCATCGAAGCTTGTGTATGTGGAGGTAAGAACCTGGCTTTGGCTCAGAAGCCGGTCAGATGCGCCTCTAGGAGTCACTTTGGCGTACGCAAATGAAGATGACGTGGAGGAAGAGGCCTCTGGGGACTGCTTGAGACGCAGCGTGGAAATGAGATGGCTCTCCCCCTCACTGATGCATCGGAAACGAGGAGGGATTAGTTCGAATATGGGAGAGTTCGGTGGCAGATCCTGAACTTGGGTCCCTGGGACCGGAATACTCCGTAAGGGATCCTCCCCTGACATGTTTTATTGAGGGAGTCAAAGGCTCTACTAACGTTGAATCTCAAGGAACATTCTTGTTAGTAAGGTGTTGCCTGTTTAAATACATCTGGATAATCTGCTAGTAATACTTTATTTAAATTGTTTAGAAGACCGTATAAATAAAACATAATAATGATGCAATTGTAAGTATGGGAAAATCAATAATATAAAGAAATAGCTAAGGATGACAAACGGAAACCTTTTTCTTGAATGCAATGGGTCTAAACCATAGAGATATAAAGATATAAAGACCGTATTCCCTTCAATAGCTGAGAAACATCGAATATCTGTCGCGCCTGTGTCCAAACTAAACATGGTAATTTGATCTACGTCATCGTAAGTTGATCATAGAGATAGAAAGATTTGTTTAGTTTGGACAATATGACGTACTTTTTTGAGGAGTCCAATAAGCTCTCTATGTCTTAATATATCTATGGTCTAAACAAAAAAGATTGAAAAAAGCATGATAAAAATATTATTTCCCTTGCAGTTGTTGAGATGTGGACATCAATTCAGGGATACTATTATAATAGTATCCCTGAATTGATGTCCACATCTCAACAACTGCAAGGGAAGTAATATTTTTGATAATTATCATTCCTAAGAACATTGTTATCTAGGAAAAAGATTGCATCATCAATCATCATATCTGACTATAAATGGATCATCAATATGACGATGAGACGTAGAAAGCAAGAAACTAAAGCTGACAAGTTTAACAGCAATATGCTTCTTCTTGAATTTGCGATAACTATCATAAAAACATTCCTAATGATGGTACAATTGTAATGAGTTCAAAGGATAAATCAATAAAATAAAGAAATATATAATATTTACGAGACATGACTCAATATCTATTCGAAACCATTAAATATTATCATTTATTTAATTGATGGCTTAAATTTGATATATAAAATGCGACCTAAATAAATAGGGAGGGGGGGGGGGGATTTCGAGTCGTGAAGAAACTATGTGATAGTTTTGGATCCATAAAAATGGTTTGGGAATAATTATTTGGACTCATTTTTGATAAGCGATGAGTCAGAGGCTGGATTTAATTGTATATCTTCCGCCCGCACTGTTTTTCTATCATTGGCGTTTATTATTTGGAAATGAATTACACTATCTCTCCTCCCAACCGTTATGAAAGTCTGGTTTGGAATCGGTATTGGACCGCTATAAACCCGAAACTGCAGTCGGAAGGTTATTTGTCAATAACAAGTCAAGCAGGGGTGAAAATGAGCTGGAATGGTCCCGAAGGCTGTACCGGAAAAACATTTAAGAATATCACGGCACCTGAAACCCTGACAAATAAACAAAACCATTAAGATAAAAAAGATAAATGTTTGATTTTAAACTGGTTGTGGGGTTCTTGTAAGGAATTTTAATAAAAGGTTCATATTCCATTTTCTATTATTGTGTTCTATTTGTTTAGAAACAAACTGCAATTGCAACATCACATTCCTTCCAAGCCACTTGTCCGCTGGAATTAAATAAATACGGCGTTCTTAAATTTATATATATATATATATCAGGCTTGTGAGCGTTCAGCTTTTTTGCGTTTAGCGTTAAAAAAATAGCGTTCCGTTCAGCGTTCCGTTAGCGTTCAGCATTTCAATATTTTTAAAAAATAACATTGTGTAATTTTGAATCTATTTAGTTTTTTTTTTTTTAAATGAACCCGAACCGATTTTCAAATGATATAAATTTGTTGACTGGATCTAACTCTGGGGTCTGCAGAACGTCTATATTCATAACATAATAGGGTCTTTTTTAGAAAAGAATCTCCAAACAAAGTGATGACTTTTTTTTAGAAAATAATTTCCAAAAAAAATGACGACGTTTTTTTTCAGAAAAAAATTCCAATAAAGTGATGACGTTTTTTTAGAAAAGAATCTCCAAAAAAAGTGATGACGTTTTCTTAAAAAGTCCAAGAAATGTTCGGAAAAATTGAACGCTGAACGCAAACTCTTTTTTTGCGTTCAACGTTCAGCGTTAAAAAAAAGTTGCATTCCGTTCATCGTTCCGTTCATTGAACGTGCTGTCGGCTGAACGCCGTTCAATTTTGCGTTCTGTTCACAAGCCTGATATATATATATATATATATGCAGTTTCTTTCAATTCTGAACCACAAAATACTGCTAAAGCTGATAAGCTTGAAGTGAAATGTACTCAATATCTACATTTAGTTTGCATTTTTAAGCCGCAAATATTGTTATAGAAGATTATAAATCATCCTCTAATTTACAAGTCAGTTTTTGTTAAAATGTTTGAATTCCGTTTCTCCTTCTTTTTTAAGTATAATCATAATCTTTGATTTGTTATATTGGTGGAATCATCAAAGAAGACTGAGCATACAACAAATACGTAGTTCCTTTTTAAGGGATGGAGGGGATATCAATTTTTTGAATATTATTTATTTGGATTCTTCGGGTAATCAGTTCTTAACTTGAATTATATTAGATGATTAAATAGTATTTGAAAAGTGACCGACATTTCTAACATTCTTTACATATTTTGGAGTACATACAATAATAGTTGACTAAGTAAATATACTGATATAAATTCTTTTTTCACTTAAAAATGATCTGCCTTCTCGAACAGACTAAATAATTTGAAAACTAATTATTTTTTATATCTTTGAGTATAGCATGTAATTCGCGTTATTCGTTACATTTTTCTCAAACACGGAATATTCATTTAAGGATCACTTTAAAAACTTCAAATGGAAGACGAGACGAAAAAAATCAGCAGTAAAACCAATTAGATTAACTGCTCTACTAAAATTGAGGTGAGATGAGACAAGGGGATCATAAACTTTATGCTTAATAAAATATTGAGGGCTATTTCCGGATGCACTTTAAAAAGGTAGATTTTCCGTCTTGATGGACGATGAGTTGTGAGGGCTTTTACTCCTGGAGGAAGAGAAGAAGGATATGGAGGATGCCTTGGCCTCAGGACTGGCTGCTGGGTGAAGTAGAGGGAAACTGCGGCCTGACGGAAAACTGCTCAAGTAGGCTAACAAAAAGTATAAAAATACATTATAAATATTTTGTTTTAAATGATATACAGTGAGCCCTTATTTTTTTTTGCAAGCAATGGGGACCGAAGCCTGATGCAAAAAGTAAATTTTACGAAGTAGCTTTATCAGCTTAGCCCCTACGAGTTTTAATGGAAAAAAACGGCGTGCAAATAGTTTTCAAAATAAATAAAAAAGTGCTTTTTGGGAAAATTGCTCTTTACACCGCCATTTTAAAAAGCTAACGTTGAGTCAATTCGACTCTTCTCGCCATGTTGTCATTAAATTTATTTTACCTTTTGTTAAATATCTTTTACCTTATTCAACAGCTCATTCAAATATCATATAAAGTTTCACGAAACCGTATTTTATAGTGCTGCAAAAGCCAAACTGCAAAGTAGTGGGTACTCACTATATAATATATATAAATTTTTTTTTCCTTAAAAGCCTGTCTCACCTGAGGGACTTGATATCTTTCTTCCCATTAGCTCATCCCTTTCGAACGAGGACTCTTCATCTCCAGAGTCTTCTTCCTCTCCTGGATGATGATGACCTTCGATCATTTGTGATGAAGGGAGCTCAGCCTGCTTTCGAATATATTTCTTGTGCTTCATGCGTCGGTTCTGGAACCAGGTCTTGACCTGAGTCTCTGAAAGGCTCAGGGCAGAGGCTAGTTCCACTCTTTCTGGTGTAGAGAGATAGCGTTGAGCCTCAAAGCGCCTTTCTAGGCCACAAAGTTGATGATCGGAGAAAACGGTGCGAGCCTTTCGACGTCGGCACGTATTACCGCTCTCTGTCGTAAATAGGGAGGAGAAAGGCAAATCTGAAATGTGAAAAGAGGAATTAGTTAAACGCTGTTAGGTTAATGTTTATTTTTTTATAATAGCTGAAACATAAGCTCAACCATCCAGACGTGTTGCCACTAAAAGTATTCGATTCGAGGCAGGTAAACTTATCTACTGTATAACTCTTTAGGTGGTTTAATGACACCAGGGGAAAAAATATCTCAAACCTTGGCAAAAATATTTGCATTTTACTTTGAAATGAATCTTTTGAAGCATTATGAACTCATTATCTTTTGAATAATTATAGTAAAGGGGATATTCTGAAATGTAGTTTTGTGGTTTTAATTAATATAAAAGTTTTTTTTCCACAGCCATATCTTTACTGGTTATTTTTATCACAATGAAGTGAACTTTCAAGTTTCTAAATTGGATCATCCAAAACATCGACACTCCATATCACTCTTGTGCTTAGGGAGAGGTAAAAAAAATAATGTTAACACATATTTGGGTAGAAAGCGTGAATATTGTCCATTTCTTTTTTTTCTCGAAAGACAACTTAAAAAAAGTTTTGACGTTCTTGTGGATTAATATTTCCAAAAAAAAAGAAATTAAAAATATCTTCAGTGCCTTACTTGAGGATAGAAATAGTGACGAAGGATTTGGTCCGCCATTGGATGGAGGCTTATTCCCATGGAGTATTGATTGTTGGAGTATTCCTGCAGCAGCAGAGGCCTGTGAGGCAGCGGTAGCAAAGCCCATCGGGGATAAATAGGCAGCTAACTGATTATAGTCATTGATATATTTAGAAAAGCCAGTGGGGTGCGTAGAAGCAGATGTGTGGGGTTCCTTTGAATTGTCACGGAAGGGTTCGGACTGTTGTGCTAGATCTGCAATGAACTGTTGAAGCAGAAGACGAAAATTATTTTTTTTTCTTCCTGGACCATTTATACTTTTATGTATGCATATTTAACTTATTTCACAATAAAGGGTTAACTGTGAGCCAATTTATTAGCAACTTATATTGGATTGACTTCCGATGTGGTGGAGCTGGCTTATGAGCAAAACAAATATAAATAAACAAACAAGTCCCCCCCCCAAAAAAAAAAATCAATAACTATATTTTCATTTTGATTTCCGATTTATATCAATAAATAGATTATTTGCAATATCGCAAAGAAGTTTGAATTCTCATAGCAATGATAGAAATATATGTACCTGGGATGGGATGATATCAATTTGTTTTAAATGGATTGTACTCAAAAACTATGTTCAAACACAAATGAATTTTCTATGTTGATTATAGCAAATGACTTTGATCGTTATATAGCTAAATTGCAGTGGCTTTCTTATTGTAGTTTTTCATTTGTTAGTTTAATTTTTTCTCTAATGCCTCTGATCGTCCTAAATACACTTAACGAGCCTTTTTACCTTCGGCCTCTGGAAAAGAATATCCTCAATAAGAAACGAGGAGTTGGACCTAAAGCCCTGAGGCAGTAGGTTATGCTGATTGATGTTAGAGGGCTCATGGTGTGCCGTAGTGCTAGTAGGAGAACCTGGGGAAGGGCTTTTAAATGTCGTCTCTTCCTTAGAAGACGACGAAGGAGAGGAGTTGGAGTGTTGTTTAAAGGAGGACATCGCTTATCCCTGATCTCTTTCTCAGAATAGACTGAGTCCTTCTCCCCAAATCTGTACCCATCTTTAACTATTTTTACCCACACACCAAAGAAGAAGAAGAAAAAAATCCCCCCCCCCCCTCTCTCCCATTAAACCCACTTTCCTTCCGATTATCCTCTTATATTAGTGATCATCATTTGAGGAGATGAGAAGGGGGGCACCCTCCCGCCGATCTACTCTCTCTTTCTCTCATTGGCGAATAGTTTCCCCCAATTAGAGAGCTTTCCTCATTGGCTCCCATGTTATTATATTGTTGAATAAAGTCCCCGCCTTCCTATATATGTACAACAACAACATAATAGTAAAACCACTTCTATCACCACCACCATATCCCCCTTTTATCTCCTATGAGAAAGTCAATAATGTGTGCCTTGAAGAAGCATACCTTATTCTTCATCTCTTCTTCTTTGGAAGAGGAAGAATATAGGGATATAATAAATAATTGCCTTAATC
Source organism: Caligus rogercresseyi (assembly GCA_013387185.1). Classification (NCBI taxonomy): domain Eukaryota; kingdom Metazoa; phylum Arthropoda; class Copepoda; order Siphonostomatoida; family Caligidae; genus Caligus; species Caligus rogercresseyi. The sequence goes on from CP045899.1 coordinate 10,297,387, forward strand.
AATGAGGGGCTTTCGAGGATTAACAAGCTACGCATATATGTTTGTGTGGTGTGTGTGTACACTACAACAACATAAGTAAATTCCTTCATAAGATAGGACTAAAGGACTAATATACCTTGAACTAATAATAAGAACTTTCTTTCCCATTAATGAAAAAGTAAATAAGTCATTGTTATAAATATTAGAAAAAGGAATGTTCGTAATGAATGAGTGAAAAAGCTGTATTACTATTTGACAACTTATGCTAATAATTTATTTAAAAAAGAAGGAGCAATATTTTTTTTGCTGATGGACTCATTAAAAATGTATATTTTTGTACATTTAACAAAAGAAAATACTATTATCATATTGAGATTAAAATCGTTTTAAACATAGTAAATATAACATAAAATGAATACGAAGTAAGGGAAAATTAAATATATGAACGCTATAGTTATATAATCATATGTATATGGATTAAATTAGAAAGTTTTCATTTACTCTCTTTATCTTATGAGCAAAGTATAGAATATGTTTTTAAGTACATGCAATATACATAGATGGACATAGAATGCTTGATAAAGAACATTGCTTACAAACATATATGAGCATAGTTTGAATAATTTTGAATTTTTTATCCTAAGAGTAGGAAAAATCTATAGTAGGAAGGTTTGAAAAAAAAAAAATTTTTCATAAGAGCGGAATTTAAAAAAATACCTTGACAAAATACATTGAAGATTTGGCTTAAACAATAATATGTTGCTAATAGAAAAATATTTGATTATAACCTACTTGATATCTCAAGCATATTTTTATAATATATAAAATGATCCATTGAATTATGTGCTATATTTTCAAAGACATAACGTTGTGTCAGCAGATCTTCTAAAAAGATATGAAAACCTTAACAAATCATTAAATTTTATTAACTCGTAACCATAGAAGCTAATAACAGTAATTTAATTATCAGACGTTGAGCTACTGTACCTTTTTGGAAGCTGAATTGGACCCTATGTTATCCGCATTGCAGAAGAATCTGGAACAACGTCGAGAGTCAAACAGTTCATTGTCGAAGCTTATGTATCTTTAAGATCGAAAAATATTAAGAATAGTTTCATATACTAGATAACAGACCATTGCAGCCTTAAACTAAGTCTGAAAAAAACTTAGTCAATTATTATATGACTAAATGTTATCTTTTTATTGATATGAGAAAAAACTTTTGATATATTTCATTTACGACCCCTGGCCCTTTCATTTCATCAATGATTAAAGAATATGTATATTTAAAACTAAACCTATTTTATGATTAAACAATTTAGACCTTTTTATAAGATACCTGTGCAAAATAATGTAAATTACAGTCAATCAGTTAAGGAGTTAACTTAATTGAGCGATTTGTGGATATTAATTAGAGCAGGAGTCGAAGGGACCTATACATTTATCAAAGTCATAAGCTGTTTAACATATATGCACTAGGGTTTCTACGACAACAAAAGTAAAAAATATTGCAATTCCTAATGTAATCCTCCTCCTGGTCAAATAATGACATCCTATGAACCTTTCCAGTCACGAGTTGTGACTAAGGGAGCGCGATAGCCTTGTGCGTTGAGGCGAGTTCAACTCTCGATGTTGGGGGCGGGGGTTCAAATACTCCCGAGAGGGGACGGCCATTTTTGGTCTACCTCATTGATAAGATCCTAGGTTCGATAGACTAATTTTAATGCTATACTGCTTATTTATATCCTGTCGGATGCAATTCTATCGAACCATATAGGCAAAAAAATATTTTGATAAGTTGCATTTAACTTGTAAATATCTTCCCTAAGCTATTTGTTTCGCTGTGAACGTATAATTTATATGGACATTTTTTAAAGTATTTAAACATTTCAATCTAATATTTAAAATGTAAGACTTACTCTTTTGAAGTGTTTTGTAATTCTTTTTTTCGATTTTTGTCGAAAAAGCTATTATGACAAAATTTTACTTAAATGCATATAACTTTTAATATGTATTTCGAGTTTATATATAAAAGTTGCTATCATCTACATGAGTCACAGGCCCGGCGGGATGGGCGGGCCTGAAGGGGGGCAGGCCCGCTCACCGAGTGACGAGGGCCGCCCACCCACCTACTGAGTGACGTGGGCCCGATTTTTTTATGAATGTGCCAACTGTGCCCCCCATAACAACTGTAGGGCCCCCCAAAAGCCTGGCCCTGCTGCCGGGCCTGATGAGTCAACAACTGTTAGCAATCTGATTGACTTTTTAGACTTTAAGTAGAACATTCAATATTATATTAACTTTACAAGATCTTCTAATCGAAAAGTAGGTAAGATAATTTCTTATATATTTAATATTATTTAATCGCAAATTAACTTCGACTATAAATACTTTATCATAAAAAGAGTACAATACTAATCTTATAGGGGTGCTTTCAAGAAATGGACGGATCTTATGGAACTGTGTTAAGAGAATAAGCTATATAGAAAAGTAAGGTGTTAAAAGATCTGGGTTCATTATTTTGTTATACTAAATATTCATATACTTTGAATGCATATCCTACTCATTTTGTAAATAATAATTAAATAAATGATTTTAAGAAATATATACTTGTGTAATCGTATACATGGTTGTGAAGTAATGCCCTAAATTTCAACAAATGTTTAGTTACGGGGTCTAACGGATATATCCAGAATAATTTCAACTACATCCAGACCAATGAGGAAGGCATTGTGGCCGAGTGTACAGCATTATTGATAAGTTTAGAAATATTTGACAACTTTTATTCAATCACTCTCTCGATTCTGGACCTAAAGGAGGAGGGGGTATTGATGATGTGCATAGGGTCATGGTGCTTAGTTTCACGGTTGATAGAGTCCTTCAACGCTTCCACGAAGTTGTAGTTCAAGGGATTGAGGTCGGAGGAGCTGGAGGGGCCTTCAGTCATTTTTGAACGATTTTAACGCCAGATTTTTTCCATGGTCGCAACAAATCGGTAAAGGAGACTTTAAACCTCTCATTCAAAGGCCACAAACTCGATTGCAACGCACTCTTTATTGATCTGGATAAAGTTAGAATATACCTGTTGCACTCTGTACACCATCAAAATTATGTGGCTCTAAAATATGATAGTCACACTTCGTAATTTATTTGTAAGGATACGCATCATCACAACCATCAACAAATAATCAAAACTGATAATACTTCTATGGTGTCATCTACTTAAGCCCTGTGATGCCATATAATGTAACACTAGGTCCCAGTCTTTCTGGATACTATAATTAAAATTAACCCTAACTTCGTGGTTCGGTTTTCCCCTTCAACAGTAGACCAATTTTTTTATGAAGGTTCGTAAATAATCGATATATTCAATCATAACTATATTTTGTGTTACTATAAATCGGATTAAGTTGCGTAAATAATCGATATTTTCTAATTAAAACTATATTTTATATAATTGAGAGTCTAATTAACGCCCTCCTCTGAAGTCAAATTTTTAAATACTAGTTTTTAGTAAATTTATGCACATCGAAAATGTCGTCACGGAGTTATTGTTTATTAAAAATCGTACTAAAGGACTAAACGCTACTTCCTGGACAATCACTTTTCGAGGCAGCTTTCGATCTTCATGATCTGAAGAAACGGGGGATTGGTTTTATACCTAACCAAAGGCAAATCGGATGTTCCGCACCAATCAAATATTAGATCAAATCCTTTAAAATAACATAAAACAATAAAGTAATTCAAGTTATTTCTCCATCCACCATTTTTAAGGCATTTTTTATTCATTTTCAATACATTGGACATAGGTTCTAACCACCGACTTATATAGTTACTGATTTATAATACACTGAATAAGAGAAGGGAAGAGCAATGTTGAAGTCAGGAGCTGATGAAATAAAGATGAGAAGGAATAATATTTATTATTATTCCTAGAACAGTCAAAGTCTAAGAAGTACCATGTTCTATGGAGTAAATAAAGGGGGGAATTGCAAAAATAAACCAAGACGTAATGGTAATGAATAAACTTTAACGTCTTATATGGTAAAGAACTAACATAGCCTGCCATCACTGGTATTTATTTATCTTCTATTCCCTTGTATTCTATTACAATGTATATTTCATTGTTTTCATGTCACGGCAGCCATTTTATCTACATTCTACTTCAAGTTGATTCAATGTTTCTTTTAGTTGAATATCTAGTTATTATATAGGTCGGTGGGTTGGACACACCTGACCCTATAATGACTGGAATCTTAACTGAGAAAAAACATTTAACCACCTTGAAGACGTCATATACATATATATATATATAAAAATGGCTGCCATGACAGGTAAACAATTAATTGTAATATAAATCTTGGGATAGAAGAAGGGATATCCTACAATAAATAAATGCCTTGTGCTTGAGATTATTGTGGAAACACTTGTTTAATTCACCCAACTATATAGTGTTCGTTGTTTATTGCATTACTGTTTTGATTTTCCCTTTATCTACTGCACATGTCTTGGTATTTAGACTTTGACTCCTCAAGGGATAATAACAATTATTTCATTCTCTTCTTAGATTCGTCAGCTGCCCACTCCGACATGTATCTTCCCTCCTTGTATTTAGTCTATTGTGCATCCAGCTATAGTTTTATCGCCTCTATTTAAATAGTAATATCTGACAATGCTTCTTAACCTCTCTTCCGTATATTAGGGACACAAAATGAGAGCTATCTGAGCTTTCTTTGAATAAGGAGAAGGCTTCCTACAAATCCCTCTTTTCTTTTTTCGCTCCTTGTCTCTCTTGTCCACTCCTTCCTTCCTTTATTCATACCCCCTCTGATTTTATTACCCCCCCCCCCCCTCCCTCCTCCCTTTCCTCATCAATGTGACATAATAATTTTATTATCTTTCTAAAGCGCTTTTATATAAAGAGTATTATGTTAGCCCTCCCGCCCCCTGTCTATTCAACTCTAAATCACAGCAATCTATAATGATGCTATTAAGTGTATGAAAAGAAATATTTGCATAGAGACCATCGATTAATATTTTAATAAATAAACGAATTTAATTATTCCTTTCATTATGATAATTGGACTTGTGAGTTAATAGGTGACGAATCCAAAATATGGCGCTTTTCTTTTGATAATATTTCTCCCCTCCAATTTGATCTATTGTTTCTCTGAATCAAAGTACTATCTTTCCATGTATTATTACAGCAGTAAATAAGCTTAAGATTGAGTAGTATACATATACAAACTTTGGTTATTTAGTTTACTTGAAATTTTAACATACATGCTGCACCAAGATTCCAGGGCTGTGCAATGGATGTTTGCTTGAGATCATTGAACATTCAACCCATCCAGCTCTAAGAATTGATCTGAAAAGATAACACGATATAACAAAAGGTTTTCACTCTTTCCTCTATTTTTTTAATGGTTAATATGATTTGTTTAACCATCTATAGGCTTTTAAACTTAAATGTTAAAGATAATTTGCGATGTTGTTATTATTGGTTGAGGTTTTATTGGCAATGGAATAGCAAGGAGCGGAAGGATAAAAATTTCAATTTTAGGGTTACGTTCCTCTATTTGTTCTTAGTATAATAAGGAATATAGTTTACCATTTTCTCACCATGTCGAATAAATCACAGTCTCTTGGGATGTTTTTTGGTAAGTAAATGGCTGTTATTCTATTGGTTTCAAAGTTCATATTAGCCTGAAGACATTTTCATGAAGTTTTGGACATAATACATTATTTTGGAACTTTTCTTAGTTTATTTCAAGTTTTAGTCTTTTTATACTAAATCGATATCGATTTAGAAAAACTACCGCTATATATTGACAAAAATCTATCGTTACTAATTGACAGACAAATCTACCGTTGCTAAAACCATAAATCGATTATTATTGTTGTAGTAGTCCCAATTCTGACAATTTTTCATTTTCCATTCACTACTGTATACGACGGACGATATGGTTTTTTTTTAAATTAATTAAAAAATATTTAAATCATTCACATGGAAATTAGGTTTTTATCGCAACGAATGTGAACTTCTATTCTATCTAGAAGAAAAACGAGATTAGATTTGGCATGGAGATGAGACATTAATGCTTGTAAAAAATCGTAACAAATAGCTTAAATTCCTATCATCAACAATTATCCAGAACATAATTCTATCGGCGAAAGTTCCTAAAACCAAAAACCTATAAATATCAAAAATACATTTCTCAAATGTCTCCATATTTAATATCAATATTTTATTGAAACGCGGAACAGATGAGTATTGATGGAACGAAACACGAAACCGAATGCAAAGAAAAAATGTTGAACGAAACAACGAAAACCGGAACGCAAACAACCTGATTAACATAAACTCTTATTTTCATGCTTTGATGCTTCTACTCAAATAAAACATATACAAATCTTAGGATTATATATATATATATATATCGGCTGAAAACGCAATAATTTTGTTGATGTTATCTTTTCTATTTTTTGTGTTTATATATATATATATATATACAAAATGCATTCTCGAATATATCAAGGGCGTTATTACTTACTGTATAACTGTTTTCTAATCATTTTCTGTTGTTAGTTTAAAAAAGGGATGGTTTTGATTTTTGCTACTTTAGCTGTAAGAGTTGTTATTTTATTTAATTAATTCGTTTCACTGCATTCAAGCGGAATGGAGTGATCATTCTAATTTTATAATTAGTAATTTATAAATCCTGTGAACATTTTTGGGAGGAGGAAGGGGCCATGAATGACGTTTCGTATATAAAGGGACCTTTTTGATTGAAAATTTCTAGTACTAATATTATTTAAGAGTATATTGAACTACATACAATTAGCCGACCATTTAATTATCTATACTAGGTGCACAACAAGTGAGTATAATCAAACACTGATCAACGCAAGATAGCTTTCTTTTTTCAGATATTTTCTGTCGTACAAGGATCCTTGTTTATTTAACAGAGTTCTTAAATATGTAGAGTAAAAGTTCCCATTCTAATGGCCAATTCTTCAAGGTCCTCTGGATTTCCCAAGTTTTTTTAAAGAAAATACTGTGGACCATTTTTCCAAATAATTCTTTGTTCACATTCCCAGACAAATGAGATATCAGAGAAGTTAGTTGTAAGCAGAGTGGGACCAAGTCATTGCTTTGCAAGTCACAAGTAAGTCTCAAGTCTTTGCCCTCAAGTCCCGAGTCAAGTCCCAAGTCAAGACAGGCAAGTCACAAGTAAGTCTCAAGTCTTTACCCTCAGTCCCAAGTCAAGTCCCAAGTCCTACACTTTGAGTTTCGAGTCCTTTCGAGTCATTTAACTACAAAGTAATAATATATTAAATTTAGAATCAGTATACTTTCAAAATCATTAATTTATTTATATTGTATTTCCAAAGTATATTGCACATTTGACCACTGAATGCACCCTCAAAAAAGTTATAAAGTAGTTATTAGTAGTTTTGTGTTTGAGAGTTCGGTAGAAACAAAAAAAATGTAGATCCCATTTACACGTGGCTTATGCTTGGCACAAATAGTATTAATTCCCATTTAGAAGAATTTTCCCCTGGATAGCGTCAGCTCATAGAGTTTTATGGAGTGGAACTCCTTCATTTAAAGCTTCTTTGACCATTGACGTGATTCACCAAAATCGGAATAAGAAATTTTACTTTAAAAATCTTTTACATCCTAAAGAATTGGAACTTGCCGCTCTTAAAACAAAATTTTATCATTACATGATTTGGAAGGCACCATTTTTAATTGTGGGAAATTTTATTACCCTCTGAAAAATCTGCTTTAGAACATCAAGTACCACAGCCTTGGCACTTGAAAATGTCATTTGAAGACAACTACAAAAGTGAGGCTGTGGAAATATGTAATAGATTTATTACAAAGTTAAACCTTCCATGCTCCTGGGAAAAAATTATGTCCTCTATGAAAAAATTAAGGACCCTAAGAAATTCACAGCGCAAAGATTTTAAATGACTGTATTTACTTCAATGCTCCGTGCAAGGATTGTGGAAAAATATTTAATTCCGTTATTCAAGCATTTGCTGAATGCCAGGGACTTCGCTTCCTAAGGAAAATAATACCCTCAACATTGCCAACGTGCGTGAAAACTTCGTGACACCGTTGATTCTGTTTGGAGTTACTTCGAATTTTTTGCAAGCCTCTCTGAAAACGCTTGCCTTAAAATGGATATTTCAAATTGTAAAAGCAGGATTGCAGAAAAACTGACCATCGAATACCAGGTGGAAGAATTTCGGGCAATTCTAATATCAACCTCTGCAAGATATTCGGCTTTTAGTATCAAAATTCCAAACGTGGTCGATTCATAATTGAATATGCAGGAAATATAATCAAGTATTATCCCTCCAAACACTACAAGAAATTTCAACGAATACACAAAAAGTTTTTAAAGAAGTAAATATTTTTAATCAGTCTTTTTAATACAAAATGTTTTGTTGTTTTGAAATTCTAAAATGGTTTTTTATTTATATAAAATTAGAAAGTATGTTTTATGTGATTTTGTGGTTTGTTTAATGTTTGTTTGTTCATGTTTTTTATATAGTTGTGATACATTGTTAGGAATTTTGTTGGACTTTGGTTTAGAGTATTAATTTTAATCTATAATGGTTAATTATATATATTGTTTTATATAACTTCTCTAAATAAATAAAGTCAAAAAAAAAATTACATAACAGGATTGTGCATTTTCTGTTATTTCTTGGCTCTACATATATTGCATTTTATTTGCAAAAGACCAAATTGGCCAAAAGTCTGTCGGTCATTTGTGTACGATGGGGCCGTAGAAAATACGCTCCACTGCAGCACTGGAGGCAGGCACTACCAACACTCTGATGGCCACTCGGAAGAGTGAAGGAAGAGTCTTCATGTTCATTGTCCAGAACAAAAGAGCATTCTGTCCTTCGGCAATGTCAAGGTAGTGACTTAGCTGTAGTGCTGGAGTGGTCCCCACATCCTTCTTCTGCCTTTTACGGTATCAGCAAACAACCCTTCTCCTTGTCCAAGCTCTTCACGCTCTTCTACATCAACACGCAAGGTTGATCTGTCTGTGCTGCATCTTGTAGGATAAGTTTTGGCAATTATCATAAACAAAAGAGCCCTTATTAAAATAGTTATGAAGTGTTTTAGACTTAAAAAAGTATTATTGTGGCAGCCAAATAGATCAGATTATGAGAAAACAAGTTACTCAGTGTTATTTACATTTAACTCGTTGTGCCACCTCTGCCTTTACGTCACGACTGACCAGCACATGGGCTCTGCCCACAACAGAGAAAAGGCCGGATCCAAGGCAGCTGCTTTGAGGTAGACTGGGTCTGGAAAGGGAGCAGTGACGCCATCTTGTGTCCTGGCCATTTTCACATTGATGAAGATTCCAAGAAATATTTTGTTGAAGGATACCTGGAGACTTCGGACATGAGGCTTCAGCTTCTCAAGGTAGTAATTGAGGGGCAAGACAGATGGAACAACAGCACTGATTGTGACTCCCTTCTCCCCCTGTGTCAAGTCAGTTGCTTCACCAAATGGCTTCAAGATGTCGTCCACCAACTCCTTCAACAAGCTCCATTCCCGAGCTGTGAATGAAAACTCCTTATGTTCGGACTTTTCCATAACAGCACAGAGCCTTAGATGGTCATACTGGAGAGCTGACTTCATTTGCCTTAATGGGGAGTTCCATCTTGTGTTGACAGCAGCAGGAATGCTTTTTTGTTCTCCAAATTCAGCTTCAAAAACATCTTTGAATGTCGTGCTTGTGTGCAGCAGTGAGCTGAGTTTTGACAACTTTGAAAGAGAAGGAGATGTCAATTTTGTGTCTTTCAAGCCGTCTCTCATCAGCAACTGAAGAGTATGCGCAAAACACTGCAAGCGCTGTTTCTTTGCCATAGCAGCATCTACTGTTTGCTGGTCTTCCAACAGTTAAGACATGTCAAAGCTCTGGATCATCAAGATGATCCCCGCCATCATCATCTTCTTGCTCAGTGGGGAAGCACCATATAGATAAAAGATATAAAGAGCTTATTCGCATAATTTGTATTTTTATATCCAATATAAACAAAGTAATTTGAATTACGTCATCGTAAGCTGATCATAGAGATAAAATCTATGTCTATGATCAGCTTACGATGACGTAGTTCAAATTACTTTGTTTATAGTGGACACACAGAATCAGCTGAGTGATGTTTCTTTACTATTAAAGGGAATCAGCTCTCTATATCTTGGGAAGCACACAGTGAATGCTTTGCGCATGTTAGGAGCGTTTTCACTAATAATGAAGTCCAGTTTATCTTTGATGTTGTATTCGTCACATATCACCTCAAACTGGTCACATATTCTTTCCGCTGTGTGTTGATTGGAGGCTATCGGATCAAAATAGCGTGTATTTAATTTGATTAGATATTATGCAGCAGCTATGCAACACACACACAAATGCACAAGAAAGAGAGAGAGAGGGAGGGAGGGAGAGAGAGAGAGACATGAAGAGCGTTCGTTTCTAATATACATTTTAATCCACATTTTGGTGAAAGTAGCAAGTCTTTTCAAGTCAGATGGCTCGAGTCCAAGTGAAGTCACGAGTCATTGCTCTTCAAGTCCAATTCAAGTTGCAAGTCTTGTAAGATTTTTAAAGTCGAGTCTAAAGTCATCAAATTCATGACTCGAGTCCACACCTCTGGTTGTAACTATCAGAAAGGAACCATAAGTAAAAGTCTGTGTCTCTTCTCCTCTCAAGGAATGGAAAGGATGGAATGTGTTAGCAAACACTTTAGTATAATCTTTGTAGCATCAGATGCTAGCTGAACAATATCATCATGGGGATGGTCTCTCTTTCTTTTTATTATGAACATATATATTTGATGAAACATATCCCTCAATCACTTTACTTCATGAAGAATTCCCTTCTCAGGGAACACAGGAGATGAAGAAGCTTTTTATGTTATAATGGAATAACTTTTGTGTCGAGTCAATTTTTAAAATGACCAAAGTTCATCCACATTTGTATCTTTTGAAATATAGTATAACAAACTTCTGATCAGTACCTTTCATGAATACCATCCCGACATCATACTATTTCCAAGACCTCCATTGTACATAGAGCTAACCTCACAAGAGTTGATACTAGTTCAATTTACTGGATTCTATGGGCTTGGAGGTAAAAAGGTAGTTTTACTCAAGCTTAAAGAAATAATTGAATTTTTTTTCAAGCTTTCCAGTAATTCAATAGAATTCTTATTCTTTAGTAATTTTTTGCCTCCGAGATAGTTTGAAGAGTTATCGTGACATCGTCTGTATAGGTCAATTATATCGTGAGTGCCCTTAAAGTCCACTCCAAAACCTTCGTATTTCTTATAATACTGTGCGTTAGTTCTTCAATGGAAGCAATAAAAAGAAGAGGAGCGGATGGGCACCCTTGCCTGCAGCTTTTTCCCAAATTTATTCGTTCACTTTAATGACTGCTTAAGGAAATTGTGGATGTTCCATTAAATAGAAGAGAGCGAACAGGGTTAAAGAACTGTCTTGGGAGATATCTTTTAAGAGATCTGATAATTTGCCTAAGTGTAATCAGACCAAAGTCCTTGATAAAATCAATGGCGATTATTGCACCATTTTATACCTTCCTTGATAGAATCAATAGAGGCCTGTTATATTATTCGAAATATCAGATATTTTACACTCTAACGAACCTTAAGGACTAATTTTCTTATTTTTAACGACTCCTATTTGTTGAGCAAGGACTCCGGAAAGTATACGATTAGATTAATTCGATATGATAATCGGGCTCCAATGATTGCAATCGGTTCTTTTCCCTTTCTTGGTATAAGAACGATTATTCCTTTGTCAAGATACTAGACATTCCCCACTTCCGAGAGAAAGAGAGCTATTTGCTCTGTGACTTTAACATAGACCTTCCCAAGGATGCCATCAGGTCCACTAGTTTTGTGATATTCCGAGTTTTTTCCTAATGTACTGGAGATACTTCTTGATTGAAAATAGTCTCTCTGTTAGATGGATGCAACTTCTTTGGCCCTTAAAAATGGCCTCCTCTTTTCTCAATGATATCTTGGGAACGCTTATGGAAGAAACGTACTATGTCATGGCCATGTTAAGAGTTTTTTTTCGCCACCATCAAATTTTGTTAACAGTTTGAGCTTTAAATATTTCACCTCCTGAAAGATATTAGGATTTGGTCTTGCTCACGGACAATTTTTGCTTCCATTTCCGCCGCAGTAACTTCTGCTATACAAAAACAGAATCAGTCATTCATGTGCGAACTAACAGAGATTAATTATTCAACACTTTTTCTAATTGATGCTGCTGATCAGTAAAGTCTGTTTTTATTGTAAATCGGTAATTAGTTTTGAATAATATACCTTAAAATTGAAGCTTTATAGGACGATGAAGATTTGATGTAACTTGCATCTATATTTTTTCTTAATTTTAAAACTCTACTACCCAACCAGGAACCTAGAACACCTTAGTATGAACGTTACCCATGAGCTTTAAAACAATAACAAGCATTCTTAATTCTTGCAGCAAAGCATGGAGAAGCTGGTGCACAATCCAATTAGACTTTTTATTTCCTTTGGACCACGAACAGGAGCGAGAAGAACTAAATTTCTCCTTATATTAATCAAGTCGAAATGAAAAATAACTTTTCTTAACAATCGACTATGTCAATAATCATTGATCGGATTTTCAAATCAACATTCATGTCTGCAGTTATAAGAACTGATATATATTGTCGTGTAGAGAGTTTATAGTCGCTTGGTAGAGAGAGGAGGATAGTTCATTTGGCTCTAATGTGCTAAAAAAATAAAATATATACATATTATTATTTTTGTATATTCAGTTAAGACTCCTCTCATGGATCCAGAGCAAGAAAAAACTTAGTGAAAACCATAGGCCGGCAAAACATGTAATTTCCGTACAAGAAGAAGAAATAACGGATATATATCTTGAAGACAGACAATGTCATCCAAATGATATATGTTTGCATGGGTTAAGTTTGATCATATTAAAATTTCAGTCAAGTACAGCTACGATTTGAACAGGTTAGAAGGGTACACAATTTTTTCCGGAGGATCATTAGAGATGGTTTACTTCTATTTATTAGCTGATTGTGGACCGAGTTCTATGTTAAGGATGATAATCTATAAAGATTTTTTAACCATTTCAATCGTCTTATGCCTAGAAGAATAGGATCATCACGATCAAGAGCCTCAGCTGAGTCTTCAACAACACTAAATGAGTTACAAAGGTTCTGGGAAACTGTTCTTGCATATCATTGTCAATTCAATGTAATTTTCCTAACATGCTTCCTCCAAGCTAATTACAAAGGAAATTTCTTCATTCCTAATGAGAGAATCTTCAACACGATTACATAACAATTCCTCAATGAGGGGTCTATTAATAACTTAAAGTGTTATTTAAGGTGTATGATGTAAAATATTTTATAGTTTTGTAACAACAATGTAAAAAGGGCTTAACGACGATGATATCATACATTAATTACACTGATTAAACGATTATACAAGCTTTTTGGAAAGATACATTCATCAAAAAATTGCACAACTTGAGTTATACACTTCTGATTAATAGGATTCAACAAACAAAAAAAAGACAAAAATTAGAATTAAGATCTTCGATTAAATCGAAGGTTAAATTTGTAATTTTACTACAATGAAGAAAAGGCCCTTCAAAATACAGTCCGTTTAAAAGTGGGAATTTCAACTTTAAACATAGATCCATAAAGTAAGTACGTCTTAACTAAACATCAATGTAAATGAACTAGGACGCAGATAATACTTGTGTACTAAATTATTTATAATTGGTATGGTTGAGTATTCAAAGATTTGCCACCTGAAGGCGGCATCGGTAATTTTTTTAATATAGGAAAAACCTTTCCTTTCAAGCAATCGGGATTCTGGTGTAAGTCAGATTTTTAATATAAAAGTGAAAAAATGACAGGCATCCAAAGAATTGGACCCCCGTTAGAATTGGAGCACTGATTGATAATAATCAGTAAATCGGTAGTACTGAAAGTAGATTTAATCCACCGGTAGTTTGTGTGTTCCTGATTGAACTATGTAATAACGCTGCCTTTTGGATACTTTCCGTCAATCGTTAGGGGGACATTAAAAATATTATTAAAATCTTGATATCTTCTAAATGAATGGCACCCTGCAGATGAAATATTTTCGACAAAGTATGTAGAAAAATAATTAACTTCGTTTTCTCACGAGTTCCACGCAACAAGTGTGAACTGGACTCTCTTATCTTTCTTTCCGCGAGATTGTAATTACAAATTCGTGATAGAAAGGCCTACCCTTTTTGTAAATCGGAGTTCTTTATATTCTTATTTAAAAAGTGATGCTGGGGACGTTCACACAAGTATCTGATAATCCCAGATATCATATAATGTTTTTCCTAAATAATTTAAAATCTACCGTTACCCTACAGCCTTCAATCGATATACTTGAAAAATATATATCACAATAACGATTGGCACAACATCCTGAAAACTGCCGAAAAAGGCAGTATATTTTCCAATGAATCGCTTGCACTGACGTCAAATCAAACAACTCACATATTCAATATTTTGGCGTCACTTCTCTGATTAATCTGTAGTGAAGGGAGAATTGGATCAAAAAAATCATGTTCAAACTTTTTTGACTGCCTTTTTTGTGACAAGTATCCCTCCCCCTTTACTGCCAATATGATACAGAAATATAATGTTTTAAAAATGAACTTTTGGATTTTAATTTAATAAATAATTAAATAAATGATAAACAGTATCAATACATTGATATATCTTACGATTCTCTCAACATACGTACTGAAACTACGAGTAAAAAAAATGTCTTAAAAGAAAATAATATAGTACGAATAGAACAAAAAAGTAGTTCTATTTTGACATTGACTTAATATCGATATAAAAAAAGGGCTCAAACAAAGCTCAGAAAAATTTATGTCTAAATTAATTTTAAGATAACACATTCCTGTAAAAAAAAGTATTAAAAATGTCTTGTGGTTTACAGAAGCTTTAACATTAATTAAATTAATCTTCATTTACTAACCGTAACTTCAAAAACTGATAGACGGGTATTTATTGGATATGATGAGGAAATTATAGCCTCACTTCACCTAATTGGCCCGCTGAAGTCCTTAGAGTCTTGATGCAGAGGCAGAATATCAAGCTTCCAAGTTTTAGTTTATATAAAATTTAAAAAAATAATACATTAAATGAAGTGACAATATATTTTTAAATTTTTTCAAAAAAAAATAATTTAAAATTATTAGGTTTAATGATCTTCGGATCATCCCGTAGTAACAAAATTAAATATACTTGTTATAATATCATGCATCATGATAATGCATTTACAATCATTTATTTTAAGGAAAACTGACACGTTTTCGTCTTTTTCCACGTAGCCAAGGAAGTGACTATAATAACCTGATCATTTGGTTGATCATGTTTTCCTGCATTTTGATAAGCAGGCAAATATTTTTTTCCTTGTTTCCTACAAAAAAACACCTCATTGGGCTTTTAAATGACACAATCAGGTCAGATTTATCAAAATCCTAAAACATTATCGGTAGAAACATTAATATTGTTGTCGAATTAAGGCAAGGCTCCAATAGCCATGTCTAGACTGCTTATATATTTATTCTGATCTTATCTTAATTATAAGTAACTTTGTGTCTTCTCGATATATAATGTAAAAATATCCATTTTTAAGTCACCAAAAATTCTGATAATAAATTACCATTTGGAAAAGATCATGTTACTGGCGGAAACATTCAGTAGATTTTTTAAAGTTCAAAATGGTTGGTAGATTATTATGCTGAGTCATAAAGGACTAGTATAAATAGCACCATTTCTATCTGTTACCCCACTGCAAATGGATACACCCGATTTCGTTCCTACTTTTTGATCCGGATGAAGACAGTCAACAAAATCCACGGGGACCTCATGCCTACCTTCCCTGACTCCTACCCTAGCCTCTCCGTCATCAAGAGAGGGATAAAGGACTTCGATATTGGCAATTTTGCTCTGGAGAAGAATACTTCATCAGGAGGACTCCGGGAGTTGATGACAATGGAGACGATCGCCGCTGTGAAGCGCCTGATCGAGGATACCCCGAATGACCACTCGACAGGTTACCACCGAGGTTTCTCTACACAGAAACCCGTTTCCAAGCTTTTGACGGAGGATCTTGGACTACGAAACGTTCTTGGTTCTACGTGTCCCCAACCAGCTCTTGAGACAAGCAAGAGGCAGAAAGTGAAGTGCTATCAGGACCTCCTGAAACTGTTCTAGAGCCACGGGGAGGACTATCTGGGGTCTCATCTGTTTGTCTAGACGGTACCTGCTCCGTTCTGCCGAGTTTAGGGTCCATGAAGATGCCAAACTGGGCGTGCAGCGGGTGATGAAGAGGATCAGCAAAGACGAGCTGTTCGACCGTCTCCTATAGCTCTGGGACCACTGGCACGACATTGCATTCGGAGGGGATTTACTGAGTTAGAAGTATTTTTATGATTTTGCTGAACATTCCTGGGTTTTACATTTACTGGGTCAGGGTCGTTCTTTATGACTCAACCCTATTTTAAAAATCTACTACATACACTATCGATCTACCGATTACACTGTGTACCAAAGTTTTTGTCCTTGAGTTGAAACTGTTATTTTGTATTTGCCTATGTCCAGAAAACATGAAAAAATGCTTTTAAACATTTCTAATTTTGCTTTTGTGTCCAGGATAAGGATATTTGTGAAATTTACAATTTTCATCATTTCTAATGGTTCAGGCCAAGTTATCTTCGTGGAAAGTAAGAATAACCACAAATGTTAGTAGTATTTATTTTTCTACTATATCAGTGCATTTCAAATCCGTTTTTATAATTTATATATCTTTGGTACTAATCGAAAAAATCGGCTATATATTAAAAAAGTTGACCATATTTTAGTGTTCTATTTAAGCGGTGATATGTTTTTTGTTTCGAGTCTATTGACTATAATCAATATGTAATATATTTTTGGTATATGTCAATGCATTTCAGAACAGTTTTTTAATTTTCGATATTTGGCATGAAAGTAAAGAAAAGATAAATTTAGTAGGACAAAGTATTAATCATATTATGTATTTACTTTTGGGTAAATCACTGAGGTTGCATTTTATATTATTGTGATTTGTTACGAAGAAAAAAAAACAGGTTTGCCTTTTTATTTGCATGTCCTTAAATAATTTGATAACAATATTGAAATGCAATTTTCCAAATCACAGTAACTCTCTAAAAAATAAAATTATTTTTGGCACTTATAATTAATTATATGTAAATAAAAAGGCTAACCTATTTTTTTTCTTCGTAACAAATCACAATAATATAAAATGCAACCTCAGTGATTTACCCAAAAGTAAATACATAATATGATTAATACTTTGTCCTACTAAATTTATCTTTTCTTTACTTTCATGCCAAATATCGAAATTATAAAAACTGTTCTGAAATGCATTGACATATACCAAAAATAAATTACATATTGATTATAGTCAATAGACTTAAAACAAAAAATATATCACCGCTTAAATAGAACACTAAAATATGGTCAACTTTTTTAAATATATAGCCGATTTTTTCGATTAGTACAAAGATATATAAATTATAAAAACGGATTTGAAATGCACTGATATAGTAGAAAAATAAATACTACTAACATTTGTGGTTATTCTTACTTTCCACGAAGATAACAGGGCCTGAACCATTAGAAATGATGAAAATTGTAAATTTCAAAAAAGGTCATAAAGGCCAAACCTTTTTTCGGACGAAATTTTAAGTGGCATTTTTGGAATCTACGTAAAAAATGGGACTCAAATTAGGAATTTCAGCCAAAGGACAAACAAATACCTTAATTTTGTTACATAGTGTTATCAATCAGTAGTCCCAGTTATGTTATGTAGAGAAAAATTGTCAGGGTGGAGTCTTTTTACCAAAAAACAAAAGAACGATTAAGAACATTGAAATCCTTAAATATCAATTTTATTAAGTTTATGAAACACATTTTCATAATGCAAAATTTTATACTAGCCACCAAGACTGCATATTCTATACAATTTTAAAATGAATTCTCGAGTTCGATGTTAAATTATACTAGAGTCCATCTGTGAGTTTTGAGTTAGGTATAAATTTTGTAATGCATTCTTGAGTTCGATGTAAAATTTATATTGGAGTCCATACGCAAGTTTTGAGTTGGGTATGCACTTATTAGCAAGCTTGAGTCTCAAGTCAGATATTAATTTAGTAGCGAGTACGAAATCAAGTAAAAAACTGACTCCAATATTTGTTTTTTGAATGATTTTTATATAAACTTATTAACCGTGTGGTGAAAATGAATGTTAGATTTATCTGTGCTCGGATATCAATGTATATACGTTTATTGTATGTAGATATGAGTATGAGTAATAACTTTTACTAAAAATATTAATTTCCCCCCTATGAAAAAAAATAATGTAGGGAACAAAAATTTATTTTATTTATTATTTGTCAATACGTATTTTGAAGAAATCCACTAGAAAACTTGTTTTCAGATATATCCGAATCCTTATCCTAAGCATTCATGAGTCCCGATTTCGTGCACTTACAAAAAAGATAGCGACTTTTTGAATCCTAATATGAATACTTTAAAGTTGGTCGAGTCTTTGAGTCCCATGAGTCCAAATCCGAGTTCCGGGCCTTGCTAAGTAACCAAACAGTTTTTTGTAAATAGTTCTTAGATATTTTGTAATTTTAAAATCCGTAATCCCCTATAATCCTAGTCCAGGTTGTTCATACATGTGTAATCGAGTATATTTGGCAGAGGGCACATTAGTTACATTTGTAACTAGTCTAAAATGAATAAATAAAAACAGTATCAATGTTTTTTAAAAGAAGCAAATAAATGCCAATGCCATGCCATGGACATTGTGGGGACGCTGCGTCCAATGACCCTAGCTCCGGTCCAGACAGCGTGAAGGGCCTTTCCAGCATTACATTCTCAAGAAGAAACCTCCTAAAGAACATTATTTGGGGATATTTTCTCAAATCACCTATGTTTACAGATTTAGGGTTGTGATGACATCTCACACAGGCTGCCAACTGCATTCCTGGAAGAGTATTAATATAGCCAACCTATTAAAGAAAAGGAAAAGAAAGAAGAGGAAAGAGAGATTGACGTCACAAATCAACTATCGAACGTTATCCCTATTGTTGTTCATTTCTCCGAGCTCCTTTTAACTTTGAGACGTACTCTTTCCTCTTCTTTCTCTCTTTCTTTTCCTTTTCTTTAATAGGTTGGCTATATTAATACTCTTCCAGGAATGCAGTTGGCAGCCTGTGTTAGACGTCATCACAACAACTTAAATTTGTAAACACAGGTGATTTGAGAAAATATCCCCCATTATTTATAAAAAATATTATCTTATTATCGCTTGATCTTGAGAAAAATCAATATTCCCCTTTTCTGTATGCAATATATTGGCTTGTACTCACTAACTTTCTTTCAGGGGGGGGGGGGAGCCAGCGTAAACATCAAAATAATAATAAATATAATAATAACAATAAAAGTATTGGAAGATTCATTTCTTGTTACATGAATGATGAAATTATTATTAATAATAATATAATAAGGCTGAGTATTATCTTTCATAGTAAAAATGACAAATTAATGAGATTAAGTCGGAAGAAGAGTAAATATACGCCTATATTCTATTACTTCCTAGGGAACTGTAGGATGGGGGGGGGGGGATAGTGGAAGAATAAATAAGTAAAACACATTTGACATAAATATAAAAGGAAGAAGGGAAAGGCATAAATGCTATTTAAAAAAAAAGAAAAAGGCGGGAAAGACGGGAAGGAAGGAGGGGGAAAAAGTATGTAGAGGGTACTAATTGATGTACTTTCATCTATAATTCCCCATTCTTAGGAATAATGAAGGATGGAATGCCTCCAATCCCTTTTTCTACTTAATTACACTATATGAATCATATTAATAAGAGCATATTAATAAGGAAAATGTTGTTTTGCAAACTCAATAATAAACATCATTTGGTAAATCTGTTTTCTTTCCCATTCTATAGTCAGGGTGTTGATCTATCTATCGACAAATATGATGGAGCAAAATATATATATTCATATTCCATAGACGAGTTGATTTATCTAATAAATATTAAAAAGGGATTTGGGAGGAATTCATTTAAAGGACTTGCAAATGACATGGATCGAGACCATAGAGATATAAAGATATAGAGAGCTTATTGGACTCGTCAGAGAAATACGTCATTGTGTCAAGAATATAGCTGAACGATGTTTCTCTGCTATTGGAGGGAAGAGAAAGTCGTCATTGTGTTATGTTTATATCTCTATGATCAGCTTACGATGACTTAATATAATTACTTTGTTTATAGTGGACACACAGAAACAATAGAACGCTGTTTCTCTGCTATTGAAGGGCATCAGCTCTCTATATCTTTATATCTCTATGGTGGACACACAGAAACAACAGAACGCTGTTTCTCTGCTATTGAAGGGAATCAGCTCTCTATATCTTTATATCTCTATGATCGAGACCCATGATAAGATACAACCTTGTATTTTTAAGGATGAGATTCTCTCCTTGAATTGATTCTCGCGTCTCAAGAACCACAAACGAGGTTATGCCTTATTGTATAATACCAATGGATTTTTTTAAAGCTATTTACAAACCGTTTGGTCCCTATACTTTTATTATCTACACAAACTACATCGCAAATGATTATATTATTTAAAAAGTAGAAATATAAAAAAACATGTCATCAAAATATATTATTACGCACATTGGTCTATTACGTAAAGAAACATGAAAGATTTGGCGTATTACTTTAAATACTTATGGTGAAGATACTGGTTTCGTTCATCTCAAAATTGCGCTTTGTTTTTTTTCCTTTTTTTCGTATTCAATCTCTTAATATGGACACTGAAAAATAATGTCCCGTAAATAGCAATTGCACAGTCTTAATAAACATGATTAGTGCATTAACCTTTTTAAAAACTATACTGCAAAAAAACAAAATCGCCGCCAATAACGAGGTAATAAAAAGTCCTTGCAATACTATATATTTTTGAATTGAAACTATTATGAATTATATAAAGAAATATTTTTTTTATTACCAGCTAGGATTAAAATAAGTGGATAACGCTAAATTCAATGACCCAAAATACTTTAAAAAGCAGCTCTTTGACGAACAAAAAGAAGTCATATAATTCAAATTATTTATATACCTTGGGGTTTTGGAATCGACAATGCACACTGTATTCAATATTTTGTCTCCAGCAAATTTGTTCAACTCCTTGAGATGAAAATGATAGGTTTGTAAAATGTAAAAAATATTTAGGGTCTTTTAGACATAATTTCCTACTTTATATTATAATTATAATGTTTGTTTAATCAATAAATTTCTTCAGATTGTGTATTTAAATATTTTTCTTTTGTATAAGTATTTTTTGTACACTAATTCGATTGGCATAGTAAAATATATTTCAATCATTAACAAGTTATTTGTGGTTGTTTTGGCATTCATCCTCATTCTAAAAATTGCAAATCAAAACAGAAAAAAGCAACTTCGTTCAAGGGTTATCATATAAAATAAACATAGAGAAACGACATTTAAATAGATTTCAGTTGCATATTGCTTAATAAGGTATTTGTTTTCCTGCCTTAATTCCTTCACGTCCTTATTTGTTGGAAGTTGTCAAATATACAAATATATATATGTATATACATATATATATATATATAAAGTTTAAAACTCAAACCTAGACATAAAGCAAAATTCAACAATAGACCACGATATATATATAGAAGAATCATAGTTAGCTAAACAGTAAGACGTATAAGAAGAGCAAAAGATATTTTAAAACATAATAACATTTTTTTCTTCAAAGAAACTGTATTCATATCTAAAAATTAATTATATAGGAATTTCAGTATTTAATAAATCATTACTTGATGTTTCTTTGAATATTATCACATCAAGATAATTACGATATTCAAATGAAATTATCAACCTTAGTCTACAAATCTTTAAAACTCTTGAGGTCCCGAGGTCTATTATAATGCCCTCCATAGATAAAAACTTGTTGCAAATATATATATGGACAATAGAAAGACTACCCCTAAATCATTTGACATCATAAACTATTCAAATAACTGGTTTGCTTAAAATCACATTACGCATTTTTATACTATCCTTATTGTGCAGTATTGTCTATTGTTGGAGGAAGTCAACATGTACGCAGCACTTTTGCTTAAGGAGTAGATACAAAACTATTAACTGCATAGTTTGCTTTTAAAAAGGAGTTTTTTTTGACAAGGCTGTTTGTTGTTGGTTCAGAGTGACTTCTGACTTCTTTAATTCATATGTAGAAAAAGAGGAATACTCATGGGTGATATATGATATAAAACTAAAAACTCTCATTATATTTTGTCAAAATGTCTTGTCTTTGGAATATTATTAAATTGTAATATACTTATCTGTACTTTCCATTTATATATTATGACTTTAACCTTTTGTTGTGAGGGAATAATTTTGTGTTTTATTCATCAAACAAAACATACAAAATGCTTCATTGGATCATAAACAGTGTTTCGATTTCAAATAGAAAGAAATTGAGAATATTACATTTAAACACAAGTAATCAAATATAATGTAGATTTATGGTACTTTTTATTAAAGGGAACTATGGAAAAATTTAGAAATTTGTATCACTTAAGTACATATAAACATACCTTAATCAAAAAATTAAACAAAAAACTTTCTACAAGTTACTAACTAATATATGTGGTGGTTAATGAAGAAAACAATTATAAATGAAAATAGTGAAAATGAGAAAAAACATTTTTAGGTTTTTACTTCATAAAAATGACGGCCAATATTTCAGAAGCATTTTAAGACCAGTTGCACACGTTTTTACCCATGAATGTCATTTTTATTCCGATAAGTTAGAATGTTTTTCTTTCTATTGGACTTATTTGTTTAGGGTTCAATTCCACATGAACCCTCCGATATGATCCCTCAAAGATAGTCCCTTTTTTATAGCCAAAAAGATTTATTCCTTAGCAATTATCAATTATATATAATTAGTAAATTCGGCGCCTGTATTCAACTAATCGAAATATTTTACTAATACAAACGAAGGAAAATTTACCAACTATATTATAGTTTTCACAAAAGTACATTAATCTTGGATACTTGCTGGACCATCACATATGAAAAATGTATAACTGTATATCAAGCTGTATATCAAGTATATTAACTCATTCCCGATAGTGTATTCTAATCTTGTCAGTCGACACAGTGATCTATCTATCTATCTATCTATATATATATCCTTTTTACAGTTCTTCATTCTGATGCAAGAAATAAAAAGTATAATAAAATAAATGCCATTTATAGACAAGTCTTATATAATAAAATAATGCTTTTTATGGAAAGTCTTATGTAAGAAAACAAATGCTATTTATACAAGAATACGGACCCTATATAGTCATGACCACGCTAACAATTATATTTTGGTTGCAAATGTGCACTAATGGTCTTGGATTAAATTATTAAAAACGGTTGCATTTTTATTATTCATTTATTAAATAAATATTTAATGCGTAAATTCTAACCAAAAAAAAGAGAAGGGAAGAAATGCAGTTTGTTCTACGAGCTAATAGACATCATTATTTACGTCAGTTAAATATTTGTCTTTCTTTTTCTACGTCACAATGAGGATCTATATATGGTCTAGAACAAAATGTTTCAAAAAAGCCAGATTGGACCAAAACAAAAAATGTGTATGGAGCCCCAAAATTTTAATGCCTTAAATAAGCCTTAAAATGAAGGCAAAAATTCTTAATGCTAAATATTAGGTATGTTAGACTATTTCAAAATGACTAAGGTGGCCCCATACACATAATTAGTCGTTATGATAAATTTTTATTTTCACTGTTGCGCATCCGTTGATATGATGCACCATGTTACTATTCTGTTGTTCGATGGCCGCCTCAAGTTTAATTTTATTAAAATATTAAATAATTATATCTCCTTTCCTTGATAGAATTAAAAAATACGAATTTTTATTCCATTTTATTTTGAAAATTTGAAAAAAATCAACAAAATAGAGCTTATATAATATACTCCTTAAAAGCTAAAAAGTACAACAATTATATAGATATATCATATTTATATGTATATCAGAAAACGACCGGGTATCCGTCCCGGATCCAAGCTGTTTTTTTAACGCCCTGGCCCGGTGTCTAAATATCACTGGGCCGGGACTTAAATTTTCGTTTGTTCGTCATTCTGAATGTGACAACTTTTTTTGAATTTTGTTATTAACATTTTTAAAAGTATTTCAAATTTTTTACTTAAAAAACGTCGTCAATTTCAGAATGACGAAGGAACGAATATATTAAGTCCCGGTCCGGTTTGGGCCCGGCCCGGCTCCCGGCGAAAAAAAGTGTCCCGGTCGTTTCCTGATATATATATATAATATATATGAAAGAAGAAGTTACTATTTTTCAAAAAACAGCCACTTGCCACTAAATATGTGGCTATGAAATAATTGTGATCGTATCCGTTTAATGGAACTTCTGTTTTCGGACATGACAAGCCAGTTTCTGAACAGTAGGCACGTGAGATGTAACTTTAATCTTGACGCAGGACTTCAAGCTCTCATCTGTGAGGTGGGTGCGGTATTTGGACTTGATGTAGTATATGTTTGAGAAGATCTGTTCGCATAGGTATGTTGATCCAAAGATTGATAAAACTTGTTTCGTGTTCGAAACAAGCGACAAAGCGATACAAACGTCTCCCCTAGCCATTGCACTTTGTTGTGAATCAGAAGATCGGAATATTCACTATCACTTCATCAAGCAATGCACGAAACTGACGGTGGTTCAATACCTTTGCAGTTATCTTGTTCACCATCTCGATGACAAGGTCCATCATTGCCATACACTCTGATGGGAATGTTTGTTCACACAGTACTTCTTGATGCAAGATGCAGTGAAAAGCAAGCAGTTTTCGATCCAATGATTTCTGTAGCAAAGTCACAGAGCCCTTTTTGATCCTCTCATACTGGATTATTTATGATTTTCAACTGTTTCACCTCAAAACGGAGTGACAACAAACTAGAAAAAAGCTGCCTAACCTATAAGTGTATATGTTACTGGCACCAAATATATTAACTGTGTCATATTCAGTCTATCTTTTGACGAAGAGACAATTTCTAACTTGTTCATATTCATACGCCTTCGCCCAAGCGGGTTGAATTATTCTTCAAATGAACTTGTTTTGGTACGGTACACATTATGGTCCTATATATTCTCTTCCTCCATCTTTATTCATTTTCAAATATTTTTGGAAAAACTCCAGCGAGCCACTTGGGGAGCTCTAAAGAGCCGCGTGTTGCCGACCCCTGGTCTAGAAGAATAACATAAATTATATATCCATCATTCCCCTGGATGGGAGCATTTCCTTGAATTTATTAATAAATGATTAAATAAATGATATCGAAGACATCCATTCAAAGGATTTCTAAGTGACTATGAACGAAACCCTAAAAAATATTGTTCTTAAGAACGATATTAGTTTCTTTACATTGATGCTTACATATATCTCAACACCCTATGGGTGAAGTGATGCCTTATTTCAAACTCTACTTACTTTATGTATTAAAGGTAATTTTTTGTCAATTTAAGTGAAAAATATTTTTTATCATTGTGGGCTCGCAAACAAAAACAATTGAACTTTATATTCTTTTTATAACAGAATAGGCTACTTAAAATAACATTTTTATTTAAGTTTAAGTATTTATGATTCATATGAAAATTATTTACCCCTAAATGGCCATTTAATGGCATATAGAGACAAATAAATGTCATTTACGTAAAGGGAGGTCGATTGCTGTGTGCTTTTAGGCGTGTTCAACTCTCTATGTTGGGGGCGCAAGTTCGAATCTTGAGATGGTCGCTTTTGTTCTACCTCATTGATAAGATCCTAGGTCAATGGACCAACTTTAGTGCTATAATGCTTGTTTATATCCCATTGGATGCAATTCCATCGAACCATATAGGCACCAATAAAAAATAAGAATGTCATTTACCTATAGCAAACTGAGTATTCAAGGGTGAAAGTGAGATGGAACGGTCCGTTACGCCGTACAAATTAAAATAATTGATATTTTTTCCAACGAACGAACGACTATTAAAAAATGAACGACGAACGTCTGAACGGATTTTTTTAATTAAACAGGCGAATGGACGAACGCTAAGGCTGTGAACGCCCACAAGCCTGGCATTTTCATTATTATATAAAAATATACTCTAACATTATTTGGTAAAAAAGCTAATACGAAAATTAGAACCTTTATAATAAATTCTGAATCAAATCAAGACCATCAAAATGCAGAATACCTTCAAGAACTATTGATCACTTTCACCCCTTTATATAATTCAATAGCACCAAATATATACATCCATATCAATAATGTATTGTTTTTTTAATTTTCAGTTACTACGCATAATATATTATTACTATGGAAGAAGTGATATGATAATGATTTTCGTTAAAATAATATTTTGTTTAAGATTTCGTAGAGAAATGTGATCGCTTGTAGTCTCTTTCAACTATGCAAATGAATGCCTCATCATTATTCTTATCCTAATCTCTATTAATTTTTATTTGTATTATGGAATATGAAACCCCCCTTTTAGATTGTGCGGCCATGAACAATTATAGGCATTTGATGATTATTGCTATTGATGATGTAAGAGTATAAATCTGTGGCATCTCATTGGCTAAAAGGGATGCCAAATAAGAGACTCACACATAGAATATTGTGCTGAAGGTAAACAAAAAGTATTATTTTCTGAGTTTGAGGAGTTCCTTTCTTTAATATTAATAAGGGATAATGGAGGAGTCATAGAGATATAAAGATATAGAGAACTTATTCCCTTCAATAGCAGAGAAACATTGTTCAGCTGTATTTTGTGTCCAACATAAACAAAGTAATTTGACCTACGTCATCGTAAGCTGATCATAGAGATAGCCAAGGAATACTGCTTCAAGTATTCTTTGAGATAGCTTATATCTCTATGATCAGCTTACGATGACGTTGTACAAATTACTTTGTTTATATTGGACAAAAAAAATACAGATGAAGGGAATAAGCTCTTTATATCTTTTTATCTCTATGGGAGGAGTCCATTCAAAGGATTCGCCGATGACGTCATGGATAAAGGCTCTTTAGAAGAAACAATTTGAGTTCTTATGTCAGAAAAAATATTCACTCTTCTTCAATTGCAAGGGAAATGATGAATTGTTCCTTAATAACAAATATATTTTACACTCTTCATTTATTAAAAAACATTCAGAATAAGGTCCCGCTTCTTATTCTCATAGATCCACTAAAAATCATATGTATTTCTTCCACGTCATTTAAGCATCCATCCTACATTGTTATATTCTATAGAGTCAAAATATTTTAAAGTTATGGTTCAATATCAATATCCGTATTCTCTAGGATTATGGGCAAAAAGGAGCTCAAAGTTTGTTATCCTTCGTTTAAACATAAATGAATTCATAGCATGCTATATTATAATTTAATCCATACCCTTGCTCAAAACTATTTATAAAAATATTTGTTTGTGGTCCATCTCCTAATAGCAATCTTTTGTTGGACAAAAGTCTAACTTAGACCATAAATATAATTTAATGAGAACAATGAAAAGTACCTATGCCAATAAATATTACATAACAGGTCGGCTGATAAGTCCCGAGACTAACTAAGAAGAAAACATTTTCTTGACAAAATTCGATTTTATTATTCAACATAGTTGCCTTCGAGGGTGATACAGCGATTATAGCGATTTTTCAATTTCAGATTCTGCTCAGAATCATCAATTAGTTGTTGTTTTTGGTCGATTGTGAGCTCTCGCGGCACCCACTTTACAAAGAGCTTTCACATGTCCAAATATTCATGCACGATATGTCCAACGCGCTCTTTCGATATCTTCAGAGTCTCAGCTATCTGGATCAACTTAACTTTACGGTCATTTAAAATCATTTTGTGGATTATTTTTATGTTTTCTGGTGTAACCACCTCTTTTGGGCGTCCACTGCGCTTATCATCATTCGTGCTCACACGACCACGTTTGAATTCAGCAAACCATCGACATATGGTTGCTTTCGATGGAACAGAGTCCGGATAACATTCTTCAAGCCAAGTTTTAGTTTCGACGGTATTTTTTCCCATCAAAAATAATGTTTTATTAACACACGAAATTCGTCTTTTTCCATTTTTTTCACAAAAACAAAGTAGCTTCACTTAAAACGCAATATCTCACAAACTAGTTGTCAGACAGCTGTTATATTTATGCATGTATGTTTTGAAAGTTGGTACTAACTGACAGTCATATGAAAACAAATCCACTGGCGTCATCTATGTGTTAGTCTCGGAACTTATCAGCCGGCCTTGTACAAGGTATTATGTTGAAGGCACAAGTTCGACTTCCCAGAAGGGAATGCCAATTTTGATCGTCTTCAGTGAAAGAATCCTAGAATCCAAGTATAATGCTTGTATTCATTGAATAGGCAAAAATTACATGTAGATGCTATATTTACTTTTTCATAAACACCATTTATTAAGATACTACTTGTACATAAGTAAAATATATGAAATAAAGTTTTTTATTGCTATATCAAGCACAGCACATCTCATCATTTTTATTTTGTTATCTGAATTTTTTGTTTGTTTGTATAAATGCGTTTGTTCAGATATTCTCTTCGATCCTTTTATTCTTATAATCGCCGTATATATATATATATATATATATATATATATATATATATATATATATATATATATATATACAGGGTGGTAAGATCAAATCCGGCGTTTTTCTTCTCTCGACTTAAAATACACATAAAATCGTTAATTTTATTTATTTAGACCTTAAAATGCTCGTACAGATGTGTAGATTCTGCTTATTTAATCCGTCCGCCTTCTGCGTCGATGAGCGCTGGATCCTGGCGCGGAAGGAGGAGCAGGCCCTCAACTGAAATGATCTCTCATATGTTGGCTGTCTGCTACAAAAATCATCTGCACGGATCGGATGACGTCATCCTTGTTAAAAGATGTCCTGAAAACCAGCCGGATATGATCTTACCACCCTGTATATATATATTTAACGTCCCAGCCCAGTGTCTAAAAATCACCGGGCCGGTACTCTAAGTTTTCGTTCGTTCGGTCATTCTGAAAATGATGACGGTCTTTTTGGAAAATAATCTTTAATATTTTTAAAAAATACTTAAAAATTATTTTCCAAAAAAACCGTGATCATTTTCAGAATGACGAAGGAATGAATAAATTTAAGTCCCGGCCCGGCCCGGGTCCGGCGAAAAAAATGTTCCCGGTCGTTTCCTGATATATATATATATATTTATTTATGCATCGGTTTTAACAACATTATTTTGTTATTTTTAATTGATAACTTAATGGAAAAACATGATTACATTAAGCATTCATTCAAATATATTGACTTTCATTTCGTGAAATTTTATTCCTCAGTCTTCTGTTCTAAGACGTGAACTAACAAGAAAAATGGAGGGATAATATTTTTTAATCCCTTATAAAGAAGTTTAATATATCTTCTTGGGAAACTCTCATTTTTATAAGCTGTAGTTAATATTATAAGCATACAAAACTTTTAATCTCTATTTAATAATACGAATAAGTAACTAAGAAAAATAATGAACATGAATTACTTTAGTGAGTGAGTGCTGTTTTGAGCATTATTCTTTTATTCAAGTCCTTGTGATGCAAGGGATTCTTCGTAATAATTATTTTTTAACTTTTTAATATCATTCATTGTTTACTAATAATGTATATTATCAAAGTGATCGATGATAGTTTCAAAGTTTGAGTAGAATTATTATTGCTAAGACTAATTTGGATAAGCTAAAATTGAACTTGGTTATGAACTTAGCATGGCACTAATTTTTAGTAACTTTAATACAAACTTCTCGTGATTTTATTATATCTATAATTATTTTAGTACGTTTTCAACTAAATCTAAAACTAAATTCTTAAGTATGTCCTTAAGTATGGAACTTGCGAAACATTAAAGGATAACGGACAAAATTAATTAATTTTGCACAAAAATGATTTCTCAACGTATATATATATATATATATATATATATATATATATATTTTATCCTGGCCGCAACGAAAAAGTGTGTTGAAGAGAAATTAAGTACAGAGTTAAATATATATATCTTGTACCTGGTATTATCATTTTTTTACCAAATAGTGTTAAAGTATATTTTTATATAATAATGAAAATGCCATGCTTGTGGGTGTTCGCAACCTTAGCGTTCGTCCGTTCGCCTGTTCGATAAAAAATCCGTTCTGACGTTCATCCGTTCAATTTTTTAATATTCGTTTGTTCGTTGGAAAAATTATAAATTATTTTAATTTGTACCTGTTTCGAATTTGAAATGCTTATATTTATATATTACAAGGCTGTTTCAATACTCTGAATGCATTACTGGCTTGAAGATACTATAGGTTGAAGAATTATCAAAATTGGGGGGGAAGGAGAATTTAACCCTACAAATACCACTGGGTGAGTGAGACCCGGCGTAGAGATTTTATTGTTCATAACAAGAGGCTATTGAATTTTAAAAGATGTTAGTTCGTAACTTTTTTTTACAATCATCGATATATTAAAATTAATTTTAGAGTATCAAGCGAATGGTTCATAAGAAAAAATAAAAAAGTAACATTTGATACCACCCGGTCACTCAGATCCGGCGATTTAATTTAATAAAAATTGTTCGAAAAATCATTTGAGGGCAAATCGCATATGATATACGCTATTTAGTTTTTTTAACGTTGAATCAAAATCAGGCCTTATCTTTTGTACAATATAAAATGATATTTGCATATTTGCAAAAATGGAATGGTTCAACATACAAGCATTCTTCCTCATTCGAAATTAAAGCCTAAAAAGAAAATTAAAGATTATCTTGTATATAAAAAATGTTTTATCATGAGGGTTACAAAAGTATGAAATTATTTTTTTTATAACTCCTAGAGGATGAAATAATTGGCATGAATACCCAATCATAGCGTTTTGCTCATAACTTTAACGTTCTTATGCATTTTTGACTAAATTTCCCTTTTGGACTAATAATATGTCCATCTTAATAACAAAAACCAAATTTATTGCATAAAATCACATTTATGAAGCAAAATTGACCCATAAATTAGACAACTAATTTTATTAAAAGCTAAAAATGAGGTGGTATCTTAGTTATTGCATTAATCTTTTTAAATTAACAAATATCTCAGTAACATTAAGCATTGTGCCAATGATAAGGCTTGACTTAGATTTAGAGCAAAAAATCTACGAGATATTTTATACAGTTTCTCCTCAAATTGTTTTTCGAACGATTTTTATCCAATAAGATAAGCCGGTTTGAGAGACCCAATTGGTATTCTGATACATGTTTAGCAATTCCTTTTTCTTCAAATTTCACTAAAAAGTTTAAAATAAGATATCCTAACTATTGTAGAGAAGGAAGAGATCATTATGTAAGTTGAACGGACAAACGCCATCCAAAAAAATTACGTTCGCCCATTCATTTATAATCCTTTCAAGCATTCGACTTTGAGCGTATATTCGCGAACGGCGTTTGTTTTTTCGTTTAATCCGTAACTCTGGAAATGTCATAATTATCATCAAAAATGGTTTTATTGTTTTCAATTGATTCTTCAACATGATTTTGATTACTCTTTTTCGTTGCACAAAAAACCAATTGTCGAAGCTCTTTTCCACTCTGATTGAGATGCCTCCAAAACATGGTTTTAAACCCTTTAAGAGCATCTTTTGACAAGTTAAATTTTTGAGAACGCATTTTCTAATAGCATAAAATCGTAAGAGATCAACCGAGACAATGCCCTATTTTAATTATTTTTTTAGTCACTTTCATTACATTATCATGAAAACCCCCCGTAAAGATAGAGTCAGTGTCTCACAAGCCTTGAGTTTTTTTGGGAAACAATCTGGCACTTCTTATTTTTCGTTTTAATTGAATAGTTATGGAGGAATATGAATAAGCCATTCATTTTTAAACAATCAACTACAATATGGACAACACATTTTCATAGTAGTTATTTATTCGCAACAAACAAATTAGAATCACGCAACCTTTAAAATAAAAATTTATTTTTATGTTTATTTCCGATCTATTGACCTAAGCAAAATTTATTACCTTAAATTTGATATATAATACCTTGTACGATTAAAAATGAAAAAACTTATCCATTTTAATTTATAATAATTGTAAATTTTTATTTAACCATTGAATTTCCATTTTTTACGAAAAAAAGTATTGATCAATAAAAGGCAAACTTCCTGATCACCAGACTCTAAAATAAAGATAAAATAAAATAAACTTCTTGATACCTTCGTTGAGCAATACTTGAGATATCAGTAAATTTTCCATATAATCGATTAATATTGCATTTTTTGTGCAACTTGAATGTTCACTTTGGGATAAAACCTTAAATTCCTTAGATAGACTTAAATACGGCTTTATCTTAGTCGTGTGTCTTGCAGAGGGGAATGGGACAATTCAGCGCCGCCGACTCAGCGCCGCCGATTCAGCACCGCCGATTCAGCACCGCCGATTCAGCGCCAGCCAATTCAGCGACGGCCGATTCAGCGCCAGCCAATTCAGCGCCGGCTGATTCAGCGCCAGCCAATTCAGCACCAGCCAATTCAGCGACGGCCGATTCAGCGCCAGCCTCAATGACTTTGATTTAAAAAAATTCAAACCTTTTTTCAAAGAAAATTATGTTTTCTGTAGCAGTACAATTGGTCAAACCTGGAACAAGATAATTGTCTTGCAGAAGTATTCAACAGCAATATGGTATTGGGGTTTCAAACCCACCTACATTGGTAAAAATACGAGTAAAGAAACCCTCAAATGCCATTTTGTGCCCATTGGGTCCTCGGGTCCCGCCAGCCGCAACAATGGGGTATTGGGGTTTCAAACCCATCGCAAATTGTAACAATACGAGTAAGAATCCCCTCAAATGTCATTTTGTGCCCCTTGGGTCCTCGGGTCCCGCCAGCCGCAAAAATGGGGTATTGGGGTTTCAAACCCATCGCAAATTGTAAAAATACGAGTAAGGAACCCCTCAAATGCCATTTTGTGCACCTTAAGTTCTCGGGTCCCGCCAGCCGCAACAATGGGGTATTAGGGCTTCAAACCCTTCGCCAATTGTAAAAATACGAGTAAGGAACCCCTCAAGTGCCATTTTGTGCCCCTTGGGTCCTCGGGTCCCGCCAGCCGCAACAATGGGGTACTGGGGTTTCAAACCAATCGCAAATTGTAAAAGTACGAGTAAGGAACCCCTCAAATGCCATTTTGTGCACCTTGGACCTTCGGGTTCCGCCAGCCGCAACAATGGGGTATTGGGTTTTCAAACCCTTCGCCAATTGTAAAAAATACGAGTAAGGAACCCCTCAATGCCATTTTATGCACCTTGGGTCCTCGGGTCCCGCCAGCCACAACAATGGTGTATTGGGGTTTTAAACCCATGGCAAATTGTAAAAAAAGGAGTAAGAACCCCTCAAATGCCATTTTGTGACCCTTGGGTCCTTGGGTCCCGCCAGCCGCAACAAAATGGGGTATTGGGGTTTCAAACCCTTCGCCAATTGTAAAAATACGAGTAAGGAATCCCTCGAATGCCATTTTATGCACCTTAAGTTCTTGGGTCCTGCCAGCTACAAAAATTGGGTAATGCAGTTTCAAATCTTCCGCCTATTATAAAAATACATGTATAGAACTCCTCAAATGCCAACTGCAACCTTGGAATACCGGGTTTGTTTTAAAATCCACCAACAATGGGGCTCCTGAGCTGTTTGTTTATTTTGATAAGTTCAAGCTCTTCACGCCAGGGGTACTAGGAGTTGGTTCATTTTCCATTGTTACCTCCGCCGAAGGAGGTATTGTTTCACTGGCGTTTGTTGGTTTGTTGGTTTGTTAGTTTGTTGGTTTGTTGTCAGCAGGATAACTCAAAAAGTACTGAACGGATTTGGATGAAATTTGTGGAGTTGTTGGAAGTGCGAAAAGGAAGAAGTGATTAAATTTTGGCATCTCTGAGTGCAGAATTAAGGCGCCAAATGAGCTAAATACTACTAAATTTGCCAAGTTAGCCTACTCTGCCAATAGATGTCGTTTTGCTGTGAAATGGGTGCCGGGAGCGTCTTCCTCTCGGAATTTCCGTCTAGGGGAACCCTCCCCCGTCTCTCTACGCCTCCCCAGTCGTGAAAAATCCGCCTCGGAAGGCTCATGACGGCGGAGGTTTGCACTCTCTGAGTGTATATATGCCTCTAGTTATAAGTATTTTAATTGCAAAAACTTGAATTTCATTCAAAAAATTGTAAATATTCTGCAATGTTGGCCGAAACATATGGCAAATAGACTATTTGATCAATTATAATAACGTCATTGACTTTTTAAAGCCGAGTTTCGTGGTTGATAAGATAATCTTATCAAAAGACTTAAATGTATAACACATTGTTGCGGCTGGTGGGACCCAAGATTTTAAGGTGCGCAAAATGGCATTTGAGAGGTTCCTTACTCGTATTTTTACAATTTGCGATGGGTTTGAAACCCCAATAACCCATTGTTGCGGCTGGCAGGACCCAAGGGGCGCAAAATGGCATTTGAGGGGTTCCTTACTCGTATTTTTACCTCCGCCGAAGGAGGTATTGTTTTCACTGGCGTTTGTTGGTTTGTTGGTTTGTTGTTTGTTGGTTTGTTTTGTTGGTTTGTCAGCAGGATAACTCAAAAAGTACTGAACGGATTTGGATGAAATTTTGTGGAGTTGTTGGAAGTGCGAAAAGGAAGAAGTGATTAAATTTTGGCATCTCTGAGTGCAGAATTAAGGCGCCAAATGAGCTAAATACTACTAAATTTGCCAGTTAGCCTACTCTGCCAATAGATGTCGTTTTGCTGTGAAATGGGTGCCGGGAGCGTCTTCCTCTCGGAATTTCCGTCTAGGGGAACCCTCCCCGTCTCTCTACGCCTCCCCAGTCGTGAAAAATCCGCCTCGGAAGGCTCATGACGGCGGAGGTTTGCACTCTCTGAGTGTATATATGCCTCTAGTTACAATTTGCGATGGGTTTAAAACCCCAATACACAATTGTTGTGGCTGGCGGGACCCGAGGACCCAAGGGGCACAAATGGCATTTGAGGGGTTCCTTACTCGTATTTTTACAATTTGCGATGGGTTTGAAACCCCAATACACCATTGTTGTGGCTGGCGGGACCCGAGGACCCAAGGTTCATAAAATGGCATTTGAGGGGTTCCTTACTCGTATTTTTACAATTGGCGAAGGGTTTGAAACCTCAATACCCCATTGTTGCGGCTGGCGGGACCTGAGAACTTAAGGTGCACAAAATGGCACTTGAGGGGTTCCTTACTCGTATTTTTACAATTTGCGATGGGTTTGAAACCCCAATACCCATTGTTACGGCTGGCGGGACCCGAGGACCCAAGGGGTACAAAATGGCATTTGAGGGGTTCCTTACTCGTATTTTTACAATTGGCGAAGGGTTTGAAAACCCAAACCCATTGTCGCGGTTGGCGGAACCCGAAGGTCCAAGGTGCACAAAATGGCATTTGAGGGGTTCCTTACTTGTATTTTTACAATTTGCGATGGGTTTGAAACTCCAATACCCTATTGTTGCGGCTGGCGGGACCCGAGGACCCAAGTGGCACAAAATGGCATTTGAGGGTTTCTTTACTCGTATTTTACCAATGTAAGTGGGGTTGAAACCCCAATACCATATTGTTGTGAATATTTCTGCAAGACAATTATCTTGTTCATACGTCTGGTAGTAAATTATATTTCCTTTAAATTAATAATTATTATTGAAGTCTTTAACGTCCACCATTTTGAAGAAATTTGCGGAAAACTATATTTTTACTAAATTTTTAAAACTTTGACCTCGTTGCGCGACCTTGTAATGTTGACCGATTTTGTTCAAACTTTGTATGTCGTCTTCTTTTATCACCAAGAAACAGAAAATCCACAATGTTGCTAACATTTCAAACATTTGAAAAATAAGAACAACCCTAATGTACAACGATGGGAATCTACTTTCTATATTTTTCTCTTGTTTTTTATAGTATTTTTGACATTCATGAGCTTATTGTTACTTTTTGCTTTTATAATCCTTCGGGGTTTTTTTGTGGTTTTGATAATTATAATTATAATTGTTCTTCAAAGAGAATTCCACCCTTAAATTATTCTTTGAATTTGATGTGATTGAAGAGTCTGGATAAGTGATTGTGAACTCTTTTAACCTTTCAGTATCTTTTTGGTTTCTCCTATTCTTAAAGATTGTTCTATGTTCTAGTTAGCTTCGACAAGCTTTTAAATGGGTTAGAAAGGTCATGTAACCGCATACGGTATATATATAAATATATACCATTTTCTAGTATATGATGACATAGCATCTAATTTGTGTTGGTCGACCTCACTTATCGACAAGATGACGGAGAAAAGCTTTAAAGCAATCCTCGACAAAGATAGCTGGATCCAGAGACCCTTAATACCATTTAAAATGAAAGCATCAGACGCTCTAACGGCTGACATAAAAAACTTTAAAACCGATGCAATGAATCCGTTTAAAAACTATTTAAAAAGAAGAAGAATTTAAAGAGAAACACGGGGTAGCATAAATCGATTATAAGCAAGTATCTTTCCGCGTCAGAAAAATGGTTGAAATATCATCTCCTCTCGATAACTCTAGAGGTGCGAGACAAGTTCTTTCAAGGCCAGAGGCGTATATGTCGCTTCTGCAACAAATGCACATATATTGGAGCTGCACTTCGCTTTGCGAAATTTGTAATTTTGTCTAGGAAACTCTCAAGGATAATTAGGGAGCGGATACCGTAAGGGAAGTTTTTTTTAGCTTTCTACTACGGAGAAGAGGAATCAAAAGTCAACGCCATCATACTAAAAGTGTAACAAATCATATATGAGAATATTGTCGGAAGACTCTGACGTCGCAACAATTTTACCCAAAGTTAAATTACATACCAAAGTTTTAGTATTCTTAAAATTTTTTTTATATTGATTCTTTTATGTGATTTTTAATATGTTGTACTTGTGTGTTTTATAGTTTTGCTTGTTTTTTCTTTGATTTTAATTTTGTCCATTTTGAAACCATTATATTAGGCAGACATTTAATAATGGCCGGACGGGTCCAGATAGTTCCATACCTCACACATATTGTCATGATCAAATGCCTGTTTAAGATAGTTTGCCAAAAAAAATAATTTATAATTTTGACTTACAAACAATATTTTGATTTGTTAATTGTAAGCTTATTTATGCATAATACATAAGATTACCAAAGATGGTTATTACTCTTTGCAAATAATAACGGGCTTAAGAATAAATGTTTTGGTGCATTTGCATCCATCAACTCAAGCTTCCTTGTTTGGACGGTTTTTCATTATATGCATGAATATGAGCAAATCAATCATGTAATACCAAATCTGGCACACAAGAATCATAGTGATTAAGAATAGGCGAAGTTGTACAACCGGCTCAAGAACGTTTAGTTTTTTTTAAAATGATTTATTAAAAAAATTATCCAGGTCTATGGAAGTTGTATTAATATACAACTTATTTCAATATACAATAAATTATTCCCTCTATTCCCTCAATACTAAATAACGTTAGGTTTGCTCCTGAGGTTGTGAAAATTCAAATGTAATAATATAATATGTGTCAAATCATTATCGATAGATCGATGAATAATGCTAGATGCTCTTTCAGTTACTACACATAATATATTATTACTATGGAAGAAGTGCTATGATAAGGGTTTTCGGTAAAATAATATTTTGTTTAAGATTTCGTAGAGAAATGTGATCGCTTGTAGTCTCTTTCAACTATGCAAATGCCTCATCATTATTCTTATCCTAATCTCTATAAATTTTTATTTGTATTATGAAATATGAAACCCCCCTTTTAGATTATGCGGCCATGAACAATTATAAGCATTTGATGATTATCGCTGTTGATGATGTAAGAGTATAAATCCGTGGCATTTCATTGGCTAAAAGGATGCCAAATAAGAGAAACTCACAGATAGAAAAATGTGCTGAAGGTAGTTTTATCAAGCTCACTTTTTGAGCTGGAAACTCAAATCGTCGATTGAAGGAGAGGTCCCTATTAGGAAGAATTGGGGAAAATCCAGATTTGTTAAAAATCTACTGCATAATCATGCAATATTCGGTTTAAAATGATCAGAATCGGTAGAAAAAGTACATTGCAGGAAGCACTGATGTACCGAAATACCGATTATTTATCAGTAGTCCCAGCTTTTCTAAAAAATAATTCAGCAAAGCCAGCAGGCATTTTACAAAGGTAGTTTTTTTTGCCTATATGGTTTGATAGAATTGCATCTGACTGGATAAATAAGCATTATTGCGTTAAGATTAGTCTATCGGACCTAACATCTTATCAATGAGGTAGACCAAAATGACAATCCTCTCTCGAGATTCGAACCTGCGCCCCCAACATTGAGAGTTGAACATGCCTTAACACGCACGGCTATCGCACCCCTTTTTTCTCTCTCCTTCGATAAATATTCAGATATTATAGAGGTCGGTAGATGTATGGTATTAATAGAGGACCATGGTTCATGCCAATTAATTTATAACGTTCATTTTTGTAATCTGTTTCGTATATTATCTAAGTGAAATACTACTCTTTCTCTGGAAAGGACTTTATTTTGTATAAAGCTTAATTTTAAAAAGGAGTCCTATATACTAGCTAGCAGAAATCCCTCCTTCCCCCCTCGCTACTTTCTCCTTAGTCCGTAATTCCCCTCTTTTAACAATGGAGAAACACGAAGAAGAAGAAATAATAATAATAATATAAAACTTCAACGTCAAAATGAGCACAAGCAAGCGGATTAATAAGTCCTTATAATCCTGTGGGTAAATCATTACAGCAGCTCCAACTACTAACATAATAAATATGTACGGGTGGAGGACGGAAGAGCTCTTAACATAATTATACTGTTTGGTATAAAAAAACACACACACATATAAACACAATGAATAATTAGGAAGATTCTCTAAGCAAGCATTTTTTAAATGCTCCTCTAATTACAGAATCAAATGACTATCATCCCTTGGGAGGAAATACTTACAAGGAAAAAAAAGAATCTTCCCGTGAGCATTTAACAATAGGAAAATAAAGCTCAGGAGTATTTAAAAGATTGGGTTAAAAAAACGGTTATGCAAATCCCTTTTTATTGATGATTAACTAATAACACTATGTAACAGGATTTTGCCCCTGGGCTGAAATTTCTAATTGAGTCCCATTTTTTACGTAGGTTCCAAAATGCCACTCAAAATATCGTCCTAAAAAAGGATTGGACTGTATGGCCTTTTTTGAAAATCAGGATTTTCATCAATTTTAATGGTTCAAGCCCTGTTATCTTCGTGCAAAGTAAAATAACCACAAATGTCATAAGTATTTATTATTCTAGTATGTCAATGCATTTCAAATCAGTTTTTATAATTTCAATATCTTTCGTTCGATTCGAAAAAATAGGCTTTATATTTCAAAAAGTTGATCATTTTTTAGTGTTCTATTTAAGCGGCTATATTTTTTTTGTTTCAAGTTTATTGACTATAATTAATATATAATATATTTTGTTGTATATTCAAATGCATTTCAGAAACAGTTTTTATAATTTTGATATCTGAAAATATAATTTATTTATGAACAAGTACTGTTCCAATATATAAATAACAAATCATAAGGTTGCGTTACCTATTATTGTGATTTGTTACGCAGAAAAAAACCATGTTTGCCTTTTTATTTGCAAGTTCCTTAAATAATTTGAATATTTGGAAAGTTACTGTGATTTGGAAAATGGGATTTAGATTATTTATGAAATTCTTAGAGAATTCTATTAAGGAACTTGCAAATAAAAAGGCAAACATGGTTTTTTTCTGCGTAACAAATCACAATTATAGGTAACGAAACCTTATGATTTATATAATTTGAACAATACTTGTTCATACTAAATTGATATTTTCTTTACTTTCATCCCAGATATCGAAATTATAAAAACTGTTCAGAAATGCATTGACATATACGACAAATATATTATATATTAATTATAGTCAATAAAATTGAAACAAAAAAAATATAGCCGCTTAAATAGAACACCAAAAAATGATCAGCTTTTTGAAATATAAAGCCTACTTTTTTCGATAGTACGAGAGATATTGAAATTATAAAAAATGATTTTAATTGCATTGACATATTAGAACATAAATATTCATGACATTTGTGAGTATTCTTACTTTGCACGAATATAACTGGGCGTGAACCATTAAAAGTAATGAAAATCATGATTATCAAAAAAGGCATAAAGTCCAAGCCTTTTTTTTCGGACGATATTTTGAATGGCATTTTTGGAATGTACGTACAAAAAATGGGACTCAAATTAGGAATTTCAGCCCCAGGGACAAAAAGTACCTTAATTTTGGTTACATAGTGTAATCCAAGACGGTTATTATTAAAATAAATATATATATATATATTTGATCCTTGTAAACGATTGGCACCTGCACTGAGGAGGACGTGATATTTAAAGCATGGAGTCCAATGACACCTATCTGATGTAATATTTGAGTAAAAAAAATAGCTCGCTCATAGACAACAGTAGAAACATGAATATTCTTATGTATAATGAGACGTGTCCTATGATTTGTCTGGAAGATATATTCGTGTGTGAGGGATCTGGAGTGTTTTGCCCTTTCTTTAATTAGAAAAAGTGTTATTAAGTTAAGGAACCCCTCATCGACCTTTTTTGGTTAGTCAACACTTCGGAGCACCTGTATTCGGAGATTCGGAGTCCAAGGAGCAGGAGTGTAAGTGTTTATCATTGTTTTGATTTTGTTCTTTTTCCGCGGAACATTTCAAAAGGAAATGAATCAAAACACCTCCTGATAAACCCCCTGATGAAGATAATTCATCAAAAAGCTATTCTTCTATTTTAAAGAAGAGGAAGGGATCTCGCAGAGATCATGGAGTTCATTTGAACTTGGAGAGGAACTACATGTGGGAATCTTGTTCTCACTTTAAGTAGTTCAGATGGAACGGTATATAAGGTGTTAATAATATTAAGCACCTCAATATTTATGACATTGCTATGAATTTTGGCTTTCAAGAGCAGGAAATTGCAGGGGCAAACCCTAAATTAGGTCTTGGGCAGGCTTGCTTTTATACAAAATTCCCAATTGACGTTAGGAGCCGTATAAATTATCTAAGGGCTCCCATGTGCAGAAATTGAAAACGTTGATGGGTCCATTGAAGAGGTGACCTTCAAATTAAAGGGAATAGAAAATGTCCATTTAGATAAGAGGAAAAAAATAACCTTAAACGTTGATAAACACGTTCAAACGCGTTAATGAACTTCGTATGGTTGAATGGCTTAGAAAATTTGGTGAGGTTTTGGATCATTTTCCCAAACGGAATCCTTCAGATACTAAGGCAGAGGCAAAGTATGGCAATTATAAAGAAGTTGGAGGGACAGCGATTATATTGTCAATATAGTTGCTGACCCGATATGTATTCCCCAAATTCTACCTTTTGAGGGCATCTGGTAAATGTCAAGTTTGCGGGTGTCAAACTTCAGTGCCAAAAATGCTTTAGTTTTGGCCACCTTAAACTTCACTGCCTTGAAAAACGGGTTCGTATAATTGACTATGAACGTGCTCTCATCAAAGCCATTCAAACCAAAAAATCTACTGGTCTAGATAATAGTCTGGTTGTTCTTCCACCAGGATCTTCTTCTAATACTGTTGAGTTAGGAGAAGTGGTTCAGATTACTCAACAATCTAAAGAAGTTCAGGAGGTAGCTTCTAATGAAGTACTTTAATTTGGCTGTCCTCCGGTGGATTCTTCTTCTAATACCATTGTATTAGGGGAAGAAGTTCAAGTTTCTCAACCTTCTAAAGAAATCAAGGAGGTTTCTAAAGAAGTAGTTACGGTTGGGCCCCTCATTGGGGATTCTTTTCATAATCGTGTTGGAGCTTCTCCCATGAGGAATGAATGTCTTGTTCATGAAGACATTTCTCTTGTAACGAGCAGGGAGGATACTTGTCAAGATAATTGTATTGAATTGACAAATGAAACAGCTAATCAAGTTTCTAGAACCTCTGTAACTCCTCCTAGTGTTGGAGTCTCATCTGGAGCTTTTGATAGGGATAATCCTATTCTTCCAAGCAAGAGACCTGAGGGTAGAGATGGTCGAAAAAATGATCCCTTAATAGATTCTCAACTCATCCTTGAACATAGAACTCGGTCCCAATCGGCTAATAAAAGAAGTAAACCGGACTCTAATGATTCTCCGGACAAAATTGTAAACCCTTCTAAGCAGTCCAAACCTTAGTTGTACTTAACTGAATCATTATTACTAAAAACTTCAATAATGCAAACTTATATAACAGAATTTTCTCTAATACGATGTCCAAACATATGAGAGTAATCTAGGAATAAGGAAAATCTTATCCCTTAATACTAGAGGTGGGGAGGGATAGAAAAAAGAGACATGCGTTGATGAGACATCTTATGTATTTGAATGCTGACATAGTTTGTCTTCAGGACATAAAATCTCTCACTTCTTCTTCGTGTGCGGGAAAATTGCATGTTTTGTCTGCCTAAAAATTTTCACTACGTTTTTACTGGTTCCGGATCCAAGAGAGGAGTTTTAACTTTTATTACAAAAAAAATTACCTTTTTATATTGTACAAAAGCTTACTCAGAATTAGTGACTGGCACAAACTTCGTTTATCTTCAAATGGTTTATATTTTATTTAATTAACACGTATTAATTACACTTTTTCTCTCTTTATGAGAAAAACTTTACATAATTGTGCGGAACGTTAAGAAAAGTTATTATCACAAAACCTTCCAAGATGAGGAATTATAAAGATAACGTCAATCAAAAAGATTCGAATCAAACCGAATCTCTAGAAAATGAAAATGCCGACGACTGAAATGGAAGACGGTTACATCTAAAAGAAAGGCAAGATGGGACAAGCCAATCCCTCCGAACCAACAAAACCGTTCAAAAGAAAGAGGGAGGACAAGTCAAATGAAACTCCCCCTCCAAAAGAGCCGGAAAGAATGAATTGGGCTTACCTCTACAACAACAAAAATCATAACAAAACTAAGAGACGGTTTCTTTATGCTGAGATAGCAAAGAAGCCAATGAGCTTATCATTGTTCGTAAGAACGGTGATCATATTTCACTTGATGAGTGGAATAAGACCATTAAAATTCTAGATACAGACTATGTCAGTCGGGTGTCCTCATCTGTTGGAAAATGGATTCCCACTTATGAAGGGCGCCGATACACAAACAAAAGAGCTGTAATATATATCAACGATGATGCTTCTGCCAAATATGTGCGAAAAATTATAGCTACATCCACACCTCTACTGACAACTTCATGGGCAGAAGCAGAAGAAATGAGGAATGCCCGTAAGGGAAAAAAGATGCTCACAGGATTTATCCGAGGAATCACCGGTGACATTATCGATGATATACTTGCTAAAATCATTAAACATCAATGCACTATTCGTGGCATTGAAGGGAAAGTTGAAGTTGCAAAATCAGATAAACTCAACTTGGAAAAGTTCTCTATCTCTCTGTAGACCAACAAGCGTTTAAAAGTCTCCAATTAGTGGATTTTACTCTTCACATTGCATCAGCAGGGAAAGTGCGCTTTCAAGACCCCGGGATGCCCGACTGTTGAAGAAAAAGAAGAAACTGTTGAAAAAGACGACATCGAACTTGATGATAATAAGGAAAATAAAAATCAACATATTGACAATGATAGAAACACCACAGAAGATGGAAACAATAAAAAAATTAAAGACACTGGAAATCATGACAAGAACGACAGAAAAATCTATGGAAAAGAAGCGAAACATCCTATTACTAGATCTATCGGATTAACAGAAAGT
The DNA here is from genome assembly GCA_013387185.1 of Caligus rogercresseyi. Classification (NCBI taxonomy): domain Eukaryota; kingdom Metazoa; phylum Arthropoda; class Copepoda; order Siphonostomatoida; family Caligidae; genus Caligus; species Caligus rogercresseyi. Next base: position 10,341,541 of record CP045899.1, read on the forward strand.
GTTCCAAAGACAATAAAAAACAGTCAAAAATTAATTGTTTTTTCAAGAAATGAAATGATTGTTAAGAAAAGTAATTGATCATGGGTCATGTAATCTATATTCTTGTACTATTAAAAGTAACTCCATATTACTGTTGTAGCACATATACCCCGTTGCGTGGTCGTGCTCATTTCTTTAGTTGGTATGTGTATATATATTCATATGTATATAACGTAAATCTATTGTGATGCAGTAATAAACTTCTAACTAACTAACTAACACGTAGGGCCCAATGAACGATCCTCCTCATTCTTCAAGCAATTATTAACTCTCAGCATGAGAATAATATACCCATTCTTATGATTGGAGACATGAATGTTGATTTAGAAAATTCATCCAATGTTTTCCCTAATAGCCGAATGTTAAGAAAAGTTATTCTTCATTTTAATTTGATTAATGTAATGAATACATTTAGTTCTTCGGGCACTTTTTCTTGGTCTCAAGGAAACAAAAAGTCCAAGTTGGACTTTGCTTTAGCTTCTCCCTTCTTTGCTTCAAGAATTAAGAATGCTTGTTATCGTCCTGAACCGTCATCCGATCACAAAATTTTAGATTTAGAGCTCATTTGTAACGTTCGTCTAAGGCGTTCAAGGTCCCGGGATGGGTAGTTGAGGATGATAATTACATTTTAAAGTTAAGAAAAAAATTAGATGTAAGTTTTAAGAATTCGTTATCGGCCTATCAAGCTTCAGTTTTATTGCATAAAATTATTTTAAAAACAACAACCGATTTAAAAAAAAAAAAATACAGAGATTAAGCATCATCAAAGCCAATTAGAAAAAGTGTTAAATAAAGACTCTCTGTTTGTTCGCACATGCATGAATGATGCTGTGAACACTTTTCGTTTGGCAGAGGTTGCTGAGGCGGAAATGGAAGCAAAAATTGTCCGTGAGCAAGACCCTATGCATAGGATCCGTAATCTTTCAAAAGGCGAAAGAGTCAAGGCTCAAACAGTTGAAAAAATCATTGACGGAGAGAAAATATCTCCAAAGGTCATGAAATACTACGTTTCTTCCATTATCGTTTCCAAACAATCGTCGGGGAAAGAGAAGGCCATTTTCCAAGGCCTAAGAAATTGCTTCCATGTATCGTAGAACCAATATTTACATCAAAAAGTATTTCGGAATACATTAGAAAAAAATTGAAAATTAACAAGGCTTGTGGTCCTGACGGCATCCTTGGGAAAGTTTATGTTAAAGTCACAGATCAAATAACACCCTTTCTCTTGAAAGTGGGGAATTATATGGAAGCTAAAGGGAAAATGCCTAGTACTTTAACTAAGGGAAGAATAGTTTTAATACCAAAAAAAGGGAATGGAACGGATTTCAACCATTGGAGGCCGATCACCATATTGAATGAATCGTATCGTATACTTTCTGGAGTCCTGGCTCAACAAATGGGAGTCATTCTAAATAAGAAATTGGCCCTCACCAGAAAGGATTCCTTAGAGGACGTCAAATACATGATATTTCGTATAATATACAAGCCTCTATTGACACTATCAAGGTAAAAAAAAAATTTGGTGCAATAATTGCCATTGATTTTTCAAAAGCTTTTGATTCGATTAGTCACAGGCAAATTCTAAGATCTGTTAAAAGATTTCTTCCAAGACGGTTCTTTAATCCTGTCCGTTCCCTTCTATTTAACGGATCATCCACTATCTCATTAAACGGTCATGAAAGTGAGCGAATAATTTGGGGAAAAGCTGCAGGCAAGGGTGTCCATCCGCTCCTCTCCTTTTTATTGCTGCCATTGAAGAACTTGCGCTAAGTATTATTAAGAAATACGGGGGGATTTGGCGTGGATTTTAAGGGTACTCGCCATATAATTGATCTTTACGCTGACGATGTCACGCTAACTATTCAAGCAAACTCAAAGGCACAGATTATCAAAGAGTACAAATTTATTAAATTACTTCAAAAAGTTTGAAAAAATATCAGGTCTATCCTTAAACTTGAATAAAACTACCATTCTGCCTCTAGGCCTATGGAATCCAGTAAATGGTACTAATATCAACTCCTGTAAGGTCAGTTCATCAATTGAGGTCTTAGGAATAGTCTGGTGCCGGGATGGCATTCATGAAAGAAACTGGTCCGAAGTCAATAATACTATATTGCAAAAAGCACAAATGTGGAGGAACTTCCGTCTTCAAAAAAGAATAGACATGTATAACACAAAGGTTATTCCAATGTTAGTATACAAAGCTTCTTCATCTCCTGTGATAGCAGAGAAGGTAATTCTTCATGAAGCAAAGTGGTTGAGCGCTATGTTCCATCAAAGATATTTGTCAACAATAAAAAGAAAAAGAAACCATCTCGGTGGTGGTATTGTTCAGCTAGCAACTGTTGTTCCTAAGATATATACTAAAATGTTCGTCAATATTGCATCCATGCCATCCCTTGAGTGGAGAAGATGTGTCACTCACACAGATTTATACTCGTGGCTCCTTTTTGGCACTGAGCTTACAAATAATATAACCTCTGACATCTCTTTGGTGTGGGGATGTGCACAAAGAATTCTTTGGAAAAATATTCCTCAGTTCGATATTCTTCGACTGTGGATATAATTAGGCAGAATTATGCGAAGAAATATTTTTTCAGGAACCTGGGAAGTCCAGAGGACCTTGAGGAATTCGCCATTAGAAAGGGAACTCTTACTCTTCATGACCTTGGCCAAGATGGCTCTTTCAAGGATGGTAGATTCTTGTATCCCCTGCATAGATCTGCGCTCAAATATCATGTGCTGAAACCCTGGTATTTGAAATTGAATGGCCAGGATCGTTTGGGTTTGAGGGAGAGTAAAGATATCTGTCGTGAATTTCTCAGGCTTCTTGACCTTCCGGGTTCATGGGAAAAGCGGATAAAAGATTCCCTAGCAGAAATAATTGATGGAAACCACTTCACGGCGCAATTATTGATTTCGGCCAATATTATTCGATTTTATCGCCCATGTAAAGATTGTGGCACTATTTATAACTCGATTTTACACGCTTTCGTTGAGTGTCGTTCAGTGAATATTATAAAACGCTTTGTTAAACTTAATGTGAGAGGTCTGGACAAAGAAGAAGCGGATAAATATTTGAAGGCGTCCGTTCTATTTGGAATAAGTGGCGGCAAAATACTGTCTTCTCGAACCAAGGCAATAAATAATGCACTACTGGGTGCAAAATCGCTGGTTTCAAAAAGGTTGGCAGATTACCAGCCTCTTCAGCCTTCAAATTTGAAGGCAATATTCCTGGCAGCTGCGGCGAGATATGGTTCCCTGGACCTTAGGATCCCATCTACAAAGGATGATTCTTGGACTTATGGAGCCCAAGAAATCCGATATTTCCCTTCCCGTTCTCCTCTCTACAAGGACATCATCAAAAAACTTTTTAAAAAATTCAAGGATTTTAAATAATTAATGTTTTAATACGTATATTGGAATTTTTATAATGTTTTGTCAGTTTTAATTACAGTTTTTTAAAATAATTGTGTGTTCATTTGTGATGCTTAAATTTTAAACTATAATGTTTATTCATGATTTAATTCGCATTAGCATCACTTTATATATATTCTTTTGTTTATATATATTATATGAACTGTGTCAATAAAAAAAAAAAAAAAAAAAAAAAATGAT
>CP045899.1:10345297-10359457 GCA_013387185.1 Caligus rogercresseyi
GTCAATTCAAAGGACTTATCGATTCTTAAGGGATGACGCGACTCTCTTTGTCAAACATGTGAAATTTATTTCAAAAAAAGAAATTTTCTCTTTGCGTCACAGAAAGGGTGAACCAGCGGATTTGTATCTTTTTTAATAAATACATAACAATGAAGATAACACCACTCTTTTTCTCCGAACGTGATTGGTGAGAAGAAAAGGTGCGTGAAAATACCCATTTGGCATTACTGAAATAAGGTATCACTTCACTTGAGTCTGTAAACTGTAAACAACAGCTCAGAGATAATGATTTCATCCATTAAAACTTCACTTCATTTATGAATCCTTGAATAGACTCCTAATTAATGAATCTTCACACTCAAACAGAATGATAGTTTATTATAATATCTATTATTATAATATCTGACATGGATCGTTACTTATCTGAATAAGATAAATAAAAAGAAAGAAAAATCATTTTTAAATCGTAAAAAATTTATTATGATTACTGAGTTTGATTAGGATCCTTAATGGCACCCTTAATTAATAGAATTTAATAGTATATATTAACTAGAGGCATATATACACTCAGAGAGTGCAAACCTCCGCCGTATGAGCCTTCCGAGCGGATTTTTTCACGACTGGGGAGGCGTAGAGAGACGGAGGAGGGTTCCCTCGACGGAAATTCCGAGAGGAAGACGCTCCCGGCACCCAATTTCACAGCACAGTGACATCTATGGCAGAGTAGGCTAACTTGAAAAATTAGTAGTATTTAGCTCATTTTGGCACTCAGAGATACCAAAATTAATCACTTCTTCTTTTGGCACTTCCAACAACTCCACAAATTTCATGCAATCCGTTCAGTACTTTTGAGTTATCCGGCTGACAAACCAACAAACTAACAAACCAACCAAACGCCAGTGAAAACAATACCTCCTTCGGCGGAGGTATTAGAGTAACTTACACAAGATATGTACAGTACTAGAATGCATTGAAACATATAGCTTCTAAATTTAGTCTTAATTCTATTTGGATATCATTAACTCATCAATGGTGAGACTTAATTAAGCTTAGTTTGGAAGTTTGTTTTAATATAAAAGTTATTTGATATTTTAATTTTGAATGGATGGAAATATAAGATATCTAATATAGGTTTAATTGTGTATTTATGTTATTTGTAAATATAAGATTTAAATTGAACCGTGTTTGTATTTCTTAAGCCACTTAGTTGTAGTTTTTTTGTTTGGTTTTTTTTTTTGAATGAATGGGTTTATCGATTTGTAATCAAAGTATAGGTATATAATGATAGCATTTAAAAATATAAATTTTTTAGTTAATGAATCTTATGTTTATATTTTTCATAACTTTGAATGAATGACATATAAGACTTTTAATTAAAGTAGAAATATATATATAATATATATATATATAATATATATAATAATATAATATATATATATATATACATATTATACAAATTTCTGGATTCAAAGAGTATCAATTGATTTCTGAATTCTCTTAAAAACATCTAATAGAAGGAAGGGAGAGCAATTAATTTGAAGAAATAAATTTTGATATAAAGTATACTGCCATCAATTTGAATGACCATGTAATCGATAGTTTAAAATGATTGGTATCGTGGTAAAAATTTACCACCGACAGTACCGATCTAACGAAATCCATATTATCCGTCGTTAGTCCAAGCTCTGCAATAATTATTCCTTAAACTAAATTGCCGCTCTTATCTTATTTTAACCAATGATATTATAGTTTTTGATTTTGTTATTGTTCTATTATGATAATTCTGTCTTTGTCGAGGACTAATCTTATCTAGAGACTTAGAATAAAAGTAACATGTATCGATAAACTGTAAACTTCATAACATATTATTATTGGCAATATATGAATGTATATATATATAAGCTATGTCGAGTTTAATTCTTTGTAGGTTGTATTTTTGTAACTACATATGACTCCACAATTAGTATTCTAATAATAAATAAATAACTAGAGGCATATATACACTCAGAGAGTGCAAACCTCCGCCTCATGAGCCTTCCGAGGCGGATTTTCACGACTGGGGAGGCGTAGAGAGACGGGGAGGGTTCCCCTAGACGGAATTCCGAGAGGAAACACGCTCCGGCACCCCCAATTTCACAGCACAGCGACATCTATGGCAGAGTAGGCTAACTTGGAAAATTTAGTAGGATTTAGCTCATTGGCGCCTTAATTCTGCACTCAGAGATGCCAAATTAATCACTTCTTCCTTTTGGCACTTCCAACAAACTCCACAAAATTTCATCCAAATCCGTTCATACTTTTTGGTATCCTGTGACAAACCAACAAACCAACAAACTACAAACCAACCACAACGCCAGTGAAAACTAGAGGCATATATACACTCAGAGAGTGCAAACCTCCGCCGTCATGAGCCTTCAGAGCGGATTTTCACGACTGGGGAGGCGTAGAGAGACGGGGGAGGGTTCCCTAGACGGAAATTCGAGAGGAACACGCTCCCGGCACCCAATTTCACAGCACAGGCGAATCTATGGCAGAGTAGGCTAACTGGAAATTTAGTGTATTTAGCTCATTTGGCCGCCCTTAATTCTGCACTCAGAGATGCCAAATCAGTTTCCTTTTGGCACTTCCAACAACTACCACAAATTTCATTCAAATCCGTTCAGTACTTTTGAGTTATCCTGCTGACAAACAACAAACAACCAAACTAACAAACCAACAAACAACAAACTAACAAACCACAAACCAACAAACGCCAGTGAAAACAATACCTCCTTCGGCACGGGGTAACAATAACCCCTTCGCGGAGGTAATTATGTGTTTTATTTTTCTATTTTCCATGAGTATAACATTGTTATATGACAATTGAGCACCATTTCTACCTTTAAAAAAAGTTATCGTCAAGTAGATAAAACTTACAAAAAATTATCTTTCGATTTGAAATGAGCTATATGTAAGCACGAACTAATTGAATAGTGCATGTATTTCATTTTTTTATCAATCCCATCATACCTGGCAATTTCCTCTCGTGCTAGGGGTGCTGTGCTCAGTCATTATTAAATAAGCTTAGATAAGTGGCTCTACCATTTCGTGTAAATGCCATTTTTAAAATTATGCATGTACAAAAAGATAAAAAACTAACTACCATTGTTTATTTGTATAATACAAAGTTGCATTGTAGAGATATGCAAATAAGATGGCAACAAATTTGCATATTCTTTGGGATTATCACATCATTCAAAAGACACCAACAGGCTTCTTGAGAAAGTATATATAATCATATCAGTTGAATTCTACGATAATATATTTTTAGTATAAAAACTTTTACAAACCATGGAGTTTTTAAAAGTATAAGTTATCGATAAATTGTAAATACTAATATATAACAACTTATTGGTAGTAAAAATAAAAGTATGAGCTGACGATATTTGTAGAGCATCAATATATTAATCTGTTACTTTTTCAAAATTTAGATATGCTCTATTATAGCGTTGCGATTGGTATACGAGAGGATGTGTTTAGAATTGTATATTTTTTACGTATCGCCCATTTGGTTTTTAAAACAACTTTACTAAAGTATTCTTTTAGGTTGTATTTGGTACAACCACTCTTAGATTCAAAGAGAGAGAGATGCTGATATTTTAAGAATATTAAAGGACTTTTAACACTTTTAAAGCTATAGTCTAAAGGATATTTAAATGTTTGGCGAATATATTGACTTTTAATTAAAGTTGAACACTCTCAAGGAAGCGTGCATTGTAAATATATTAATGAAACGAAATATCAAATTATCATTTGGAGGAAGAGGGGGAATGCAATTGAATGGACGGGTATTACTTATCTACTGCAAGAAGGGAATGAGCTATTTTGTAGATTAATTTAGAACTACACGATGTATGGAAAAACACTCCTCTTTCCTTACAAATATTTATTTTATGATAATAGGAAAAAATGGTATTGGAAAAATGTGTACGAAAAAATGGTTTTAAAAGATGATAATAATTACAGACAGAAAAAATTGTCAAATATATGATGGTCAAGTATTTGAATGGTTTACAAAACAATGTAGTCTAAACATTATATCTAGTCTTATTTAGTAATGTAAAAACGAATCGTCTGTATTTATAATTATTAGGCCAATATTTATTTGTGTTCCAATACTTGCCTATCCATGTATTTAACTATTTTTTCAAGACCTTTTTTCCTAGATGATATATCCAGATACTTTATTTTATATTAATACCTTAAATATATTTGATTGGCAAACCTTCACCGTTTTGGAATATCATGTTACTCCTAGATAAATATTTAGATAATTAACTGATTTTATAATGTTGGTGATTATTTGAACCATATCAGTTAATTTATTCTAATTAGATTTCCTCTAGACTGGCCGTGGTATCGATACAAGACAGGAAGCTTTACCTTAGTCCGAGGTCGGCAACCCCAAAATGTTGAAAGAGCCATAACGGATTTAGAAAAATTAAAAAATATGTCTGGAGCCGAGAAAAAAAAATATTCCTTATATCACTTTCATACGGTGCACATTTTGGTCCTATATTTTTCCTATCCATCTTTTCCCCCATTGTCTAACGTTTTTGGAAAAGTTTCAGGGAGCCACAATGGCAGCTCTAAAGAGCGCATGAGGCTCTAGAGCCGCGGGTTGCCGACTCCTGCCTTAGTCAATAGCTCTTCTGGTAAATGGCACACCACTGGTTAAAGGATGTCGTCTGATCATCATAATTGGGTCTTAAAGATCATTTTCTCTAAATTACCTTCGAAAAAACAACAACTTATGAACCTTTTTCTTTCTATATCATTATTGAATGATTGAATTTTAAACAATCGTTCTATAATATTTTTATGGCATTTCATTCATGTAACATTCATTTCTGTACTTCCCCTATTTCTAAAAAGCTATCATCAGATTCATATGTAGCCCAAATTTTTGTTGATTAGCTCGAACGTCTTGTACATATATTTGTAATTAAGAATAAATGATGTATGTCTGTTATATAGCTTCGAAGAAGCTAAAAAATCCCATTTCAAGTGTATAGTATCTTTGCTCCTATTAGTTTTTCCCATTCTTAGTTTATAAGCGAAATGCCTTTTATTCTATGAGTCAATCGTTTTTTTATTGAAATTCGTTAAACTCTACCTTATCAATTTTATTATTATACAAACTAATTATGGAAAGTAGTATCCCTAAGAAAATATAGCAAATAATCAAGGCCTATTACTGATAATACTTCCGTTTGCATGAATAAATCGTGCCAAACTATTGTAAGGATCTCAAATATATGGATAAGTTATGTCTATCTTTAATAAAGTACGTTATAAAAAACACCCATCAAAAAGACTACGTCATAATTAACAACACCTATATTGTGATGTTATAATTTGTTCTTCGTTAAAATCTTATCACGTTTTCTATTGTTATTTGAACCGGGGCAATATTACAACCAGATGACGCATAATATCTTATGGAATACCATAGCACAGATCAAGGTCTGTATAATACCAAAAGTCAGTAGTTTCCTTTAAAATGCATTTTATACAAAAGTGTCGTTAAGGAAAAATTCCTACTATCAATAATACCCACAAAAAAAATGCTTTATCAGATTTTCTTTGTGGATAAGTTTTACATATAAATATTCCTAAAACCAATATATATATTTATAGATTGATAGAGAGATTGATAGATAGATAGATAAAATCGTTTCTCCAGTGACGTCATTGAGTAGTCACACTCCTATATGTTTGTTTTTGTATTGCCCAGACCTTATATATACAGACCTTGGCACAGATCACCAGTTCTTTCAAAAATTGTGATTATTTAAAGGGATTATGATATCGGCTGCAGACAAAAATACAACTTATCCTCTGAGGATTCTGTTTGAACTCTTTCTGCAGAAAAACTTCTTTATCGCACTTAATTTTTTACGCCAGATTACAAAAAAAACTACATATATGGTCTTTAGCGAGAATCACCTTTATTTATATTTTTGCGTTGCAGTCTATTTTAATTGTCGTTTTTCTTCTCCGAAAAAATAATTTTAGTCAAACATTCCAAAGTATGCAAAAATATTTTAATATTTTGTATCTATTCAATTTGTACAATTAATATCGTCATACATTAATTTCTATTCCTATATTTATTATTGTAATTTTATTTTTATACCAGTTCGTTTATCATGTAAATAAATAAAATGAGACATTTACATAAAAACCCAAAGCAAATGCGTTATAAGAACATAAATAACAATTTAGAAACAAAACTAACATTGTTTTACAATATATATTTATAAAAATATAGAGTTTCACACAATAGGTATATATTCCGAAGCTTTAATAAAATAATAGTGTGGACGACTGTTTTTTATTGACACAAAACAGCGATGTTTTATTAAACAATTCCTGAAAACATTTATAAACATGCTAATATATTAAATCAGTTAGTTATATCTTTTGATACGTATGTTTGAATGAAATTAACATATTAAATAGTGCATGTATCCTATACATTATGTCACTTTGAGTATATTTGACTATATTTTATTGTAAAAATTGTGCTAGGTTATAGGGTGATAATATTGAGAATGTCCGAAGTGACTACAATGTTAAAAATACTACAAATCGAATGAAAGGTAATGTATATGGCTGATCAAATAATAGCTGGCATTAAAATGGACAGAAAAATATGTGCCTTTTTTAAAATTGAGACTACGAAGCAATAAACATAGCAATATGTATTTAACTTCTCCTAACTAAACATTTTATAAGGTTTTTATAAGTTTGAGGGACTTCTTTGAATGCTATAAGCTTATGAATTTCCAAAAGGATATATTGATTCTGTATGGCCAAATAGGCTACAGAATATTCTATTGCGTAAATACAACCAAACCTGAAGTATTTTGAATATTAACAATTGCCGACTCCAAAATGTCGATCTAAAAGTACGGCTTTTTATTAAAGCAAGAAATAAAATCAAAGAAGCTAATACCAAGGAATATTTAAAAAAACTTTGCAGTCTTAGTAGATCTTTTGGTAATTGTATATCCTTTGACAATATATATTTCTTATTTTATGTATCAAAGCAAGATATATTATAAGTTTGGTTTCTTTTAACTCTGTGTATTATCAAGCAATTGTTCAGTATACATAAAAAAGTTATAACTGTTTTTTGATATGTAGACATACAAATAGATTCGGACATCTCTAAAATGCTGATTATCTATAAATAGTATACATATATTTACCAAAAAATACTTAGCTTCATTACAAATATTTGCTAATCATGTAGCTAAATTATCTCCAATCTTGATATGATATTTTCAGACATGACATAAGAATGATACAAATATATATAGCTATTACTTCATTCAGTAGAAAACGATTTCCACGCCTTTTTCAAATAAAACCATTTTTTGGAGATCACATTTTCTACGACGGTTATTATTTCAGATTTTATCTATGGGTTTCATAATTTAAATCCTTTCATATTTTTATGTATTTTCAAAATTTCTGTTTCGCTCACAAAGGTAAATCAAGGCCTATTCATTCTTTGTCGTGAATATTGATCTATAAAAATACACGTCTCCATTTGGTCCCTTTATCTGTCGCTTATAAACTCATGCATTTGTGTTATTCTACTCACCAAGTTGTTACTTTAAATGTCCTTTATTTTTGAATTCATTTTATTGTAAACGTCCACTTGGAAGAAATTTCAAACCTTTTTATATATAATAATAGTTTAGGATTAAATTTTTGTCTATGTATTTATAAATTCATTAGTTATGGAATATAGTTTTTCCACAAGAAATAAATGTATGCAAAGTTGAAGTCAGACGTAGGGGTCAAAGGATGCAAGTAACTGTCTTTGAGTAGTTCTTTGTATTTCAAATACAATGTACAAAAACATTCACATGCATAAAAATACAATAAATGTAATCTAGCTGTAGGGATTTAGTTCCTCCAGGAGGGAAAACTCCAGGTTAAAAAAAAAACATTTTGTATGGAAATTCAGAGGAGTTAGTTCTCACTGCATAAATAATTCGGTGGATGTGGCATATTATTTCCTCAATGTTCTAGTGGTTGGGACATTGCGAGTAGAGAAGATGAGCCAATCAGTTCTAGAGAGCTTGGCATCGAACGCTTGAGGAATATTGGTTCATGAAGAAGAATTTCTTCCTCGTTTTCAGTCTTAAGTTGAAGTCTATGGACTCGGAAAGGCCAAGTAAAGGGATAACTGATTCCATAATATTTCCTCCAATGGTTCCCAGGCAAGATAACGCTCGAAATGGGAGAACGGTGGTAGTAACATAGTATATAAATATCAAAGTTTGCGACTATCCTATCATGATAATAGGGCTTTGAATAATATTGTTAAATAAATAATTTACTCATTCAAACATTATTTATATATATATTCAAATGGACACAAGTCCATCACATCAATTAGCAACAAAACATTTCTAATAAATATTATTTGAGTATAGATATAATAAATTTATCCCCACAATATGGTCATAGCTTAAGAGCCCAGAAGGAAGGATGGTTTAAGGCATTAGATGTTTTAAAATAAGAAGAAAGAGAAGAGGGAAATGAAAAGTTTTGCAAATCAAGTATTTTCAAATATTTTATATCACAATGTTTTATATTCAAATATAAATGTATATATATAATTAACAAAACAAATTATGAATAAATATATATTTTGTTACATATTAATTGCGTAATTGTATACCATTGTCAGCTGACTAAGTATAAAAAGAAAAAAATAAGTTTTTTTCAAATTATTCGAGGCTCTTTTGGGTTAAATACATTGAACGATGGGTTTTTTTTCATAAAAACATTGATGGAATAAAAGAAGAGTGAATTATTGCATAATACAGTTGGTATTATGCAATAAAGCATCACTTCACTTGCAGTTGTTGAGGTGTCAGCATCAACCCAGATACAGCAGTATCATGTCTTAAGATCACAAATTGTCTCTTCTCGTGGGCCTATTTAATGTACTTTACGAAATCCTTTGTATGGATTTCAAATATCATCTATTAATATGATTTAATAAGCAACTACTTATACTCAGGAAAAATAATGAGTGTTTATTTTGTTGCATCATATATGACGATAAATGGCTCATGTCTCTGACTATTGGACAAAAGAAAGTGTGTTTCCAACTCAAGTTTTTTGTTTATTGATAGGTTTGCAAGTTAAATAATATTTTTGTTACGCCTACTTTTTGTGTACAACTCATAGAGATATAAAGATATAGAGAGCTTATTGGATTCTTCAGAGAAATACGTCATTGTGTCAAGAATACAGCTGAACAACGATGTTTCTCTGCTATTGGAGGATATAATATTCAGAGAAATACGTATTTGTGTCCTGAATACAGCTGAACGATGTTTTTCTGCTAATTGGAGGGAATAAGCTCTCTATATGTAAGAGTAGTTAACCATAGATTATAAAGATATAAGCATTAGACTAAACTTCCAATAATCTCGCTTTGTGATTGTTTAGATCTTTATGAAAATCATCAAATGAACTATTTGGGCAATATCTAACAAATAACTGAATTGTATTGATAGACCTGATGTATGCTATAAAACTCTATCTATTCAAACAGATATCATTATTAGCATTCATTTCTACTGTTGTCTATGAGCGAGCTATTTTTTTACTCAAATATTACATCAGTTAGGCGTCATTGGAGTTAATGCTTTAAATATCACGTCCTCTCAGTGCAGGTGCCAATCGTTTACAAGGATCAAATATATATATATATATATTATTTTAATAAACGTCTTGGATTACACTATGTAACAAAATTAAGGTCTTTTTTGTCCCCGGGCTGAAATTCCTAATTTGAGTCCCATTTTTGTACGTGCATTCCAAAATGCCACTCAAAATATCGTCCGAAAAAAGCTTGGCTTTATGGCCTTTTTGAAAAATCATGATTTTCATAATTCTAATAAGGTTCACGCCCAGTTATATTCTGCAAAGTAAGAATACTCACAAATGTCATGAATATTTATGTTTCTAATATGTCAATACAATTCAATCAGTTTTTATAATTTCAATATCTCTCGTACTATTCGAAAAAATAGGCTTATATTTCAAAAAGCTGATCATTTTTTGGTGTTCTATTTAAGCGGCTATATTTTTTTTGTTTCAATTTTATTGACTATAATTAATATATAATATATTTGTCGTATATGTCAATGCATTTCTGAACAGTTTTTATAATTTCAATATCTGGGATGAAAGTAAAGAAAATATCATTTAGTATGACAAGTATTGTTCAAATTATATAAAATCATAAGGTTCGTTACCTAAATTGTGATTTGTTACGCAGAAAAAAACCATGTTGCCTTTTTATTTGCAAGTTCCTTATAGAATTCTCTAAGAATTTAATAATAATCTAAATCCCATTTTCCAAATCACAGTAACTTTCCAAATATTCAAATTATTTAAGGAGCTTGCAAAAAAAAAGACAAACATGTTTGTTTTTCTTCGTAACAAATCACAATAATAGGTAACGCAACCTTATGATTTGTTATTATATAATTGGAACAGTACTTGTTCATACTAAATTGATATTTTCTTTACTTTCATCCAGATATCAAAATTATAAAAACTGTTCTGAAATGCTTGAAATATACAACAAATATATTATATATTAATTATAGTCAATAAATTTGAAACAAAAAAATATAGCCCGCTTTAATAGAACACTAAAAATTATCAACTTTTTGAAATATAAAGCCTATTTTTTCGAATCGAACGAAAGATATTGAAATTATAAAAACTGATTTGAAATGCATTTACATACTAGAATAATAAAAAACTTCTGACATTTGTGGTTATTTGTACTTTGCACGAAGATAACTGGGCTTGAACCATTAAAATGATGAAAAATTCAGATTTTCAAAAAAGGCCATACAGTCCAAGCCTTTTTTAGGACGATATTTGAGTGGCATTTTTGGAACCTACGTAAAAAATGGGACTCAAATAGGAATTTCAGCCCAGGGGCAAAATCCTGTTACATAGTGTTATTAGTTAATCATCAATAAAAAGGGATTTGCATAACCGTTTTTTTAAACCAATCTTTTAATACTCCTGAGCTTTATTTTCCTATTGTTAAATGCTCACGGGAAGATTCTTTTTTTTCCTTGTAAGTATTTCCTCCCAAGGGATGATAGTCCATTTGATTCTGTAATTAGAGAGCATTAAAAAATGCTTGCTTAGAGAATCTTCCTAATTATTCATTGTGTTTATATGTGTGTGTGTTTTTTTATGACCAAACAGTATAATTATGTTAAGAGCTCTTCCGTCCTCCACCCGTACATATTATTATGTTAGTAGTGGAGCTGCTGTAATGATTTACCCACAGGGATTATAAGGACTTATTAATCCGCTTGCTTGTGCTCATTTTGACGTTGAAGTTTTATATTAGTATTATTTATTTCTTCTTCTTCGTGTTTTCTCCATTGTTAAAAGAGGGGAATTACGGACTAAGGAGAAAGTAGCGAGGGGGAGGAGGGATTTCTGCTAGCTAGTATATAGGACTCCTTTTTTAAAATTAAGCTTTATACAAAATAAAGTCCTTTCCAGAGAAAGAGTAGTATTTCACTTAGATAATATACGAAACAGATTACAAAATGAACGTTATAAATTAATTGCATGAACCATGGTCCTCTATTAATACCATACATCTACCGACCTCTATAATATCTGAATATTTATCGAAGGAGAGAGAAAAAAGGGGTGCGATAGCCGTGCGTGTTAAGGCATGTTCAACTCTCAATGTTGGGGGCGCAGGTCGAATCTCGAGAGGGGATTGTCATTTTGGTCTACCTCATTGATAAGATGTTAGGTCCGATAGACTAATCTTAACGCAATAATGCTTATTATATCCAGTCAGATGCAATTCTATCAAACCTATAGGCAAAAAACTACCTTTGTAAAATGCCTGCTGGCTTTGCTGAATTATTTTTTAGAAAAGCTGGGCTACTGATAAATAATCGGTATTTCGGTACATCAGTGCTTCCTGCAAGTACTTTTTTCTACCGATTCTGATCATTTTAAACCGAATATTGCATGATTATGCAGTAGATTTTTAACAAATCTGGATTTTCCCCAATTCTCCTCCTTAGGGACCTCCCTTCAATCGACGATTTGAGTTTCCAGCTCAAAAAGTGAGCTGTGATAAAACTACCTTCAGCACATTTTTCTATCTGTGAGTTTCTCTTATTTGGCATCCTTTTAGCCAATGAAATGCCACGGATTTATACTCGTACATCATCAACAGCGATAATCATCTGCTTATAATTGTTCATGGCCGCATAATCTAAAAGGGGGGTTTCATATTCATAATACAAATAAAAATTTATAGAGATTGGATAAGATACTGATGAGCATTTGCATAGTTGAAAGAGACTACAAGCGATCACATTTCTCTACGAAATCTTAAACAAAATATTATTTTACCGAAAACCCTTATCATAGCACTTCTTCCATAGTAATAATATATTAGTGTAGTAACTGAAGAAGCATCTAGCATTATTCATCGATCTATCGATAATGATTTTGACACATTATATTATTACATTGAAATTTTCACAACCTCAGGAGCAAACCACGTTATTTAGTATTTAGGGAATAGAGGAATAATTTATTGTATATTGAAATAAGTTGATATTAATACAACTTCCATAGACCTGGATAATTTTTTTTTAATAAATCATTTTAAAAAACTAAACGTTCTTGAGCCGGTGTACAACTCCGCCTATTCTTAATCACTATGATTCTTGTGGCCAGATTGGTATTACATGATTGATTTGCTCATATTCATGCATATAATGAAAAACCGTCCAACAAGGGAAGCTTGAGTTGATGGATGCAAATGCACCAAAACTTTATCTTAAGCCCGTTAGTATTTGCAAAGAGTAATAACCATCTTTGGTAATATATGTATTAGCATAAATAAGCTTACAATTAACAAATCAAAATATTGTTTTAAGTCAAAATTATAAATTATTTTTTTTGGCCAAACTATCTTAAACAGGCATTTGATCATGACAATATGTGTAGGTATGGAACTATCATGGACCCGTCCGGCCATTATTAAATGTCGCCTAATATAATGGTTTCAAAATGGACAAAATTAATCAAAGAAAAAAACAAGCAAAACTATAAAACACACAAGTACAACATATTAAAAATCACATAAAAGAATCAATATAAAAAGAATTTTAAGAATACTAAACTTTGGTATGTAATTTAACTTTGGGTAAAATTGTTGGCGACGTCAGAGTCTTCCGACAATATCTTCTCAATATGATTTGTTACACTTTTAGTATGATGGCGTTGACTTTTGATTCCTCTTCTCCGTAGTAGAAAGCTAAAAAAACCTTCCCTTACGGTATCCGCTCCCTATTTATCCTTGAGAGTTTTCCTAGACAATTACAAATTCGCAAAGCGAAGTGCACTCCAATATATGTGCATTTGTGCAGAGCGACATTACGCTCGGCCTTGAAAGAACTGTCTCGCACCTCTAGAGTTACGAGAGGAGATGATATTTCAACCATTTTTTCTGACGCGGAAGATACTTGCTTATAATCGATTGTATGCTACCCCGTGTTTCCTCTTTAATTCTTCTTCTTTTTAAATAGTTTTTAAACGGATTCAATGCATCGGTTTTAAAGTGTTTTATGTCAGCCTGTTAGAGCGTCTGATGCTTTCATTTTAAAGGTATTCAGGGTTCTGGATCCCAGCTATCTTTGTCCGAGGATTTGCTTTACAGCTTTTCTCCGTCATCTTTCGATAAGTGAGGTCGACCAACACAAATTAGATGCTATTGTCATCATATACTAGAAAATGGTATATTATTTAATATATATACCGTATGCGGTTACAGACCTTTAAACAAACCCATTTCAAAGCTGTCGAGCTAACTAGAACATAGAACAATCTTTAAGAAATAGGAGAAACCAAAAAGATACTGAAAGGTTAAAAGAGTTCACCAATCACTTATCCAGACTCTTCAACACCATCAAATTCCAAGATATTTAAGGGTGGGAATTTCTCTTTGAAGAACAATTATAATTATCAAACCTACAAAAAAACCCCGAAGGATTATAAAAGCAAAAAGTAACA
>CP045899.1:10359557-10373134 GCA_013387185.1 Caligus rogercresseyi
GATCATGTAATTTAAAAGCTTTCTAAAAAATGTTGACTAATCATTTTCCTAGAAAATCAAGCCGTGCCCTCTTAATAAAAGCTAATTTCAATTCATTAATCTGGATAATAATCTATATTTATTCCATGATGACTGGTTGATCATAGGAGTTTATATATATATAATTGAATTGATATCATATCAAAATAAAATATCCCTAATGATATCTCAAATACTTATGCTTTAATATCTAAAATGCCCTTCATATTTTATATTGACAATCATTAATCCATGAGAGAGATAATGAATTTACTGACGTAGTATTTATTTTATTCATATATAAGAAATATTCAATATCCAAATAATAATTCAACTTGTCATTGTCCTGGGACCCTGTCGTTTCCTGATATAATATATATATATATATATATATATAATATATATAATATATGCGTGTTCAAAAAGTTGATTTTGTAATTATATCGCTCCTGAAAATATATTGTACTTAATTTATTTTAGCAGTCAATATCCCACAAACTAATAATTAATATAATTAAACAATAAAGTGGGAAATTTTTTAAATTGGAATAGTAATAAATGTCTTGTGTCTTAGATTAAACACCATTGACTCAGACGCAAATGTGCAAGATGATTCGCTCATCAACGGAAATCCTAGATCAAACATTATGTTCTTTAATCACATCTCGGAAAGCCAATTTAATTTTAATTGAGCAGCTCTTTGGTCAAATAGAAGATTTTTTCTAATAAATATATATTTCATAATTTGCTTCCATTTATCTATAAGGTTGCCAAAGAGGAACTTTTTCCTCAACGTGATTGGTTAAAAATCAACATATCAGTTGTGAGATAAAGAATCACTTTACTCACGGCTGTTGATGTGTCAACATTAATCTTCCAGGGATAAGAATATATAGCCAAGGAACATCAGTTGTCTTTTGCTATGGGACTCGATCCATGCAGTTTACGAATCCTTTGTATGGACCTCTTCATTCAATCACCTATATTGTGTTAATATAGCAAATGTAGAAAAAGAAAATTAAGTTACCACCTAAAGTCATGTTTATTGATGAGTTTCTTAATATGGCACAACAAATAGTTTTTTTTTGTATACATATATTATTAAACATAGGCATTATTGCTGTTGAGTGCATATATGGCCAAGCATGTACTGATTTGAAAGTCTAACAATAATATACTGGCTGGTGAGATGAAACTTACTGTGTAGGAAGCCTATCCTCATGACTCATACTAAGCGGAAAAAAGTCTTGTAGCATACTATTGTATATATATTCAATTCATATGATTCCCGACTGCCTTTAAAATCCTATATATATATATATAGATATTATATATATTTTTATATAATATAATATATACGTTTCCTGATATAGATTTGCTTACAGGATAACACGATTTTATTTTGTTCATATTGTTCGTTTAAAAACCAAAAAATTATATATAATTACTTTATTATTTTTTTTGTAATATTTTAATATTGCATAATTTTATCACATTAAAAAAACTATGTCACACAATTGGTATGCTCATGAATTTATAAGTTTGATTTGTATACGTCAACCACCACTAAATTATTTTTCAAACAGTTTATCAATAAATAATAGATACATACCTTGACACACAAATATATTCCACTTTACATATAAAATTACACCTCCACTATTCCTAAATGGACTTGATTATTTTAGTCCTTTAATTTACTATAGGATACAAAGGAATTCGTGATGATTGACTTTAGTTCCAACTAATAGTGTGGGCTGTTACAAACTTCAACAATATTCTAATTTACTCAAGTCTCCCAATAACAATTGTAAGCCATTTTAGTTAAGTGTCTTTTCCTTTTTTTTGTTCAAAAAAGATTTTTGTTTTGTTACGGATGACACATTTGAATACTTATAAAATTGTTTACAAAAATAAGTTTGACTTTTTAAAGAAAAGTACATTTTATCGTCATTCTATTCTCGCATTACCACATGGTTGAAATATTTTAAATAAATTGGTGTAATACTGCATTGGTTTTAAATATTATATCTTTACACACTGGCTTTCTTACTAGGATTATACTATATATTTAGTTGACAGAAACATAATCAAAAACATTTTTCTCAATAATTATACAATCATCTATTTCTGATTGTCATTTCAAAGTTGAATTTTCATGAAAGACGATTTTTCATTTTGGTATTTTTTATTTTGTGATAACCTCGACAATAAAATCTTTAGAGACATAATATACAACTATCTAAGGGATCAACCTTATTATTGTGCGTAAACCTCCTTCAGAGTTTAGTATTAGCTAAAATAATTTAAACCTCAATTACGGGTCATTCATAGATATCTGTCTATGGAAAATCACTTGATAAAAAAATTGAACATGAATTCAATTTGATATTATTCAGCATGATTAAAAATATATTCCCTTAGAATATGACTCACTCAGAAAGAAGATATTAGGATATTTACATATATTCATTTTTTGTTTTAATGATGGGGCATTCTTTTATATGGAAAGACAGTTTTGAATAACTAAATTGTATTATCCTCCTTAGTCATCACTGACTCATATTTTGATATCTACCAGGAAGTGTTGGGGCTTATTCAATAATACAGTTTAAAAATATTAAAAGATACTACTTAGGAAAGTTGGGATCTGATTAAATTGCAAGAACACACGGACAAAAACATTGATATGTAATATCATTAAAAAGAAAAATTTAATGCAAAATTTTATTGGTTTTTAAGGAAGTACTTTTATAATCCGCTGTTATGAATTAAAAAGGCTGTAAATAATGCTAAAGACTAATCAAATAAATGCAATAAAAAACCTTCTTTTTTTTTTGCCTTAATGGTTTGACAGAATTGCATCCAATTTGAACACGCCTTAACACGCACGGCTATCGAGCTCCCTTAAGCCTCCATGAACTTCATAACTCTTTACAAGCAAATTATTTTGTGAAGACGACAAATGTTGAGTATATATAGTTTACTAAAATTGAATTGATTAGATCCTTACAACCTGAACTTCCTCATATTCATTCTTGATTGGACTAATTTCATACGTTTTTTGAGACTGTGATCTTGTAAAATATTCATAATTATATTTTTGTTTAAATAACAATGATATTGCTACTTGCGTTATATTAATTTTATGTTCAATGGCAGCCATGAGAATTATATAGAAGTTATATCATTATCTTATATATTGCTCAGTACCTTCGGAATTTTGACTAGGAAAGATGATTTCTAACCAGACTTGTGATTTATCGTTCATTTGTTGTCGTTTGCGAACGATGAACGACAAGTTTTTGACGAACAACGAACGATAAGGAAATTCCTTATCGTTCGTCGTTCGTTTTTGGCGCCAAAAAAAGACAAAGATTTTTAATTTTCATTTCCTTTCTAAAAAAACGTCAGCACTTTTTTCGAAATTTCTTTATAAAAAAAACGTCGTCAATTTTTTTCAGAATGTCGAACGACAAAACGAACGATTAAATTTAAAATTAACGATGAACAACGAACGATAACTTTTGGCGAACGACAAACGAACGACGTACGACATCCAAACAAGTCTGTTTCTCAACCTATTTCCAGGGTAAAAGAACTCAAAGTCAACCATCTTTAACTAAGGGACAACATCTGATATATATGCAAAAAGGTCCCCTGATGACATGAGGCTCTGGCATATTATATGAACAATAAGTACATTACAAAAATCAACAATATTTATTGTCTGTTTTTACAACATTTTTCTGTTGCTATGAGATGTCATTTACTTTTAAAAATATATGTATTTTAATCTTAAATATTTATTAATTAATTACTAATATTTTTTTAATCTTCATGCTATATTATCGATTTTAAAATGTAATGGTATATTGAATAAAGTTTTTTGTTACTCCTTTATTGTTTAGATAATAATATAAAATATATAAAATATTATATAAGTAAAATTATAGTTTAATAAAATATTGTCCAAAAAATTTGAACATTTGAATCACAAAGTTCATTTTGGACGTTGTTTAAACTGTTTATAAATACAATAATAATATAGTTTATAAAGCTTGCCTTCGGGCTATGAAAAAATCCACAAAAAGTTTATTTATACCGATAGGATAATATATATTTTGATATGGTACTGTATCTATTTCTGTCTAGAAAAGTGCATTCAATAAGAAATAACAAATTTTTCAAATATTAATGTGTTAATTGTATCTTTTCTAATGCTTCAAACATTTCCACATATTTTAAAGATGAAATAAGTCTAATTTTATTTGCTTTTGCATGACTACTTTTTAATTACACCTAATATTGATTTATTAAGTGTATCTTTTCTAATGCTTCAAACATTTCCACAAATTTTAAAGATAAAATAAGTCTAATTTTATTTACTTTTGCTGACCTCCTTTAATGTCCACTAGGCAGAAGAAAAAATGTTTGAGATACCTTGTAAAAATAAATAATATATTAAAATCCTTGCGAAATGAGTGAAAAGTCGTCTATTCTTTATATTAATATCGGGACATTTTGCAAATATGAAGTATAGGAAAATATACTATATTTATAAGGAATATTTTAATAAGCAATCAGTATTAATCAGAGTATCTTCCATTAAATAACTTACGGTAATTATATATTTTATAAAATATGTCAAATTGCATCTTTTTCATATTATGAATGCTCAAATGATGTATTTTAGATTTTTGGACTCACTTTTTATTATACCCCTTGAAAGGACGTTTTGGTGGGAATAAATCCAAGCGATAAATCTGCATTATGTGTGGGTTTGGACAATATTTTCTTAATAAAACAACAATGTCCTACTTTTGCATATGGTATTCTTGTCCATATAGATCCTGATTTTTATATAATTTATTGCATTGTTGCATGAAAAACCACCTACTCAATACAACTTTAATAATAAGTTTGCAATATTTTGTCTTTTATGTTTTTTGTGGTTGATGTGTCTCGAGGTGAACTCACTTTTCAATACTCAAGTTTTTATTTCATGAGAAGGATAATGTTTACTCGAAATCTTCAATAAAAACACGACTATTTCCCTTGACCCGGGGAAAACTCATCATTCCTAGGAAAACTTATTGATCGCGAAAAAAATATCATTTAGGAAACATTCGTATCTTTATTGTCAAATAAAGAACTTACAAAAGCATTTATTCTTTAAATGATTAGTAACTAAAGGCATATATACACTCAGAGAGTGCAAACCTCCGCCGTCGAGCCTTCCGGCGGATTTTCACGACTGGGAGGTCGTAGAGACGGGAGGGTTCCCCTAACGGAAATCCGAGAGGAAGACGCTCACCCATTTCACAGCAAAACGACATCTCTTGGCAGAGTCGGCTAACTGAAATTTAGTAGTATTTAGCTCATTTGGCGCCTTAATTCTGCACTCAGAGATAAAATTTAATCACTTCTTCCTTTTCGCACTTCCCAACAACTCCACAAAATTTTATCCAATCCGTTCAGTACTTTTTGAGTTATTTGTGACAACCAACAAACCAACAAACTAACAAACCAACAAACGCCAGTGAAAACAATACCTCCTTCGGCGGAGGTATGAGAGGGTCTTATTATAATTTTTGTGTAATTATTGTCCTACTGTATTGTTTTAAACGAACTGTTCACTACTCATCAAGAATGATATAGTATTTGGGATTTTTTAATCGAATAGTCCTCATGTGTTTAAAGTGTAGATTTAGACCTTTAAGTCTCTTACATTTGAGTACAATTATTTTTTTACCTCCGCCGAAGGAGGTATTGTTTTCACTGGCGTTTGTTGGCAGTTGTTTGTTATTTGTTGTTTTGTTGGTTTGTTGGTTTGTCAGCAGGATAACTCAAAAAGTACTGAACGGATTTGGATGAAAATTTTGGGGAGTTGTTGGAATGCGAAAAGGAAGACGTGATTAAATTTTGGCATCTCTGATTGCAGAATTAAGGCGCAAATGAGCTAAATACTACTAATTTGCCAAGTTAGCCTATCTGCCAATAGATGTCGTTTTGCTGTGAATTGGGTGCCGGGAGCGTCTTCCTCTCGGAATTTCCGTCTAGGGGAACCCTCCCCGTCTCTCTACGCCTCCCCATTCGTGAAAAAATCCGCCTCGGAAGGCTCATGACGGCGGAGGTTTGCACTCTCTGAGTGTATATATGCCTCTAGTTTTAATTGCTTTTCATATATAAGTTAATATATTCCTTCATTTCTCAAACAATTGCCTTTAAACCAGGAAACGACCAGGACACTTTTTTTTTCGCCGGTACCCGGGCCGGGACTTTTTTAGAAAACATTTTAAAATATTTTTTTAATTTTAAAATTATATTCTAAAAACTTCATCACTTACGGAATGACGAATGAACGAAAATTTCCGGCCCGGTGATTTGTAGACACCAGGCCGGGCCGGGACGTTCAAAAACAGGCGGACCCGGGCCGGTACCCGGTCGTTTCCTGCTTTAAACGTTTTGATTGACTCCAACTAGCCTCATAAGCCAACGGCCCTCTACCAGATCTGAAATTCGTTAAAAAAATCTACCGCCAATATAAGTAATCGTTAGTAAACTGGTTCCTACTGGTAATTTGTTAAACCTATCAATTAAGGCGGTTGCAGTAAATTTCACGATTCTGAAAAATTAAAATAGAGTCAACAAGGGAGGAAGAGAAAAAAATCTTGATCTTAAACCGAAGAAATCCCTTTTCAAACTATAAAATCGATAATGATATCGTAGAAAAAATATACTGTCGTTATTATCATGTACTAAATATCATTCGGCAGTCCCCGTTCTGCTCTTTACGGATACCTTTCTTTTCCTTTGACATTTTGCTAAAAACATATTAAAATTCGAGGATTACACAAAACTACGCCAGCAGAAACTGTTTTCCACATGTTTTAAAGAAATTAATTACCCTTATATAGTTTTATGTGGGTTCGAACCACAGAGGTGAATAAATGCGTGAGGAAACGCATGCATTTTAAATGCATGCATATTTGTGGTTAAGCAATAAAAATACGTGTAAAGGTGTTTATATGAAGTCTGAAGAAAAAGTGCAGTGACTTTGTCTCAGGGACTCACCTTTAAGTCGTGCTTCCTTTGTACATACAAAGAATAAACAAAACAGATATAAGTCAATTTTATTCAACAAAAGTCACGACCTTTTCATTCTTGTATTTCCATGATATAAAGACAAGTATAATAACAACCTCATCATCATGTAATGGGAGCACGGCTCCACCTTCGTTTTATTTATGCAGATACACGTATTATAAATGCTTTTAAATCTATCATAATTACCCTCCGTTATATAAACCATATTTCAGGATATGATATTATATTTCATATAAATATCTCTTGTACTGCCACAATCTTCATTTGCCGTATATATTTCAAAGAAGCAATTGCTTTTTTTATTTTGAGTAATATTATATTTTCGTTTCATAATAATACTTGAAGGAAGCATCCTGATTTAACTTATATCTAATATGTATTAGTAATATAATAATACGTATAATATAGAGATATCTCGATCACGTCGGAATTGCAAAAAGATATCGGCTTTGTCCGATATCTTTTTTAATTATAAATATAATAATGTGTTTTTTCCGTTTTTAATATAAATATATCAGAAAGTTGAATTTCTCGAACAATTTCTGTTCATCGTTCATTAAAGTTGTCGCTCGTCAATGAAAGTGAAAGTGACGACGTTTTTTTTAGAAAGGAATGTTTTCCCATCAAAAGGATTAAAAAAGCACAACACAATTGGTCAGAGAAAAATACTTTTTTTTTTTGGAACCAGGACTACACATTCTTGAAGATATTTTGAATAAGTACCTTACAAGTTACCGTATGATTTTTTGTAAACGAACGACGAACGATAAGAATTTTTTTTTTCGTTCGTTTAAAAAAATAATACAGTTACTTGCAGGTTTGTACTTATTCAAAATATATTTATTGAGTTTTAGTTCCCATTTTAAGGCATTGCCAAAAATGTATCTGATCGGAAAATGATAAAATTGGTCGGAATTTTATCAGGAGCAAAAAAAGCGATCGGATCGGCAAATATCAGATCGGCCGATATTCGAATAAAATAATCGGAATCGGATCGGGAACAAAAAAACATGATCAGGACAACGCTAGTATAATATTTAATAATTACAATGTCAAACAACTGATTACATAAACGTATAGTATTTTTATTTTGCACTTGAGAGAACATATATTCCTAAACAAACACATCGAATATAAACTTATCAAGTTTCATAGAAATTTAATTGACAATTATATAACCAGTTGGTTGTATGCGGACATAACTTTATTATTTTTGTATTCCAAACATGCATTGGTTAATTAAAGTATTTTTTATTATCATTATATATATATATATATATATATACAGGAACGGAGTGGGAAGAACTTATGCACCGGGACAATTATGCCCTCGCCGGCCTTATACAGGCCCCAATATGCCATTGGGAGGCTGTCAACGGCCATTTATGTTTCTTGAGACCAGCGGCCCACCGGAATAATCCGGTACTCACTCTGGTCACTCCACCCCTGTATGTATATATATATATATATATATATATATATATATATATTATATATATATATATACTATTCATTCAATTAATATTCTAATAACGAATGATATATATATAAATATACATTATATATATATATATATAAATGTATATATATATAATCTGTGTGATTGTAACTTTTATATAAAAAATCTTATATTCCCTTTACCAAAAGTTTCTTAATTAACCTTAAATGGACTAAGTGTCACGCCACACGATCCACGTAGAAAATAAATATAATAGATGTCTTATATCAAGTGTCTTGTAAACAACCTTATTATGGCTTTGGGCGCGTGTTCTTCCTTCAAGAGTAATTAAGCTTGTCCTTCTTATCTTTTGATACTAAATGATGTGTAAGGAGGAGGATGCCCAATTTGTTTATTTTATCTAGGTATGATTGTGGTATAATTTTGTTGTAATATTGTAATCAAATATATTTATTATTATTTGTAAATGTTTTCGTAACATATGGGTCTCTTTTTATGTAGTTGAATATATAATATGGGGAAACAATATCACAAATTTGAGATTTTTTACTTTCATGATTTTTTTGCCATGAATCAAAATATTTTTAAGTATTGAGACAGCACCTTTTCGTATATATAATTTTAGTTATAAACTTAATCCTTCAGGAGCAAATACAATATTATTTCTATGGGTATGTCAAATTTTAAAAAAATATCTACTCGACATTATGCCATGCTTTGATACTTCTGCTGGTGGCTTGATTGGCCGAAATTATACCTTAAACTATATATGCCAAATTATTTTCGAACTAGAATCTCCATATTTTAAAATTAACATTTTATTTTTTCAAAAAGTCAATTAGAAGCAGTTTTTGCATTCTTATCAAGGATATAATGAAAATAAAGAAATATTGGTAGGATGTATTTCGTCAATATATTAGAGAAAGTATTTAACTACCCATGAGAAACCGTTAAACATGAGAAATGGTAAAAGGATTCAGCACTTACAAATAACTCATACATAAAAGTACAACATAGTCTTTTTAATATATTGATCACAATCGTATATAATGAATAAAATGGTAATGCTCGTTAACTGAAAATATTTATATCTTTTGTTTTTACTATGATTTTTTTAGTTTTTACCATCGACCAATGTAATAACTGCTTGTACAAATAGACTAATTAAAAGAAGGGAAGAGCAAGGTCGGAGTGTGCAGCTGATGATACAAAAAAGAGAAGGAAGGAATTATTTTTATCCCATGAGCAGTCAAATCTCAAAATACTGAGCCCTATGAAGAAAAAAATAGAAAAAAGTGATTCAATGGCAATATATCATAGATATATAAAATAAAGGAGAGCTTATTCCCTTCAATAGCAAGAAACAACGTTCAGCTGTCGCCTGTGCCCAAACTAAACAAATTAATGTGATCTACTTCATCGTAAGTCGATCATAGAGATAGAAAGACTTGTTTATTTGGGCACAATGACGTATTTTCTTTGAATAATCCAATAAGCTCTCCATGTCTTGATATATCTATGTAATAAATGAACACTTAAGTTTTTTTCATGACATCACTGTTATTTTATTATAAGATTCCCTTCTTCTATTTTATGATCTTGCAATGTGGATCATACTTTATTGTTTACTTTGTTTGCAGCCATTTAATTATATTATGACGTATTCAAAATGGTTGAATGTTTCTTCTCAGTTGAATATCCAGATATTAGTTAAGTTGGGGGTACGAATGTATGCGTTAATATGATTTCCTATGAGAGTAAACTACATTATAAAAGGCAATCAACGATTTATATTATAATTGGATTATATTCTAATGGCCCGTGGTTTTTACAAACGATCAACTTGCTTAAATAAGATGTTTTAGCTAGGAATTATGATACACGCTTAGATATCAAGCCAAACCACGCTTAGATATCTATAAGGCGTTTTAAACCTTCCTACTATATATTAATATCATTGCTGTTTGTTTGTTTAGCTCCTAGATCAGCCTCACCACACCCGGAACCTAATCCGGTATCAGCCGGAATAAACTGTCTAGGAGCTAACCTTTATTTTTAAATAAATTAAATTGATACAAAAGCAAAAAAGCGCTTAGAAATACTCCTCCATGATCTTTTTCCTTCTTTGCATCTCCCCGGCCAGTTCGTTCATCTCCATCCTCGTTCGGGGACACGCGCAGATTAGGTGGGTTTCATCGTCTTCCTCGCACAGTCGGCAAACCGGGGTAGGATACTTTCCATCTTGTAGAGGTGTGTGATTTATATCATATTTTAAGCTTTAAAATACCATGATAAGCATTAAAAATGAACCTACCAAAATAAATAACATCAGCTATATCATGCATGAACCCCCAAAAATACCTCTTCTTTATCTCTAATTTGATGAAGCCCATATCTTATGAAGCGCGTCGAGACAGCAGAAGAGGGGGGGGGGGGTAGAAGACCTCATAGAGGTGATAAATTATGAACTATGAGAATGTTCTTTATTCATTCTTTAAAAAAACTTTGATAGCATCGGAATCCTAACAAAGAGACGTTGAAATATCTAACCAGAGATTTTTGAAATGTATATGCTCTTGAGTTAAGTGTTAATTCTTATGAATGGATTAGGATTGAAGAAAAAGATTTAAAATGACATCATTCAAATTATTACATTAATATTCACTTTTTTTGTATAGAAATACCATAAATAATTATATTTTTGTCAAACAGTGAGAATGCATTGACAACATTGTGTTATGTATAAAATAATATGAAATAAACAAAACTCTTTATTGTGTAAAACAACATATTAGTGTCTAAATACTCTAAGAATCTTCTGGGGGATTATATATATATATTATAACAAAATGCACAAGAATAAGAAAATATTATTTTTTAACGTGATTGGTGAAAGAAGAAAAATGCACGTGGTTTTATGCAATAAAATATTACTTCGCACCCGGCAGGTGTTGAGGAATGAACATCAATAATTCAGAGATAAGATTC
The DNA here is from genome assembly GCA_013387185.1 of Caligus rogercresseyi. Lineage (NCBI taxonomy): Eukaryota > Metazoa > Arthropoda > Copepoda > Siphonostomatoida > Caligidae > Caligus > Caligus rogercresseyi. The sequence goes on from CP045899.1 coordinate 10,371,133, forward strand.
TTATCTTATCCTTACAAATTGTCTCTTCTTCAATGGCCTACATCCATGACGTCATTGGCGAATCCTTTGAATGGACTCCTCCACTTCCATCTAGTAATATTTATTTAATTAAGCAACTGTTTTATACTACATAATAAGCGAATATTTATTTTGTTGGCTTAGAGTTGCCGATAAATGGATCATCATTTTGACTATTGGACGTGGGAAAAAAATATCATATGAAAAAACCATGTTATGGATGAGTTTGTGAGAACAACATTTTTGTTATCTAGACTAAACAAAAGAAAGAAAAAAGCTGGATATGAATTATCTTAAATTGTAAATACATGTTATTAAAGCAATGAATAGAACGTAGGAATACCGTTATTCCTTAAGTAAATCTTAAGGAATAGAAAACGTAAGACATAGAGAACCTGTGACGTCATTAGAAGGGAGTACTTTTCATGCAAAAAGGATTTCTTTTTTGTCTGTTCCCAATACTTATTAATTGCCAAGTAGGGCAGCTGTTTCAAGTCGTTATACGTAAGCAAATAAGTCTACAAGTCGAGTAAATACGTCTTTCAGTCGAGCATATTTGTCTTCACTGTTGAGTATCCAGTTCTCAAACAGGTCAGGGGATCAATTGTGACTATTTTTTCAAGTAAAATGGTTATGGACACAGTCATAAGCGTAGGGGAGATGTTTGGTTGGGGGGGGGCAGCATTCAATTTGCCAGAATTTTAACAAGAACTGTTAAATTGGTTGAAAAATAATCGTATGAAGAAAGTTATGTAGATTAATGGTTTCTTTATTGTAACTACATACTATTCATTACATTATATTGATATGGTTTAATTAAAACCCCGGTTACTTATATAATTTCATATTTTTTTCTTCAACTGAAATGCCCGAATACCTCAACCAATTTGCCCGAATTTGAGAACTCATCCGAATTTGGGTGGCAGTGCCCCCTGTCTCCTACGCCTATGACACAATCCCTACGGGAAGTATAAATTCTCAGTAAAAGTATTTCCATTATCCGGATTATCGGTTGTAAAAGATAACTGAATTTCTATATAAACAGGCAAATAATTTTTAAGAGATAATCAACCGTTGTAGACAATTTCTGTAAGAAAAGGATAATGTTTCTCAATAGGAAGAATAACATTTATCTCAACTATCTAAATTTTTAGCTACAAAAAAAAATAAGAGACATAATATTACTTAATGTATTATTGTATTCAAATTGTATTTCATTCAAAAACTGTAGGCGTTATTTTTGATTGAATACATATTTATAACATACATTTTTTAGAAAAAGGCTTTATATTTCAACCATCTGAATAGTAAGCCCTTCCCTCTCACTCTAAGATTTTGAATTTAATCATACATACTAAATATATATTTACTGGTTCAGAAATATTTTGGCATTGAATCATTGAAATATTTCACTTTTTTATGAACTAATATTATGTATGTATATCCCCCTCACTACAAGTTACATGAAAATGTAAAAAGTAGTTAAAAAAATGCATGCAATTAAAATTATAAGGCCAGCTTTCTGGTTAAACCATTGTATAGGGTGGTTTTAAAACATTTTAAAGTTTGAAAATCATGGATGCGATTTTACTATCCAAAAATCAAAATTATTTGATAAATTTAAATTATTTTACTCTTATGAAAAAAAGGCAAGTATATATTCAACAGAGCAAAAGCGAAGGCACTCGTTCCAACGTCTTCAAACCAGTTATTTATCCTTCACCTCTCCCAAGAACGAAGTGGTTTGACCTTTTTCAATGGTAGATCCCTACCATCAAATACAATTCCAAAAGTGATAACGCCTTGGACGATAATTAGTCATCGAAAAGACAAAAATTTGCGTACTTTGCTGGAAACCTATAGATAAATAAAAGTATACAAATAGCATATATAAATCACTAGGACCGAGTGAATCATTTAAAGAGAGTGATTTACGATCCATTCACAGTCAACTCGATAATAAAATAAAGACATGATCGAATGA
>CP045899.1:10373234-10414410 GCA_013387185.1 Caligus rogercresseyi
TATATATTATATATATATATATCATTCCTACTACAGAAATTTATGAATGACACAATAAATGGCATTTTTGTGTTAAATACAGAAAAAAGTATCTTTAACCAAGTTTTCAAACTTTGTATTAAAGATGCTAGCGTAATTAATTGGTAGAGAAATAATTCGCACATATAAAAAATACTCTGAATGACATAAAAAATTATACATATTTTTCACACTAAAAGCAAGACCAGCATAATAAAGTTATTACTAATACAGTAGTAACTTCAATGGTGGAGATCTTAACACTAAACAAAAATCTTGTGCAATTATCATTGCAAAAATGGCTCTTAGCCTTGACCTTTCACCCCTCATATATTGAAGATACTGTGACTCAACGTTAATTACGTTAATATTCCGTCCTTTTCTGTAAGCAAATATTATATCACATCATATATTTTATGCTAGTTGAAATCAGAAGATTTAATCGTTTACAAATTCTCAAATGATCCATAGATTTCATCGTACAAATCGTAAAGTAAGATTTCACGCTCCAAAAATGGTTAACTTAACCTTTTGGACTTAGTAGGACTGATATAATTTTAATGTAAGCATCAACGAATAGTAAAAACTTTAAGATTTTGTATTTTTTGTAGGACGATGTCTTGTGTCTTTATCAGAGTCGATTGAACGAATATATCAATCTAAAGAGTTGAAAAAGGGATATATACAATATATCTTTTGAGTATTTAGTTTCTACGAAGCATATTATATATTACTATGAAAACTAGAATATATAAAATATCATGTTTGTATATTGTAAATTTATCAGCTCTATAGACCTTATTATAAGTATCTTGGGTATAATTGTAGTTTAGTAGAACTTAAATTATGTTTTCATGGCGTGTGCTGGATATCTGATCCGGATCTTTCCCCTAAATGATCCCTAAGAACTTTATTTTGAAAAATAACTTTATTATTCTTATTTGAGAGGTCTTGGAAGTGGAAAATAAATCATAATTAAGAGTTTTGTTGTATTTGAAGTCTCCAAAACAACAGTAGAGCTTCCCCAGGCTTTAGACTTTGCAATTCTTACTTCGCACCACCACTTGTTTTACTTGTATGGTCAAGCAAGATCATCCTCTCGGTTTTTAAATGAGCCACATCCTCTAAGGCCTATCTGATTGGGAGCTGTTGTAGTGTATTTTACTTGCATGATCAAGCGAGATCATCATCTCAGTGGGTTTTTATTTTATTTTCTTACTTATAGATTTAACACGTACAGCACCTTTCTACGAAGTCACGAAGAAGGACGTCAGTTTCTCATGGTCAGAGGAGCGGGGGGTTTGCTTCAAAAGTATTAATAATGCTTTGGCTAATCCTCCCGTTCTCCCCAATTATGATCCATCTCGTCCAATCGTACTATCTACCCATTTTTCGCCAGTTTGAGGGGAGTTATCCCTTCGCAGTGGATGGTCCGACAGCGGCTGAGGTCAACAACTCTCAAACCGACAAAGAAGCATAGGGAATTGTTTTCGTAGTCTATCAATTTGAGTGATACCTGATGGATCGCCGTTTTCAAATCAGAACGGATCACAAACCTCTAGAATAAGTCTACAATCCTAAAGAGGCCTAACTCGCGTGGTCGACAATATTAGACTTTTAAATCAGATACGTCCTCTGGGGCCTCGCTGATTGGGAGCTGTTGTAGTGTACTTTACTGCATGATCCAGGAGGATCATCCCGGTTTTAATACTCTTATTTTTGGAAATAAGTAGCAATGTACCTAGACACAGTATTTTAGTATATTTTATTTCTATTAAATATATTCACCAATATTCAGTGTCTTCTTTCAACTACACTTCTCTTCTACGGCACTCCTATTCTCTCATTATGATTACCCCTGAGGGTTGGTGACGAGCAGGATAAGATTTATTACGTTTGAATGTATGTCCGAGACCTTTTTATATAACATAACACGGGAGATAAATGAAAGCTTTTGTGATGAATGTCTGAATCTGAAGATCTGTTTATTTTTGGGCAAACTCATGCATTTTTAAGAATATGTTCTCAATGTTTATATATATATATATATATCTATGACAAATCCTCACTCTCTAAAGTTGCATATTACATTTACCCCGATCCAGGGAATATATATTTGAAGAGCAATTCAACGTGAATAAAATATAATACGAGTAATAAATCATTATTACAATTCTTTATCGTGAAGTAATTGCTTTTTGATGATTGCTTTGAATCATGAATTATACTTATTCGAATGATACACATAATTTCTTATGGGATGTAACAATTTTAAGACACTTGGTGTGAGATATAAAACATAAAACACATAAAAGCGCCATGAAACAAATGTTTGTGGCTAACAGAATAACATAATTTCTGCAGCCTTATTTCAGTTTGTTGCAATGAACCATGATGAAAAAGAGGGGGGGATTCCATTGATTTTTTTGTCGGTTAAAAACATTTCATTCAGGATTCTGCGAAACCATATGTACAGTATTTAAAAAATGCTTAAAATAATAAACAGAGTAGAACTATTCAGGACAGTTGCCAAGAACCATAAACAACTAAGTAATATATGTTATTCGTTCGTTAATTGTTTATAATTGCATTATTAAATGTTCTTAGCTATTGCATCGCTAAAATATTTAATATACCCTGCATTATATTTACACTCAAGGGTTATTTTAGGATATGGGTTGGTCATAGGACACTCTCATTCAAAATGATGTGTTGCTTATTTAGTATTCTTAGAAAGATATATCAATATTTATTCAGAAATACTCTTAAGATAATGAATTCATGATGGAAATGTGAAGTAACAAAAAATATTCAATGGAGATCTATATTTTATTTTTTTTACTCATAGAATATGTATTCAAAAGGCTAAGTTGCTCATTGCTCACATATCACTATAGCATTTCATACGCATCATAAATATATGGTTTAAAAAATAGAATTCTACTCGCAAGGAAATCTGCTATAAAAAGTAAGGACACTTTTCTGTACTCACTCACTAATATGAAAAAATGATCATACAATAAGATAATCGCAAATATGATCTTGAGGTGGAATATGAGATAGTTTATAAAATTTTTCAATCTAGTAGGAAATGTGCGGTCTTCTAAGATACAGACTCCAAAGGCAAAGCACATCAAAGTGCCATATATCTATTTTCAATGTGGGAGGCAGTATTTAAAAATAAGGTTCAAAAGATATTTAATGCTGACAAAATAATTTATGGGTCTTCTTTATGAAAGAAATCTCAAAGTTTGTTGATCCGGCTTATCTTTGTTTAATAGATGGTCATCTAAATCAAATATGACTTTTTTAGAGAAGAGGTTTGAATCGGCATGTGGTCATAAGAAATAATTTAATAATAATATGTTACTTAATACATATTGGCAACCATAAATTAAAAGTATGATTATTCTTTATCCGCACCCCCATCACCTAACCTCTTCTTTGAACTAATGTAGATTTAAAGGTAGGGAAAAGTATGTATCAAGACATGACTTAGATGATCAGCCCTTTGACCATACATGTAAAAGTATGAATGAAAGTGAAATATGGAAGCCTCAGAAGGAAATATGTTGACAGGATTTTCTTTTTTCCTGGGTGAAGATTTAATGGGGCAGAGAAGATCTTAAAAAACCGTTTTGGTATGTGACTACAACATACTTCCAGGATGGCATACACAACACACACACACACATACATATATATATATATATATACATATATATATATATATATATATATATATATATATATATATATATATATATATATATATATATATATATATATATATATATATATATATATATATATATATGTGTGTGTGTATGAACATGCCGGCATAAAACTGGCAACTACCTGTATGAAGGGGCAAAAAAGAGAATAACAATACTTATATATGGAGTCTACCTTGATCCCTCGTGAATTCTCAACAGGGATTGCTTCATCCTGAATCCTAATGTGAAGTGAACAAATGGCAATAGAGGGGTGATTGTAAAATAAGATTCCCTTGAGACTAGAATTCATATTGCTATAACCCACTTGTTGTTCTTTTCTGCGATCAGTTCATTCCAATAAAGACGATAAATATATTATTGAAAGTAAAATGATTATTCAAAGGCTAACGTCTTTATTAGAATGTTGCACAAATTTTCATGAGATGTGTATTCAAATTAATTTATAAGGGGGATGTTTCTTATGTTTTGAATTATACTAAAAAGCAAGGGAATCGAAATTCAAGAAAATAACTCATTATATACTTGTAAAAAAATCCAGAATCAAGAAATTTGGCAATTGAAGTCATCTGTATATAGAAAATTGGATTAAATGTAAAAAAAAAGATTAGTTTGAAATGGGATCTCTCTCTGAAAAACTTACTTGAAATATTTGCCCCGTTAATTTATAATACAGGGTAAGCCAGAAAAAATGAGCCTGCCGTACATTTTTGTGATGAATCTTTTTTACTTTATTTTATGGTACACAACAGAATCAACGACCGCGAACACACTCCATTGTAATCTCATGGCAAAGAAAACATTTAATTATTCTATAGGATAGGTTCACTTTCATGCGTCAGTTCGGATGTGAATCCAAAAGCAGAATTAAGAATTGGGTGAAGAAGGATGGAGTGGTGGAAACACAGCCATCGATAACCGTTCAAGCTGAAGAGTGGTTCGGTCCGTAATATAAATACTTCGGCACACCCCTAATACATCAGTTGACTCCTCGAGTATGAGTAGGGTTTATTCGTGGGTTTTAGAACGAACCATGGGATACACACTCAAAATCAATTTGAGAATGAACTTTCTATTTAAGCTATGTACAGACTTGAGGTACATTGTATATAGATAGCCCTGTTATCATTCACGAGCATTATCCTACAAGTCTCACGACAACCCTTTACTTCACTTTAACACAAAGGATGTCGGACTTGTTGATGAGATTCTCCCCTCCCCCCTTTCTTTGGAGCTATCTGAAGGAAAGGTCTGCAAAGAAAAACAACTCCCAGAGCCATAATGAAACATCAAGGAGAAGATGAAAGCCATTATCAAAGAAGTCGTACTGCACCTCAAGAAATGCAAGGACTTAAAGGAAGGCATTCTATTTAGAAGGCAACCTCTAAAACTAAAAAGAAAAAGGGTGCACGATTCTAGATTTTTGATATGAGATTTTACGTATTATAAACTAGTTTTGACCAAGGTTTATTTATATATTTGAACCAAACAATTAGATTTTGGTGGGCCCCAAATCAATGTTGGGACCCGTTTGCAAGTCAATCTGTGTATAAAAGAAAAACATTGTTGCTCATCAACTTTGCTAATTAAAACACCATTTGGCGAACCAAATATTTAAATTATGAAAGGAAATCAAAGCTTCAATAAGTTAAAAGTTAGGTTGTTTTTTTTGCCTTTTTGCATTCATTTTTATTTGTGTTTTTAGACTATCTTTGATCATTTAATCTATGCCACCGCGGATTTTATCAAAAGGTACAACTTGTTTCGAATAAAGTGCCTCTGATAAAAGAGAGAGAGAGAGAGAATGTGTAATTTGACTCGACTATTCCTCCTGTAATTAAAGAGGGAGGAGGATGTTACAAATGCGTGTGCAGTATTGTGTAGTATTATATATGTATACTATATATATATATATATATATATATATATATATATATATATATATATGTGTGTGTGTGTGTGGCGAGTCAACTAAAAGCAATTATATATTATTAATATAAAAGTTTGTTGTTCATAAAAATGACCGTCAATACTTCATTGGAATTTGAAGGCCTCTAGCGTGTTATTATTATTATTATTGTATTGCAATGCTGGGAGTCAATGGAGTTGAATTTCTAAAGATCTTTAGGCTCAAATGCATGTGGGATAACTACACCGACCAAAATAATAATAGCCGAATGAACATTAGGCTCAATGAAGGCAGAGCCTTATAAGTAGAGTTACGTCGTTAGAACTGTAAGCTGACTCTCAACAGCTGACTCAACTCAGGCTCAAAACATTCATAATTTATCGAGGGAGTTGGAAATAAACTTTCTTTGGAGAAGTATAAAAACAATATCAACTTTAAAGATCTATTAAAAAAGTACAACTATACCTGCTTGTAGTGCTGTGGATTGTACAAAGTGCTCCGGAGCCCGAGGAATTTATCTCTTTTTATTTCCCAAGGAACATCCCTCAATCAATGAAAGATTTTATAGCCACATGTTTTATCAAGGATTCCGATTTATTTATCCTAACAATAACATAGGAACCATAATAATCATTATTCCATGCGTTATTTTGAGCCCAAATGCCTTTACACCAGGTGACGCTCTAATCTATTGTCATAACTCTTCTTATAGGGTTCGGAATATAGGAAGGGAAAAGTAATGAGCAACAAAATCAACTGATGGGAGCCATTTTAGTTGTATTTATGACGAAGAAATAATATAGAATATATTCTTGCAACAGTGAAAAGAAGGGAGTAAATTTCTTGATAAATCAATGTTTAAATAATAAGGTTAAAGGAGTAGAAAATAAAGTTATTACAAATTAAAACTAAGTGACGTTATAGAGTCAATTAGCAGGGTGTATAAAACCGTACGTCTACATCATTGGTATTTTTTCTAGGATTCTCCCTTTTCAAACTGTTAAACTAATTTATCCAATAAGGCAGCCATCAATGGAAACTTCAGTAAAACTTGTTCTCTGCGTAGTATTCAGTTATTGTCAATGGCCTACTTCGATCCCTTAAAGAGAGTACATTTTTCAAAAATGTACAATTTGTAGTTGCCTGAATAATGTTCACCTCTAAAATCAATCGTCTCCGCCTTGTCCCATACTTAATAATGCCTTTACTTAGTTATACTTCCGATGCTACAGTGTATTATAAAAAGTCATGTACAGGTTTTGGAGTATTTACTCAAAAATGTTTAAAAAATGAAGGATTATTACTTAAAAATAATGGGATATCATTTTACTCTACACAAACAAAAAACACTTAAAATTGGGTCCTAGTTGAGGTGCCACATAGTTGCTCCATATTTTAATATCAAGGTGAAGTCTTTTGGAGTATATGTATTATTATACATAATTTGTACACAGTATATTTTTATGATGACTTAAGATAGGGGATGTGTAAGCGATGTGGGATCAGCATAAAACGTGTATTGGCAGTGACTTACATGTATGTAATTATCCTTGAGTAAGTTTATACAATATTTATAGATTCATTTTTCATTTAGTAAGCCTTTTTTTGTCGATAGGTGTAACTGTTTTAAAATTGGAAGTATGTGACATATTAGAAATAATTAAAGGTTCCCGGGTATTTAGAAGAGTACTCAATATACATTTAGCGAAATTATTATACATATTTTTGACATCTTTTTTTATAGACATTGACCGCCAATGGATGAAACTGTTTTCAGAGTGGAAGTGATACATTTGGACCAGACTTGTTGATTTGTCGTTCATTTGTAATCGTTTGTCGTTCGCGAACATGAACGACAAAAATTGACGAACGATAACAAAGAACTTATATCGGTCGTTGTTCGTTTATGGCGCCAAAAATATATTTTTATTTTTCATGGTAAAATGTTCCTTTCTAAAAAAACGTCGCCACTTTTCTTAGAATGACGAACGACAAACGAACGATGAACGACGAACGCTTCAATCTTAAAACGAACCATAACGTTTGGTGAACGACAAACGAACGACAATTTTTCGCGAACGTCAACAATCTGATTTGGACCTAAGAGAAATATATATTTACGAGTTCTTTAGAGTAGGATCCCAATTTACGAATTGAGTCTTTGTTTCCAAACGAGATCGAAAACAAGTTTTTATTTCCATATATATTGTCACATATACGAAACTTACCACCACATATAGCGCGATGTAGAACTGAATCAAGGCAGAGTGAACAGGATTTAATCATACAAAAAAAGCTTTATATTTTGAAGAATTTAAATTATTAAAAATAATTTTGTATCGCGAGTTCTGAATCCTGCCTTTGCAGATCCAGAAAAAAGCACAAAAGAGACTTTGAACTATATACTGAGCCATTTATATCTTTCAAATTCACTTGGTTAGAGTAAGGCTGTAAAAAAATAACAATAATAGCAACTTTATTTAACAGTATTAATGAATATATTAACTAACTAACAAACTACATGAATATATTTGGAAATATACTTTTATAATGCTGGCAATGAACGATGAAAGACTAACATAATATATATCATTTTGATGATTAGTCACATAATGACCTATGTTTTGATATATTATTATGATCATAATATAAAATAGAACGGATAAATTAAAAAAGAATGATTGGTATATTGTTAATAATTTAATCTATGTAAATCTAAAGATTTAATGATCCTTACATACATTAGAAACTCATGGGGCTACATAGGTTCATGATTTGGATGGGTTTAATCTTAAAGCCGATTCATTCGTTTGAAATGAATTTACAAATAACTTTTTTTGATTCTTATTGAATTGTTATTTTCAATCTCAAGAATAATTTTTCAATTTACAAACTTCGGAAAGTAATAAAGGATTTTAAATGATGATATTTTTAAATCCAAATGCCACAAATGAATGCTTCATTTAGAATGAGGAATGAAAGTTATGAAGATGATGTAAAAATAAGAGAATTTTTGGAAATACTAGATCTGATGGTCTAATTTTAACGTTATCACGCTTATTCTTATCCTTAGGGAACATTAATATCGAACCATATAGACAAAAATAGAATTTTTGAAATTGGCACAGATATATATATCAGGAAACGACCGGGTCCCTGCTGTTTTTGTGACCGGGCCGGGACTTTAATATTTTCGTTCATTCGTCATTGTTTAAGTGATGACACTTTTTTAGATAAAGGATTTTTAAAATTTAATTAAAAATTAGAAAAAAAATTCTAAAATAAAAACTTCGACACTTTTTTGGAAATTGTTTTCTTTAAAAAAAACGTCGTCACTTTTTTTTGGAAATTGTTTTCTAAAAAAACGTTGTCACCTTCAGAATGACAAAGGAACGAAAATATACTGAAGTCCTGGCCCGGTTTTGGCCCGACCCGGCTTGAAAAATTTAAGTCCCAGTCGTTTCCAGATATATACATAATATATTTTCATATTTTTCAAAATTCTTCTTGCATCTGATGTATCTGGCCTCCACATTGGCCATGGACACATGGGACGGGTAGTGCAGACCAAGAACTTGCCCCCGATGTCCTTGACAATGTTGGCAGCAGTAGTCTTACCCATATTGTTCTTCTTGGCATTGTTCTGATGCTCAGAAAGGGTTTCTCTTGATATGGACCCTGATCTTCTCTTAGTGGCCTTGGTGGCCTTTAAAACAGGTAGCCTACTTCGAGGCTTGTCTTCAGGCCTTCCCCCTTGTCCACCTCCTCTTGATCCTGCAATGGTGCTGGCGGACATGCTGGTGGCCTCAGAGATCTCCTCGTGGCTGATTCATTCACGAAGCAGGCAGCTACTTCATGTCGTTTAGCTTCCATTTCAAAAACGATTATGAATTTCGAAATGTTTTGGAACAAACTCTGTGTATCTAAGTACGGTCTTTACCTTATTTTCGTATATTTACGTAAAGTCTTTCTAAGCCTCGAAAATCCATCAAGGTAACGATCAAGACTTGCCGGACACCTGGTATTATATTGTATATAGATATATACATATATATCTATAATATATATATATATTATATAGATATATATATATATATAATTATATATATAGATTATATTTCTTATCTCTGGGATGATCTCAACAAACCAAGTAACACTTAAAAAAGAGATGATGATTTAATAATAATTTATAATATAATAATATTTAAGAATGAAGCTATAAACGATATGTTTTCTAATGCCATAAGAATCATTCAAAGTACAAATATAAATATTTGTGTTCAGGGAGTTGTTTACAGCATTATTATACAATACTATGAGCTCAAAGGTGTGATGGTATTTATATTTTTAAATTGTTGTTCTGAGGGTAGATCATTCATTCACGTTCATATCCCTGGAAGCATGGATATGGCTTTGCAAGGAGAAAATATTCGACCTGTAGGAGAAGGAAAAATGTAAATGGAATGCAGGATACCATTTTTCTTTTATTTTTCTTTTTGACAATCTTATTTGGCCTTCAGGGGAATCCAAAAGAGACTGGATGACTTTGTTTTTTTTTGTTAGTTGAGTCCTAACAAAAATAACATAGTAATGAAGTATAATGTATTATTTTAATATAAAAGATCTGAATTGGGATATTTCTTTTTCTAAGCTGAACTTAAAAAATCTAATTTTTTTACATATAAGTTATCTTAACTAGCTTCATACTAGTTCATGTTAATCCCAAAAATGATTATTTTAATATTGGGTGACTTTGAAATTATGGCTCTGTATTATTATGATATATACTTATATATGTTTATATAGATAGATAGATAGATGATGATAGATAGATAGATAGATAGATAGATAATAGATAGATAGATGATATATAGATGCATGATAGATAGATAGATAGCTCGATAGATAGTAGATGAGTGATATATAGATAGATAGATAGATAGATAGATAGATAGATGATAGATATAGATAGATAGATAGATAGATAGATAGATAGATAGATAGATGATAGATAGATAGAAGAGATAGATAGATGATATATAGATAGATCGATAGATAATATCGATAGATAGATAGATAGATATATAGATAGATAGATAGATGATAGATAGATAGATATATAGATGAATTTAGATAGATAGCTAGATACAGATAGATAGTGATAGATAGATAGATCCTAGATAGATAGAATAGATAGATAGATAGATAGATAGATAGATAGATAATAATAGATAGATAGATAGATAGATAGATATATAGATAGATGGATCGATATTAGAAGATAGATATATAGATAGATATATATAGATAGATAGATAGATAGATAGATAGATAGATAGAGAGATAGATAGATAGATAGATAGATAGATAGGGCGCGGGAATAAGTTTTAAATCGTTTTGATGAAGAAATAAAAACTTAGTTTGAATAGGAAAATATTAAATGATTTGATTAAAAATATTTCCATCTGAAGAAAACAACTTTCGCCCATCTTTCAGGCAATAAACGGATTCCTCGAGTGAAGAATTTTAATTTTTTTACGATTCGTATATAATAGTCCTCTAATATATATTATACATGAATTATTAATTAATAAAGTAACTCATCTTTCTCAAAGAAATAATAAATGCTAATTTTGTTTTATCAAGCAGTCAAAGTCTAAATACCGGGCTCTCTATGGACAAGATCAAAAAGGGGGGGAATTCATAAAACAAAACAGTGATGTAATGGTAAACGAATAAACATATAAGTTGGAATTATTGTACAATATCCTTTCTTCTATTACATGGTGGATCATATTTCATGGCAGCCATTTTAACTACATAACTGACGATGTCTTCAAGTTGGTCGAATGATAAATTCTTAATTATTTTGTTAGGTGGGTGGTATGAATGTATGCGTCTACATGATTTCCTATCATAGTTAACTACATTAACAAATTGAATCAACGACTCCCTGAAATTTATTTTTATCAAAGTTAACTGAGGCCTAAAATCCAATAAGGCAACTGCGTAATTGATTCATTTATCCTTCAGAATAACGAATGAGTGCATATGGACAGTAGAGATTTCTTCAATTCAAGGATTGCAGTCAATGACTCATTTTAGTCAAAGCCCACAAAAGAACCTTGAAATGCTCTTTTTGCAACTGAGGATTTTAAAAGTACTGAGATCAAAAAGGAATCCCGATTATGTTGATGTATTTATTACCTCCGCCGAAGGAGGTATTGTTTTCACTGGCGTTGGTTTGTTGGTTGGTTTGTTTGTCAGCAGGATAACTCAAAAAGTGCGTAACGGATGCGGATGAAACTTTGTGGAGTTGTTGGAAATGCCAAAAGGAACAAGTGATTAAATTTGGGCATCTCTGAATGCTTCTTTAAGATGCAAAATGAGCTAAATACTAATATATTTCAAGTTAGCCTACTCTGCCAATAGATGTCGCTGTGCTGTGCTCTCAAAGAGGAGAGCACAGCGACATCTATTGGCAAATGACAAAAAGACCAAGTGATTCATTTGGTGGGGATCGGTGGAGGTTTGCACTCTCTGAGTCCTCTAGTTATTATTATTATTGTCGTCTTGGCACATCCAAGGGCAAGAAGTCAGTCAAGGTGGAATCAGCTGCCGCATGGGAATGGCATATATGATGTGTTCCTTGAATTGAAAATGGTTTTGATGTCCCTAAACTCTTGAAGAAGTCAAAAAGAGCAATCTCCAAAAGTGATACTAAGCCTTATGTTTCTTAAAAGTTATATCTCATTTGCAACGAACAATATATTTGGTAAGAATGCCAGTTAATATTTTAATGTTCAAACAATATTTTCTCAGCGTACTTCAAAGTATGTCTATATAGAGGGTTTATAAAACTATTTGAGGTAATGAATACATAGATATATAAAGTATTCACTTCAATAAATAAATATTTAAGAAAAAACTGCAAATACATATTTTTACTTTATTATTAAGTTTCCTATCTATAGAACTTAGGAGTATAATCAAAAATATGTGTCTATGATAGACCTTTATTCTTTTAGGTTATCTCAATAATGAAAGAAAGATCCAAGTAGATAATGAAATACTTACTAAAGACCTAAATAACTTTTCGGGCCATCGTTTTTATGATGGAGATAAGACTTTTTAAATTTTATTTATGAGGCTATATTCTATAAGTTGAATAGGATTATCACGTTTTTCAGGAATGACAAGGGTGTGAAATACACACGGATCACCAAAACTGTTAACATGATATGAGGTGAGAGTATATCAAATCGATTTTTTTTAATATACTTACAACCAAACTAACATTAAGATTATCATTATTTTGCTCCTAACACTTTCAGTTTTCATCATGTCAACTAGGATGGCATTTCACTGAACTCTACAAATGTTAATAACCTCCTATGTTGAGCAAAATACCATAGAAACCGATTTATTTAGTTTGAAATATGTGCAGACCTCCTTGGGGTAAAAAATGCTAAGAAATGTTGAAATGGTTATTCATGTAAGTCTATTGATAAGAAAAATATTTCTTTTTTACATAAAAAGAAATAACAACTTTTAATTTTGATAAAATCAACTATTCTTTGTTTCCACCGGTGTTTTTATTCTTCTTTAAATGCCAATCAAAAAATATATATGGTATATAATATACATATAGATATCACTGATATCTATATCATATCAGAGCCGGGATTCGGTAGAAAAATCTACCGCCGGTTTGGTATTCGGTAAATACCTTGTACAGTTCGGTATCGGTATTCTGTAGATTTTATTATATATCTACAGTATTGATCGATATTCGGTACGGTAGATAAGAAATAGATAGAAATTTATTTATGTATCTGCTCTGTGACTTCGTCATATGCATTTAATATCGGACAATTTATAACAAAGGACAATTAAGTACAAAATTTGTTATAGTTTATTAGACATTATTTAAAATTTAATACATACTAATCTTTTATAAATTATATATGTACTTGGATTTTCTAGGAAATGGATGGCTATATATTTTATTATTTACTGTCTCTTATTGTCCGATATTATATGCATTTTCAGGTACTCTAGTATTCAATACATAGCATGTGCATATATTGAATGTATATTTATGTATCTGCTCTATAATACTATAAGTTGTAGTTGTTTATTTATTTCGCAAAGTTCAAGTTCTTCACACAAGGGAGCTATAATTGCTACTTGTAATTGTACTTGTACCATAATCACAAAACGTAAATTTCATTAAAATATTTGTTCATTTTTTATGAAACGATATATCTACTTTTATCCAAATATCAAATTACGATGACATAGTACAAATTACTTTGATTATGTTGGGCAGAGCGACAGTTGAACGATGTTTCTCTGCTATTGAAGGGAATAAGCTCTCTTTATCTTAATATCTCTATGTGAATGTCACAAAAGTCATACTTTTAAATATACTGTACCGATTGTCAATCGGTATCAGTATTTGGTAATTTCTACTGAATATCGTATTAGCAGTACCGATATTTGAAATCTACCGTCGGTAGTACCGAATACCGATTTACATTCGGTAGTGGCAGCTCTGATATATATATATAGCCCAAGAAGTTTAGCGATTTTTATTTAATTTTAGCAGATTAAGTTGATTAGATTGATAGGAATGTTGAACAACAAAAACTGACTTTAACAGAACTGTGTTAACGAAACTATAAGAACGTTACTCTCAAAAAACATGTAATTCCGTTTACATATAGTGACAAACTCGACTTGGTATCTCAAACTTAAAAAAATTCCTTTTAAATTCAGTGTTAAAGATATTGAGTAGCATCTACCATTTTCATTCATGGAATACTTAGACATCAATATATTATTTGACGTCAATTAGTATGCTTCTCCCTTTTTGCATTTTGCATTACTTGCATTGCCAATTGTCTAGGTATATTTCTTTCCATCATCATCATCGTCGTCATTCACTGTAGTGAATATCAATTATATCAAGTTATTTGGTTGGATGACTATAGATCAAATTACAATAACAAGCATTCTCAAGTAAGTATTCTTTTGAATCCCGCTGTGTTGGGGTAGCTCATGTGAGAGATAAGCAGAGGAAGAGAGGAAGGAAAGAAAGAAGTCGCTAACGATTTTTCAGTTTTTGCGTCATTCCTAATGTATTTTTAGAATAGGAACGTTGAAGACGGGGGTCGAGGTAGGAAAATACAAAAGGAAGAAAATGCATTTTGCCATATATAGTTTTTACCTTTGAAAGAATACTTGTCATTTTCTTCGAAATTGAAGGGTTCCTTGGTACGTATTCACTGGTAGAAGTTGTCCCATTATAACAAAAATATGGCAAGAAAATATGTTTTTATTTTTCCTAGAAAATAAACCTATTCTTTGTCTTTTGCAAATTTGATTTCTCTGATAGAGTGACTTTTAATTCAAATATTGTCATACTAAATAATCAGACGTTATAATTGTTTTTTAGGTGGGTCGAGCCATGGATCTTGAACTTCAGCACTTAGTTATAAACCATTGATTGGGCTGGATGTTGTGTACTGAAGACCCACTTGGCCTCCTCTAGTGATCCCAAAGGCCTAAGGTCGTTCCGAGGGTCATAGACCTAGACAACGGTGAAAATTATATTTTTATTACTTTTTTATAATACTTTTGACCCATTTGCCTTAACATATACACAAATTTCCAAGTCTCCACAATCTACGGTGATTCAGAGTGTCAGTCGACGGGTGGCATTTGGATCTTGTGTAAGACGACAAGCAAAGGAAATAGTTCAATGTCATTCTGTATATATATATATATGTATATAACTTATATATATATATGTATATCAGGTACGTTACTTTTGTTGTAACTCATAATATTTACATAATATTTATTTTGATTATCTAATTGTTTTGGGATTTTCAAACTTAAATATGTTTTTTCATGAGAAAAATATACAGATAAACGTACGTTTTGAGTTAGAAAGATATATATCGACATAATTATAAGAGTACATTGAATTATCTTTTTAGTCTCTTGCACAAATCCACAAAAAAATCTTACAGAGAAGAAAGGGCCGTATTAAATTTTTCAATGACAAGATTAAGCGTGAATGTCAAAAATAATCAATAAGATATAAAATGCTCGTATTAGGTACTTATTTGTCCAATATATTGTTTTAGTCGACCAACTGACAGTTGCTGTTATAATAACTTTTAACACGAGCTGATAATTTTCGTTTGAAAAAAGGAAATAAAAAAAAGAGAAAATGTGGGCGTGTTTGCACGGAAAACAAGAAAAGTAACTCTACGAATATGCAACAAATATATATAAAAACACTCAATCTTCTCATATTACATACTTGGTTACTAAAAGAGTAAATATGTATGTATGGCTACTAAGGCTGGTTGTTGTGTGGGCGCAAGAGATGTTGGCTGGGTTGTGTTCTTGGCCCTAGCCTATTAATATTGTTGTCGTAGATTTGCAATGAATCTGTCCATAGAAAAGTCTTTGTATGACTAAAAAATATGTAATCTTCTCAATTGCAGGAACTTCATTTTGTGAAGAAGAAGAAGAATAGGGACCTTCTGTTTTTATAAACCTATTATTATTATTAACATAACTTTATGGATGTGCATTCCTCTTCCTGTATGTAGTTATACAGGGTGGGCAAATAAAACACAAATAATTAGAGGTTTAAAGAGTCAGATAAATATACATAGATTGGCCTACCTTAGACGCGTTCGCAAACAAATTGAGATTTTTTTTGCCTATATGGTTCGACATAATTGCATCCAACTGGATATAAATAAGCAATATAGCATTATAATTAGTCACTCGAACCTAAGATCTTATCAATGAGGTAGACCAAAAATGACCATCCCCTCTCGGGAGTATTCAAACCTGCACCCCCCAACAATGATAGTTGAACACACCTTAACGCACTCGGCTATCGCAATCCCTTTATATTGCTCCGTCTTGGGACTTAACACTATTGACTGCAATAGTCTGCAAACTGCGTAGAGATATAAATCTATAGAGAGCAACTACTAGCTCATACAGTTGGCATGTTCATAAAGAACCTAAGAGGATAAAAGCAATGAAGAACCTCTCCAGACAAGGGAGGAACGTGGACGTCCACCGGAAGGATAATTAAGTATTATCCAAGCCTCTCCATCCAAAGACTTATAACAATAATTTCAAAAAGATTTAGCAATTTTTAGCATTTAGCATAATTTTATTATGTTTTTAGTTACATTGGTAATGTTTTAGTTTGTAAAAATTTAATAGTTGCTTCGCAAAAAAAATTGTGCTAATTTGATAGCTTTTACCTGATATTTTATTGTATGCGTTCTACACGCAAAAAAAATAAACTAAAATGTTTAATTATGTTTTTATGACATATATGCTCTGGATTTGATTTATATTTATCTATTTTATTTACATAATAAACAAACATGAGAATAAAAAAAACAATGAAGAACATTCTCAAAACTTAATTGTTAGTCTATGTTTATTATATAAAAGTCATAATTTCTTTTTTTTACCATTAAATGAACAAAAAATAACTCTTTATTCTTTGGAGGTTATTAAAAATAGAAAAAATATTCATTTGATCATCATCTCACCATGAAAAATGTTAGCCTCAATCCCCCCCCCCCCCTTTTTAAATAATTATGCACTATATTTATATCTCTATAGCAATCCTTGATATGCTATGAATCTCTGATGGCAAGTGAGGGATTTGCTTTACATCATATGCTCAATTATTTTTTATTTATATAATATAATATTCATGTACTTCGGTGTGATCGTGAGTGCTGTGTCTTATCCTTAAGGGTCCGTACACTCCGCTGCAAAGTACCTAATAGCTTTATAGCGTACAATTACGTTCTTATATATCGTTCCAGTTTTGTCAGTCTATGAATGTACAATTTATATATCAGTAAATGTAAATTTTTGCTTATACATATTGTGGGGTTAATCCATGAGCCTATTTCAAAATGTATTTTTAGAGTAATATCGTACTTAACAAACGGAAAAAATATGAAAAAAATCGAAATGAAATTAATTTCCTGCATAACTTAATCAATGTAAAACATACCAAGCTGCCACAAATCTTTTTTATATAAAACATTTATTTTGTTTATACTTTAGGTATGTAAACAAATCACTTTTATACAATTGTTCCAAAGAGTATCGCTTTTCGTGTACAAAAAGATATCCCTTGGTGACATTTCACTTCATTAACTACAGTATTTCAAGAGTCCGTATTTTACCAAGTAAGTATGCCAACAAGCATAAACTAATTCATCTAGAAGTATTTTAATTTTACATATCAATTTCACTCTTAAAAGAATTAATTTTTCATGCCTTGCCTTGGAATCATTCAAAACCTACTCAAGCGAAGAATTTATACATCAAAAGAAGGAAATGTTATAAACCTATGTTAACATATTTGTTAAAATGAATGTAGTTTAAAGGATATTTAATTCTTTATAGTTCATGCATAATCGTCAAATACACTTGTAAGAAGCGTCAATTTGGTGGCAACTTGATGTAAGAACATGTATCCATTTATAATACTTTACATAATATAAACTCAAGGCTATTCGACTTATTCGTCATTGGTGAGTAAAATATTACCTTGTTTAGAGCTTGAATGCATTTATAGAATGCATTGCGAAACAATAATTTATAGTAGACATTAGATTACACATGGATACTTAAGGACCATTCCTGCAAAAGAAGCTCTTCAGTTCTTCATCTGATTTTAATTTAAATTGACTTAAGTTAATTGGCATTCATTTGACGATCAAAGTTTGCATGTATTTTGATTCACAAACTGGTTTTGAGCAAAGTTCCCAATCCATTTCAGCATATATATCTAGTTAGGATGAAGCGTCTAAAAATAATTTAACATTAAGATGAATTTTTAATTCTGGGTTTGATTTTTTGTGCCAAAAAATATATGTGTTATCTGAAATGTTTCACTAGTTTTGAAATCAAATAAACTAGGTGTCCATACCCTGTATGTATAAACCGATTCATGGCATTCCAATTTTGTTATTTTATTATGCAAATCTGAAATGAAATAAGTTGATAAACCAATATATTATATAAAAGAAATAAACAATTGATTTACAAATCAATATTTTTCATATATATAAATTATACGCAAGTATAAATATGTCAAAGGCTACTAATTATTTCATACTTTTGAAAATATTCTTCTCAGTATTAAGTGTTGAAAGGAGATGTTCACATAACGTTTCAGCGGATATATTGGCAATCTATTCTCGTATGTTGGCATTCAAGTCCGTTAAATTTCTCTGACGGTTGATAAAAACACATATTTAAAAGTGATAAAATGAAAAAAGTGTGTTTAATAAGGCAACCCTTTCAAAACCTTCAATTTGATTTCAAATTTTGTAAAAATCAATATGCGTATTGTTAAAGACATGTCTTTAAGTACCTGCTATAATTGTCCTTTTTATCCTAATTCAGTTAAAACACCAATAATATACTAATATAAAGAATTGATACAATTGTTCAGTATTTTAGTGAATCAATAGATTGAGTTAGTAACTTTTGCTCAGGCTCTTCGTTTGAATTACTTAATTTGTATTTTTTATATATTTGTTACGAATATATGAATAGCATTATAAAATTATAATTAGTCCATCAAACTGAGGACACGCCTTTCAATGAGGTTGATCTAAATTGTCCTTCCAGCATCAGGATGAGTCGATACTTGTCTTCAACGTTCGGAGTCAAACACGCTTTCATAGGGCTAATATGCTTCTCTTTTTTTTTGTCTATTTGCTTCGATTAAACTGCACTTGTATGAATATAGGACATAGCTAAATCTACCGCCGGTTCGGTATTCGGTATATACCTTCTACCGATCGATATCGGTATTCGGTATATTTATTATATATCTACAGTATCGATCGATACTGCTGTCCAGCTATCGACCCCGTACGAGGATACGGTAGATAAGAAAAAGAGAGAAATTTATTTATGTATCTGCTCTGTGACTTCTTCATACGCATTTAATATCGGGCAATTTATAACAAAGGACAATTAAGTACATAATTTGTTATCATTTATTAGAGATTATTTGAAATTTAATACATACTAATCATAAATAAATTATATATGTACTTGGATTTGGTAGGAAATGGAAGGCTATATATATTTATTTTTTCATTTACTGTATCTTATTGTCCGATATTAAATGCACTTTCAGGTACTGAAGTATTCAATGCATAGCATGTGCTTATATTGAATATATATTTATGTATCTGCTCTATAATACTATAAGTTGTAGTTGTTTATTTATTTTGCAAAGTTCAAGTTCTTCACGCAAGGGAGTGCTTGGGCAAAGCGACAATTAAACGATGTTTCTCTGCTATTGAAGGGAATAAGCTCTCTATATCTTTATATCTCTATGTGAATGTCACAAAAGTCATACTTTCAAATATACCGTACCGATTGTCAATCGGTACCGTATTTGGTAGTTTATACCCAATATCGTATAATCGGTATTGATATTTGAAATCTACCGTCGGTAGTATCGAATACCGATTTACATTTGGTTGTCGCTGCTCTGATATAGGACTTTATTCATCGAAACTTTTTTCTAACGGAGTTGTAGAACCTGAACCCTCAAAATTGAATGTTCCCTATAATTCTGTCATTTTTGTATTGTCTTATCGACATTGATTTACCTCGGTACTGCCTAATCTTTGTGACGTTCATTTCCTATCCTTCATTCATATTTTTCACAACTTTATTTAATATATACATTTTTCCTCATCAGTTTATAAATAAACTGCATCCCACCTTTTATCATTATAAATCCTTTATTTACTTAAGCACAGCCTTGCACTTTTTTATTCGCTCTTAGAAAGGTTTTTAAATGCCTTTAATTTATTGTTATTTGTTTGTTTCAAGGTATTCTGATGGTATCAAGGGAGCCAGGGCATATATATAGAGAGGAAGAGGAAATGTAGCATACTTAATGGCTGACTTCAAGCATATATTTTTAACAGGCCATAAAAGCAATGAAGTCCTAGGGAAGTGTAAGTTTTATCTGATTTGAATTAAAGCATGTACTCATTATTTTTCTTGCTAACCGCCTGACAGTTTTTACTTTTTGAATGCTCAGAAAGTATTATGCAGCTAACGTGTAGGAGGAATACTGCCACTCTGGCATAAAACAACCATTCAAGAGATATGAATTACTTTTGATTTCTTCTTTTTTGTCTTAAACACGAATGAACTCCATTGAGGGATATACTTGTATGGCGTATGCATTTATTTATCATGACGTCAGAGATTTAGTTTTTTTTAGGTGACTAAAAGTTCAATTATTGCTTAGAGAATGACTGGTAGCATATAATTAAATTTCAATAAAGCTCTTGAGCTACTCCATGTTCAGAAAGCCGGATTTCTAAGCCGAACAATGATCTACTCCATCTATGACGTCATTGTAAATAAACAGTTAGCCCAAATTTAAACAAGAAAAAAAATTGATCCTTTAGAAGAAAAGGAACTTCTCGTCTCACTATGAGGGGATCGAATTTTATTCACTTGACAACAAACCATGAATAGCAAAGAAATGAACCGATCATTCTTACATATAAATTGAAGATCTTTGAGCTATAATGATGGAGAGAGCAGCTTTTTATTTCGCTCTATCAATGGAAGCTCTCAATTTAATTATATATTTAATTTCCTGTTTGCATAATATCACTTCTCCTCAAAGAAAGTATTTTTAATGTTTAGGTCAAGACTCTGTTTTATTAGTACACTTATTGATATGTAATTATTTCATTTATAGTCTGTTTTATCAACAATTGTAATAAAAATCTACGAAAATCACGGGTTATACCTATTAATTATGGGTGGGAGTTTTTTTATACTAGGGACCACCTACATACAGGCATAACCCATAATTACCTTCCACCTATAAACTATCTATTATTTAGTTCATTGAACAATAGATAAATAGATTGACACAAATATCATATCGTTTACAATCCATAGAAATATCGCACTTATGAATGATTGATTGTTTAAGTGGAAGATAATGGTTCATATTTACAGCCATAACTGTCCCCAAAACACCGGGTTTTTTTTTGTTTTTTCCCATCAGCAAGGTTTTTATTATTATAACGTGCATAGAATATATACATATATAATAGTTATAAAAGGAAAATTGTGTTCAATACAAAACATAAATAAACATTATACATAGTTTAAAATTTATGGGCAATTTAAGTTGAAGGAAATATATGCTATATTTGTTAAGCAATATTAACTAGAGGCATATATACACTCAGAGAGTGTGTACCTCCGCCGATCCCCACAACATTCTCAATCAAACATCTCTCCTTTTTACACGCCGATTTTCTATCTCTAATCATTATTTCCTCTCTGTTAGCTCTTTTTGCATATTAAAAAAGCACTCAGAGACGGGAAGAGGAAGAAGTTTAAGCTACGTCACTGGGTTAACATAGTCCTGAGCTGATATATGAACAATATACGTCAAGGAATATTTTTTAGCGTTTGTTCTTGCCTATCCCTGAATAGAGACCCCATTTCATTTGTATTTGCTCATTTCATATTAAAAAAGCACTTAGAGATGCCAAAATTTTATCACTTGTTCCTTTTGGCATTTCCAACAACTCCACAAAGTTTCATCGAATCCGTTCCGTACTTTTTGAGTTATCCTTCTGACAAACAAACCAACAAACGCCAGTGAAAACAATACCTCCTTCGGCGGAGGTAATAACTGAAGAAAGTTAAATTTTTTTTTTACGGTTATAAATTAGTTAAATTACTTTTTAAGAAAAGTTGATCTTTCTACTGACACTTTTAAATGATATACATAAGCTTTTTGGATTGAACTAATTGATCTTTTAATTCTTGTTTAGCATTATTTGCTTCTTTAGACATATATTACATTCCATCACGTAATTGTATTCCACTAACCATGTTTTGCATACAATCTATTAGGTAACTGTAAAGATTAATTCTTCTCTCTTTAAAATTGACTTTTATGGCCAAAGTTAAACAAGTTGAAAAATCAAAGTTGTTAATAAAGTAGATTTTTTATAATGCATATTGCCCCAAATTGTTATTTATTGTATCTGCTAAGTCAATTTCATGAGTGTGGCATTAAGCCAAAATCAACTCATGTCAATTGAAAAATGAATTTTAGACGTATATCAAATTCTTCCATTAGGTTTTTTCTTTTTCAGGCTATAATTAAAGATTCAGAGGCTTTTGGAATTTGAAAATATGTTGTATTATACAAACAACTGCATAAAATGAACGTATAACAATAAATAGTCTATGTTTTTGGTCTTTACAGCAAATGGAACGAAGATAAAATATCTTTACAGACCTTAATAAGACATTATTGTAATTTTCATTTAAACAAGAAAAACGTTATGTAGGACAGAACAAATAAATAAATGTTTATTTTTCGGGGAACAAACGACCCAATCAAAAAATTTCCTAGCCCCTCAAAATCATCCACATTTTTGTGTTCAAATATAATCAAAAAATCTTAGAAAACGTTTTTTATGCATAAAATAAATATAGGGAAAAGGAATTTTCCGGGAACAAACAAATTTTCCAAAACAAACCTTAACACATCAAAGTCATCCCCAGAAAATTTGATCCAAATCTAACTTGGAAATATTAAGAAATTGTTAAAAACAATCCAATAAAATCTCCATTCATAAAAGTCTTTAACATCTTTAACAAATATCAAGAAAGGTATCCAACTGCTGATAAAATATTCGCAGCTCGTTTGAATTCTTCTCGTACCGCCCGATCATCGAGTCTCAGCTCCTTCAGGGCTCCGATAGGTCATTACATAGTTTAGAAAAGACAGACAAGAATGTCTGCTCTTATTTTTTATAGTATTACAATGAACTGGACTCATTCAATTACACCTCCTGTGAGGACATTTGTAAGCCCTCAAAGATACTTCATGCCCAATGGCATCTAGATAAAACATCAAAGCGCAATATATCAGATGGCACGAGGGTGTTTAATGTTTGATTGTAATCGGGCTTTTTTAAATTGATGGTGGGAGTTAAGTTGGTTGCTTGCTGTTCCTTGCTTATTTGACATTTTATATACTTTTTGTACATATTTATAAGCTTAATGAAATGCATTCATTAGCCTATTTTGTTTGTAATTATACATATAAGCTCAGAAGCCAATTTATAGCTTGGTTAGCACCTAAGCCTATTTTATTTATTGCTTGCAGAAAAAAAAATATTGGAGAACTATATATATATATCCAACCAAGAGCAAGTAAGGTGCATATAACACATTAGGTTTGTTAATTTGATGTATGCTGCCACTGTTTTAGAGTTTGTAGTCGAGTACTCGAAAAACTACCAAAAACTTTAGCTTAAGTGATTAATATTTTATACATCATGTTAAGTATACAATTTTAATAAGAAACATACAACAGACCAATGCAAAATATGAAAATTGTATTTTAAAGATCACACGCACATGTTTTCAGGATGATCTAAAACTAGACTCAATATACGAATGTCTTCTTTTGTTTGCCTGATACATATGTATTGATTCCTATACTTACTGCAATTAATATAACAAAATAAACATTATTTGTATGATTTTAAAAGCTCCTGTATCATTATAAATAATAAATAATATTGAAATGATGTATTCAAAGGATTCGTAAACGCCATTGATCGAGACACACCTGAGGGATGGCACTCTGTGTTTTGAAGAAAATATCATTTTCTCTGAGTTGATGTACAAAACTGAATAGCCAGAAGTGAAGTTATATCTTACACTAAACGATTTTTAATATTCCAGTTTCTTTTCCTCGATCAGATTCGAGAAAAAGGTTCCAGATTGGGATCCATGAGGCTTGCATTTTGATAGTTTGTTTCCTACGGATGCTATTTCATAAAAAGAGTATTTGTATTGTAAGAAGTAAATTTCAAATATATAACTCTCACCGACCTAGATAATAACTGGATGCTCAGCAATTAACTCAACTTAAGAATAGGAACTTACTAGGAATGGGAAATGGCTTCCCCCCTTGGAGAAAATAATTTAGTTGTTCAGATAATAGAAAAAATAAAGAAAATATATATTGCAGCTAGGTACTCTGCTCTATGACTGAAGATTCCAAATACCAATAATGGTCCTACTTGGAACTAGGATCAGAGATCTAGTGAGATATTTCCCCTCATCTTCACCTCGTTTTGCTTGAATCCTCGCCAGAATCATCTCCATGTAAAAAAAAAGTCCAAAAACCAGTGTTTTATTGGATCTTTTTTTGTTTGTTTTGCTAAAATATTATTTATTCTATATACTGTGTTTCATAGGTTTTGGTATTTTAGTAATACTTTTATATATATTTTGATGTTTTAAGGTCTGCTAGAGGAAAATAATTTTAAACTACAATATGTATTTATGTTTGTTTCTACACGACACCATTTTCAATTTTATAAATATATATGTGAGTAGGTATGTCGTACATAATAAAGAATAAAGACCAAGCTGAAGAGGGAAAAAAAAGCCTGCACTGATGTCATCAATTATAATGTTCCAAACAAAAAAGTAGTTCCTTAAATTGACGTCACAGGGTAATAATTTGGCCATTTCTCCCTTTTTGTATTCATTAAGACTTGATGTTTAGACTATGACCAGGGGGGGCAGAACTCATGTAAACAAAGAGGGATATTTCCAATATAAAAAAATAAAAAAAATGTGACGTCATCACTTAGAGGATTTGCCTGTATATCTAATACCTACACCCTCTAAATAAATAACAATGTGTTTAAACATAACGTAACAATCGATGAAGCCACACAATCTCATATATAATTTCATATAAAAAACTAGAGGCATGTATACACTCAGAGAGTGCAAACCTCCGTCATCACGGGGTCCTTATGAGCCTTCCGAGGCGAATTTTTCACGACTGGGGCGGCGTAGAGGGACGGGGGAGGGTTCCCTCGACGGAAATTCCGAGAGGAAGACGCTCCCGGCACCCGATTTCACAGCACAGCGACATCTATTGGCAGAGTAGGCTAACTTGAAATATTTATTAGTATTTAGCTCATTTGGCATCTTAAAGAAGCACTCAGAGATGCCAAAATTAATCACTTGTTTCTTTTGGCATTTCCAACAACTCCACAAAGTTTCATCCGAATCCGTTCCGTACTTTTTGAGTTATCCTGCTGACAAACAAACCAACCAACCAACAAACTAACAAACCAACAAACCAACTCCAGTGAAAACAATACCTCCTTCGGCGCAGGTAATAAGATTTTTATGACTCTGTGTAACTATATTCACATAATTTTCAGCAACAAAAAAAATGAAATTGATTTAATGATATGTTATTTACATTAGATTTTCAATTTTCAGGCCGAAACTCAGCCAATTATTAACATCTGAAAAGGTTTGATTATTTATATTTTTCACGAGTCCATAAACGTAGTAGTCCTTTCTATCAAACAGACAGAAAGATAATGAGAGAAAAGAAAGAGAATATAGATATTTTTATGCCATAAATCATAAGTAACAAATCGATAATGTGACGTCATGTGTGACGTTTCAGTTTTTCTTTTCAAATCAGAGGAATATAAACTTTGCGTTCTGCGCATCTTGTATTATATATTATCTTTGGGCTATGACTATAATATAATATTCCCTTCCTAACATTCATTCTTTCATCGACTTTGAGAATATATTTCGTCCTAAAATCGACATCAGATTACCTCCTTCAGTTGCTGAGCCTCGTATTTTCATTATTTTATTTTATTGAGTCTATATAGATATACAGTTTTGGAGTTAGTTGGGTGATAACTTTTCAAAATGCATTAGGTGGATCAAGTATTAGCGTATAGCATTTACAACTAGAGGTATATATACACTCAGAGAGTGCAAACCTCCGCCGTCACGGGGTCCTTATGAGCCTTCCAAGGCGGATTTTTCACGACTGGGGCGGGTTCCCCTCGACGGAAATTCCGAGAGGAAGACGCTCCCGGCACCCGATTTCACAGCACAGCGACATCTATTGGCAGAGTAAGCTAACTTGAAATATTAATTAGTATTTAGCTCATTTTGCATCTTAAAGAAGCCCTCAGAGATGCCAAAATTGAATCACTTGTTCCTTTTGGCATTTCCAACAACTCCACAAAGTTTAATCCGAATCCGTTACATACTTTTTGAGTTATCCTGCTGACCAACCAACCAACAAACCAACGCCAGTGAAAACAATACCTCCTTCGGCGGAGGTAATTATTGCCTCAAGTCAAAATCATCAACTTTATTTTTCATGTACTATACATTAGATAAAGATAGAATTTGACCATAAAATAAAAAAGCTATCCAAAACTACTTCTCTCATCATAATGCAAAAGTGAAGTTGCATTTTTAAAATGCATTTCTTTATATGGGAATGATGCAAAAAGAAAAAAAACTTTTTTCCAAAATTGGAATTCGTAAGTGAATATCGTGATCATGAAACAACAATTTATTTTATATGTAAAATATACATCTGAATTCATTGTAAGAAGGACTTTTTGGGGTAGAAGATTAGTTAAGAATAGCAGTGAGTAAATTTTGGAGTGTGAGCGTGGTTCTTTTCAAAAGATAACTGACCTTCCGACCATATAATAGCTTTAAGCTCAATAAATAATGGAAACGAAGCGAGTCTACAACGGTCGTTAACTAATAAATAATCACTGAATTGGCTACTAGAGTATAATAGACATTACATCGTTTCTTAATTATGTATACAATTCTTTAAACATTTGGCTTCAATGAGCCAAAAAAACAATATATATATATATAAATATACGCTATAACGGTATATACCTATATATAAATATATATATATACAGTCGGCCCTCGCTACTTCGCTCCTCGACATCTTGCAATTCTTTTACTACGCGACGACGGCTTGGCTCCCGTTTTTTCACGGCAAAACGTCCCCATATGAACTCAATGGCTGAATTTTCACGCAAAAAACTTAAGTATAATATCCACCTATTGATAATTCATCCTTTAATCTGTAGTAACATCGCGACCCTCATATATATCGCGGTGGTCGTGTAGTGGATCTGGGCCGTTGCGACTTTGCGAGGGACGACTGTATATATATATATATATATATATATATATATATATATATATATATATATATATATATATATATATATAGCCCCTATTTAATTAAGTTCAATCAAGTGGCTGATGGGCTTGTGACTGAGACACACTTTAAAAATCGCTTAAGAAGCATGATTGATATTCATTATTGTTATATAGATATCATATTTCATCAAATATATTTGATAATGACGTCATTTAAAGCGAATTATAAAATAATGCTTATTTCAAATATTTTTGCTGAAGGAGCTTCATGTTTCAATATTATAAAAGCTATACTATCAAAACGGATAGCATCTAAATTGATATTTTATCGATCCTTCCCTCAGGTCATCATCATCATCAATGGCACAATGCTCCACGAATAATGAATTAATCAAGCTAGGATTCTCCTCACGTTTTCTTTTTTTTTTTTTAAGAAAATGTTTTCTCTTTGACATGTTTTATTTATTATGTTATTATCCTCATCCCATTGCTCCCTCAATATATATTTGAGGCTGCACTGAGGAAATTTCTCTTTATTATTATTACTATTAGTTGATGCATCTTTTTAGGTGGGGAGGAAAGGAAAAAGTATGTCTTATAAGTAGCTTCATTGTGGAAGTAAACCCTCCAATCACCGCCATATTTGTTATTATAACCCACTAAAACTTTTTCCCAGTTTTTTTATTACTATTTTTAAGAGTGGGTTTTTTTTTGGTTGTGAAAACAATGTTTCAATACATTCAATTAAAATCAAGTTGATATTTCAAAAGAAAAGTATTTTATATTAAAATAACACGTAGCATGGAAGCATGTGTGAGAGCGTATTTGATCAAAAGCTTTTTTAAAAGAAACTTTATATTGAAGGCACGATTGTTTCATCATGTTTTTTATTAATTTACTTTCAAATACAAATAATTTTATTAAAATTGAAGTAAAATATATTTAAGGCCGATTTGACAATAAGAAAGTTGGTTTTCATGTGGAGTTATATATTAAGTTACAAATTTATTGTCCAAATTCACTTTTTCTGGCCAGTGAAGTGTTTTTCCATCATTTGAATGACTTCCAACAACTTATAACTAGAGGGCAATAGTTCCTATGATCCAAAAATATTGATCTAATGATATATTGTCGTCCATCTTTGCAGTTTATAATTCCTATCTTAATTAATAGATCATCAATGATGATCCATCATTAAGGATAGAGAAAAAGGATTTTTTTTGCAAACTCATCAAAAAACATGATTTATTCCATTTGATGATACTATTTTCTTTCTTTTTTACGTCCGATAGGCAGAGATTTGTGATCCATTTATCGACAGATATGATGAAACAACCCAACATTCTTCTTTTCTTTTTTTTGAGTTAGTGCAGTTGTTTCATTTAATTTTAATGGATAGAATAAAAGAGCCCTACGAAGGATTCGCCAATGACGTCATGGATGTAGGCCAATGGCGAAGATACAATTAGCATGCTTATGGATTAATCCATTAAGACATTGAGAGCTTATTGGATTCTTAAGAGGAATACGTTTTTGTGTCCAATCTAAACAAATATTTTTATCTCTATGATCAGCTTACGATGAAGTAGATCAAATTACTTTGTTTATATTGGACAATGGCGACAGCTGAACGACGATGTTTCTCTACTATTGAAGGGAATAAGCTATCTATATATTTATATCTCTATGGGATGAATCCCTTCACACTGAATTGCTCAATTACTTTTAACTTACCTTGGAATTCTCTTCAACAGCGGCATGGACCTCGGAACTATTTTCTGAGAGGGGGGGGCGGAATTTTTTGGGGAGGGTCGGGGGAGAGACGCACACTTACAGTATCAATGATTAACGAACTATAATGCAGCATCTTAATTGTTAAGAAAATGAAACGAAATAAATGAATGAATAAATCAAGCCTTTATTAAAAAACATAACACTAGGCTATAAAAACAGCATTAAAAAAAACAGTTTGCGCTTCAAAGGGCTTTCACACTTTTCCAAAAGTGGACCTTCTCTCAGTTGACCTGCTGATGAATTCTTCAAGCAGGGCCGAAACATCGCATTCATCAAGAAGGTCACTATGCGCATTCATAATAGCCAAATGCGTGAGTCTTTCCTGCTTCATAGTATTGCGCAGCCAGGTTTTCAATCTGTGCAAGGCAGAGAAAGAGCGCTCGGATGCCGCGACAGATATGGGCAGAGCTAGACAGAGCTTTATGAGCTTCTCCACCTCCGACAGCATGGAGCGGGTTTGGGGCTGCAAGGTGTGTAGGGTGGACACAACATCCTGAATGGTGAAAACTTATCGCCCCTTACACACGTCCCTCAGTATGTCCAACTCAATGCTAAGCTGCTCTCGTGAGAAGGGGCTCAGTTCCGGGGAACCCACATCAACCCGCTTCCCTTGGGCAGCCTCAAGGACTACCTGCTCTCGCCCTGCAGCTATGCGGAGTCCCTCCTGATCAAAACGCCGCTCCACCTCTGAGCGCACCACGTCCAGAGCCTCAAACATTTCCCTCTTCCACAGGCTTGGATATTCTGCAATATGAAATATAACATCAATTAATAACCAACCAATATTTTTCACATGGGCTGCTTATTTAAGCTGGGTCAAACTTTTTTTTAAATTAATTAATTTCAAGTTCATTCATTAAGTTCAAATTCATGAATTGGTTTGTTATGAAAATGAAAAACACACAAACCGTTGTTGTTGTATTATTAATTACAGGCTCATTTCTCAAATAGGCGTACGTGGATGTACAATATTATTGAACTATTGTATCGTTTTTATGTCATAATCTATTAATAGATACATAATACCTATCTGTCTGTCTATGTGACCGTATTTGTTGCATTATTTCAACATATACAATTACAGGCTGATGAGTTAAGCTATGTGTTATTTAAAAATACTGTTGGCATTATTATTATTTATTTACCCTCTATGTTCCCCAACTCCCCTTCCTCCGCTGTATGGCAGCCGCACCCCCCGCACCCCTAGTTACGACGTCTATGAACAGCGGCTGCGAGTGACGTCATACTTTGTTGCATAATACAACTATTATTTTTGATTCTAGGGCAATCACCCCCAGACAATCATCCCCCGGACTAGCACCCCCGACAATCACCCCCTGGACTAGCACCCCCCGTGCCAATCACCCCCGGGCATTTACCCCCGTTAGTAATATTTCTTATCTCATAAAGTCCACTTATGAAGCTAACTATGTTTTCTAGTTATTAATAAAGATGACGTCACTGGTTAGTACGCAGTCCCAGTCCTTTAAAATTGGAATATGTATTAATTAAATGTGCATAAATTTGCAAATTTCGTGTCTTAGACCTTATATCTGGGCTACTTATGTACAACTAGACAATTATACAGTTTGTAACCTATCAACTCAAGATATCTTATTTATCTCATATAGGTCTTAAGCTATTTTCTTAGATTTCATCAAGGAACCACTTGTCCTAAATCGAAGACTATGATCAAAAACTCATCCACTCAAATAAGTTGACATATAAATTTTATTCTCAATCTATTATATTCATTTCTTCACACCCAAAAGCGTGTTCCTTGGCTTTTTTAAGATATCCAAGTCCCCATTAGTCTTCGCAAGCAGCGGAAAAGGAGATCAAGAAAGTGGTTCACCAGTGACGTCACCTTTGTTAATAGCTGGAAAACATAGTTAACTTAATAAGTGGACTATAAGAGATAAGAAATATTACTAACGGGGGGTAAATGTCGGGGGGTGATTGGCACGGGGGGTGCTAGTCCAGGGGTTGATTGTCGGGGGGTGCTAGTCCGGGGGTGATTGTCTGGGGGGTGCTAGTCCTGTTACGATTATTTTTATAAGATTCCCTCTCCTCTTCTCTAATCATCACCATGAGACGCATGAAAATAAGGAAAACATATGTATTAAAGGAGAGAAACATATTTATTAGTGAGCTTGCGAAAAAAATATCTTTGTAATCTATCTTTTCTATTCATTTTTTTTTCGTTGTTGTTGCCATAGTCGCTTTCAGACTAATTCTTTTTTTTTACATAAAAAAGAAAGTTAGAATGCTGAAGAAGAAGATTACATTTAGGATGGATGATTTGCATTTCACCTTCTTTGTAAAGGGCAGCAGCATCCTTTATTTCTTCCACGATCAAAATCAAAAAAGAGAAATTTTCAAATTGCAATTATTGCACTCATGGACCTTTAAAAAAACGATTCCCATGACTAGAGGCTTCTTCTGTCTTCATATAAGATAATTATATTATGTAGGTGTCTGGAGCAGGGCTTTAATGATATTCTCCTTGGCACCTACAATTAATACACAAATATTTTATAAAAGACTGATATCTTTATATTGGTATACGCAAAAAAAGATAAACATCCGATACATTAAGCTTTAAGAATTACAGCATAGTTTAATTTGTATATCCTTCTTCCATAATCAAAAAGCTTTTATTTCTACCAAAGTCCTTCTTGGCTCAAATCGGGGATCAAACTTGGGATCTTATATCCATTAAGTCCAAGCTGCTATAAAATGGTCGAAATGCAAAAGTTGTACTTAGTTATAATAAGTATACAAAGCAAAATATAACCATGTTATCAGCTGAATGGGCGCACAAACTATGTCTAATTTCCAAACAAAGTTTTATTGCTAAAATGAGTAATAAAAGCCGCAGACAGCCAACCACTGTATCAACAGATGATGATCCACACTGACCCAAGATGTTTATTTTAGAAATTCAAGAAGAAATCTACATTGTATAATGATCGAATTTTCATTTTAAGAAATGTACAAACGTACAAAAAGTAATGGAAAATGATTATTATGATATGTATATTAGGGTTGTTCTTATTTTTCAAATGTTTGAAATGTTAGCAACATTGTGGATTTTCTGTTTCTTGGTGATAAAAGAAGACGACATACAAAGTTTGAACAAAATCGGTCAACATTACGGGGTCGCTCAACGAGGTCAAAGTTTTAAAAATTTAGTAAAAATATAGTTTTTCGCAAATTTCCTGAAAATGGCGGGCGTTACAGACTCAATAATAGTTATTAATTTAAAGGAAATCTAATTTACTATCAGACGTATTTTTGATGTTTTTTACTAAAACAAAGTTTTCTGTAAATACAAAGAAAAAATGGAGTGGGTAATGTTAGCATATTTCATAGCTTTTTGTATCAATTAACTTCTTTCGCCTGTAGAAGATGACTTATTCGCTTCAGAGTAAAATAGTATTTTTAAGTTTAGAGAATATACAATTACCGCTTGGTAACCAGTGTTACCTGGATAGAAAGAAAAGAAAAAAGAGAAGCGAGAGACTATTTGCCTCACTTCTCTCGCTTCTCTTTTTTCTTTCTCTTTTCTATACAATTACGCTTGGTAACAACTGCTACCTGCTAATTGTATATTCTCATATCAAAAGATCAATTTTTTTAAGAGAGTACGTGCAAAATGTATTTGCTTATTTTATCATCCAAAGGTTTACTAAACTTAAAAATACTATTTTACTCTGAAGCGAATAAGTCATCTTCTACAGGCGAGTGAAGTTAATTGATACAAAAAGCTATGAAATATGCTAACATACATCCTCCCTTTTTGCTTTGTTTTTACAGAAAATCCACAATGTTGCTAACATTTCAAACATTTGAAAAATAAGAACAACCCTAATGTATATTCATCATGATATCATATAGGAAGTAGCAACAGAAACTCTTTTCCCTGGTCGTGATTTTTATATTTCCATACTAGTTTTATTATATTTACATATTCTGATCAACAGAAAGAGAAAAAAAAAATTAAGGAAGCTTACTTTAATAACCAAAACTAAAGCATAACAAGATTATAATATAATAGACATATCTATACCATTTGGCGTAAAATCAAAAGATATTAATTTTCTTCGGGTGGAAGAATCCATTTTGCTCACGATATTTTTAAATATTTATATCAGTTAAAATATCGCTTAACATCCTTCTTTAAGATTAGACTTAAAAATCACTATCAACTTACATGACATACAACCATATGAAATTAGAGGTATTATACAGGCCGCAGCTGTCAGGTATACAGCTTTAAATTAAAGATGCTGCAGGACGACGATACACATTGGACTCTTGCATCATCCAAGCAAATATCTTTTGCAACGGACCTGCAACATAAGAAGTTTTTCATTCAATCATTAAAAAACTTAAAAAAAGAACATTAAAAATTACAAATGATTCATTTTTATTTGTTTTGCTACTTGTTAGTATGTTTTATTTGTGCATTTTTATATTATTGTTTGATAATAGAATTAATTGTAAAACCTATGTATTTACCTATTTATTGCTACGCATTATTGTATAGGGACCACTTTTTTTCCTCTTCAGCAAGGTCTTTATTTCATTATTTAATATATACGACGTACACAATAAACACATATATATCAACAAAATTAAAAAAGGAAAATTTTATAGTGTTGAAACGAACATAAATTAATATTTTAGTTTAAAATTATTTTCTCTTTAAGACCTTAAAAACATCTAATTACATAGAACATATAAAAAGCAATACTAAAAAAAAAAACAACAAAAATCCACAGTAAACGGACCAAACGTAATATTATAGAAAAACAGAGAAAATATTAAAAGATACATTAAAACAGAAAACAATCACTGGTTTTTGGAGTTCTTAAGCTTTATTGTTGATTTTCAGTAAGCAATAGTATTAAAGTGTTATGTTATTTTATGTATGTTTTTACGCAATTCCTTGTCTGAAATTACTAAAATTACTAATAATAAATCACAGTCATAAAAAACATAACTATCATTGAATGACAACCTCAATTCTAAAATCTACGATTCAATATTGCCGAATTAACAGTTAATATATTCCTCACAATTGGCACTAAATATATTCAAGTATCCAACGTGGATCCCATTCCAACTGACGCCAAGAAGGAATCTTGAATGTAAGAGCAGAATGTTAAGATGAACTTGAGAAAGCTATTATGGACGGGCTACTTAAATCCTTCGCATTCTCGGAAAAATAATTCAAATCTTGAGATTTGGATTGCTCATGAGACACTTTTAATTCCTTCGAAGAAAAAGTAATCTTTGTGTCAGCAAGGTTTAATCTTTAAATGTCCTTATGACAGTAATTTTGAATTATATGGTCATTTAACTCTTGTTTTTAACGTAACTGTCTAAACATTATGTTTTTTATCTCCTACATTCTTGTGTATTCTTATATTTAGTAAATAATAAACATCTTAACCAAAAAAATGTCCTCAATATTATCCTCCAATTTACTTCATGTTAATACAAAGACCAG
Source organism: Caligus rogercresseyi (assembly GCA_013387185.1). Lineage (NCBI taxonomy): Eukaryota > Metazoa > Arthropoda > Copepoda > Siphonostomatoida > Caligidae > Caligus > Caligus rogercresseyi. The sequence goes on from CP045899.1 coordinate 10,408,357, forward strand.
TAATTTCATCAATGAGATTTTTCGCGCCTAATGGAAAAATCCTGATGAACTAATGATACATTATTTATTCCGTCCACCAAGGCTGTCATTCCCTTGAACCAAAGAGATACTAAATTGAGATATGAAGTAATAAGTAAGGATATCAAACAAGGACCTTTTTCTCGCACGTGATAAGTGGAAGGAAAGAAACGGCAAATAAAAAACTGTTCATACTCTGGGAAAAATGAATCCCTTGATGAGTAAATATTATAACGGAAGACATAATAGTGACTGAAAGAAATGGGTTTAATGTTGAGTTTGTAGAACTAACATAATTGTATTCTTAAATCATCAGACAAAAAAAATTCCAGTGAAAATATATTTTTATATAAAATATATTTTTAAACTTTGTGAAGTACATGAGTCAAACAATGACAACAAACATAGGTTGAGGTGCAAGAGCTCTGTTGTACTGATAAGAAGAAAATGCTCTGAGGGAGACGTTACTAAGGCGGGCCAGTGGCAAACACAGACATACTAGATAAAAATGAATACATATCTATGATGTCTGACAGTCTGGGAGGATTACTAAAGGATTTGTTGGATGTTGTTTTTAAGGTAGACCCTATAATGGGTTAAGAATTTTTCTACATAAATAAAAATGATGAGTTGGAAAAATAGTAGCTTGTCCTTTATAAGTTAGGAAACATCATTTTTCCGTTAGGAAATAAATTTTATTTTTTTCTCTATGCCCTTTCGTCAGGGTGAGGATTATTTATCGTGATGGATGATCAACCCAATTGCAATGTACTCTTGCCCTGAGCGTTAGGAGTTTCTTTATTTAATTAATATTATTAGGTGGACTGAGCCAGTATTTTTTTAACATAAGCTACATATCGTGTTGTGCCATGAGGGAAATTATCAATTTATGCGCCTGTGCGGTCTAGCGCCTGGCAAAGGAATCATGTAGTTGTCATCCACTCCCTTAGGTGGTAGCAGTAGATGGCTAATCAACCCTGTAGACAACATAATTACCAATAGCAATAATATAAGCTTTTCCCATTTTTAGCTGTGGTGTGCTGAGGGCTTTTTCAGTTAAAAAACGTGCCTTGGCTTAAAACGGTCAAAAAAATACTGAAAAACTGTACAAATAATTCATTATTGACAAGAATAAAGATATTGAAGGATGACCTCTGAGTTTATATATATATATATATATATATATATCAGGAAACGACCGGGACACCTTTTTTGCCTGGACCCGGGCCGGGCCGGGACTTTCAAGCCGGGTTGGGCCAAAACCGGGCCGGGACATAATATATATTTTCGTTCCTTCGACATTCGAAAGCCAAGAATTTTCCAAAAAAAAAGTGTGATGACGTTTTTTTATTAGAAAAGAATCTCCAAAAAAAGTGACGACGGTTTCCAATTAGTTTCTGAAGTGATTATTTTTAAATTTTTAATGACAAAAGAAATATTGAAAAAATATTGATGTCCCGGCCTGGTGTAGAATAAACCGGGACGCTCAAAAAACAGCTGGGACCCGGTCGTTTCCTGATATGTATATATATATATACCTATATATATATATATATATATATATATTATATATATATATATATATATAATATATATATATATATATTATTATATATATATATATAATATATATACAGTGTTGTTCCCAAACTCGCGTGCGAGTAATATATTACTGGCGCAGTAACTTGAGAGAACAAACATATTAGATATTACTCTCAAGTAATAAGTAGTATGTAATATCCTAGTTACATATTACTTTTGTGAAAAAATATATTCGACAGGCATTTTTGATGAAAATTAATGAACTATGAATGTATGTGACGTCACCCAATGGACTAATCCTGCTTATTAATCAAAATTAAATATGCACGTTAATATTGATATTTAAGACAGGGTATTCCATTAGACCCAAACACACAGAACACCTTTTTCGTTATTTATGGAGATTTTATCGTAAAGAAAATAAGTTCCTTAAAGCTCTCGGGTCCCGCCTGCTATATAGGCTTTTATTTAGGGTTGAAACCCACCACCAGCACTAATTAAGAATGAGAGGAACCCTAATTACCTCCGCCGAAGCAGGTATTGTTTCACTGGCGTTGGATTGTTGGTTGGTGGTTGGTTGTTTGTCAGCAAGATAACTCAAAAAAGTACGGAACGGATTCGGATGAAACTTTGTGGAGTTGTTGAAATGCCAAAAGAAACAAGTGATTAAATTTTGGCATCTCTGAGTGCGGGAATGGGACAATTCAGCGCCGCCGATTCAGCGCCGCCGATTCAGCACCAGCCAATTCAGCGACGGCCGATTCAGCGCCAGCCAATTCAGCGACGGCCAATTCAGCGCCAGTCTCAATGACTTTGATTTAAAAAATTCAGACCTTTTTTCAAAGAAAATTATGTTTTCTGTTGCAGTACAATTGTTCAAACCTGGAACAAGATAATTGTCTTGCAGAAGTATGCAACAGCAATATGGTATTGGGGTTTCAAACCCATCTGCATTGGTAAAAATAAGAGTAAAGAAAGCCTCAAATGCCATTTTGTGTCCTTGGGTCCTCGGGTTCCCCAGCCGCAACAATGGGTATTGGGGTTTCAAACCCATCGCAAATTGTAAAAATATGAGTAAGGAACCCCTCAAATGCCATTTTGTGCACCCTTAAGTTCTCGGGTCCCGCCAGCCGCAATAATGGGGTATTGGGGTTTCAAACCCTTCGCCAATTGTAAAAATACGAGTAAGGAACCCCTCAAATGCCATTTTGTGCCCCTTGGGTCTCGGGTCCCGCCAGCCGCAACAATGGGGTATTGGGGTTTCAAACCCATCGCAAATTGTAAAAGTACGAGTAAGGAACCCTCAAATGCCATTTTGTGCACCTTGACCTTCGGGTTCCGCCAGCCGCAACAATGGGGTTTCAAACCCTGCGCCAATTGTAAAAATACGAGTAAGGAACCCCTCAAATGCCATTTTATGCACCTTGGGCCTCGGGTCCCGCCAGCCACAACAATGGTGTATTGGGGTTTTAAACCCATGGCAAATTGTAAAAATACGAGTAAGAACCCCTCAATGCCATTTTGTGCACCTGGGGTCCTGCCAGCCAAAACAATGGGGTATTGGGGTTTTAAACCCTTCGCCAATGTAAAAATACGAGTAAGGAATCCCTCGAATGCCATTTTATGCACCTTAAGTTCTCGGGTCCTGCCAGCTACAAAAATGGGGTATTGCAGTTTCAAATCTTCCGCCTATTATAAAAATACAAGTATAGAACTCCTTAAATGCCACTGCAACCTTGGAATACCGGGTTGTTTAGAATACACCAACACACGGGGCTCCCCGAGTTGTTAGTTTATTTTGATAAGTTCAAGCTCTTCAAGCCAGGGGTACTAGGAGTTGGTCATTTCCATTGTTTATAAGTATTTTAATTGCAAAAACGTGAGTTTCATTCAAAAAATTGCAAATATGTTGGGCCGAAATACATGGCAAATAGACTATTTGATCAATTAAATAACGTCATTGACTTTTTAAAGCCGAGTTTTCGGGGTTGATAAGATAATCTTATCAAAAGAGTAAATGTATAACACATTGTTGCGGCTGGTGGGACCCGAGAACTTAAGGTGCGCAAATGGCATTTGAAGGTTCCTTACTCGTATTTTTACATTTGCAATGGGTTTGACACCCAATACCCATTGTTGCGGCTGGCGGACCCGAGGACCCAAGGGGGCACAAAATGGCATTTGAGGGGTTCCTTACTCGTATTTTTACAATTGGCGCCAGGGTTTAGAACCCCAATACTCCATTGTTGCGGCTGGCGGAACCCGAAGGTCCAAGTGCACAAAATGGCATTTGAGGGGTTCCTTACTTGTATTTTTACAATTTCGCGATGGGTTTGAACACCCCAATACCCCATTGTTGCGGCTGGCGGGACCCGAGGACCCAATGGGCACAAATGGCAGTTGAGGGTTTCTTTACTCGTATTTTTACCAATGTAGGTGGGTTTGAAACCCCTAATACCCATTGTTGCGGTTGGCGGGACCGAGAGACCAAGGGGCAAGCAAAATGCATTTGAGGGTTCCTTACTCGTATTTTACAATTGGCGAAGGGTTTGAAACCCCAATACTCCATTGTTGCGGCTGGCGGAACCCGAAGGTCCAAGTTGCACAAAATGGCATTTGAGGGGTTCCTTACTTGTATTTTTACAATTTGCGATGGGTTTGAAACCCCAATACCCCATTGTTGCGGCTGGCGGGACCCGAGGACCCAATGGGCCACAAAATGGCATTTGAGGGTTTCTTTACTCGTATTTTTACCAATGTAGGTGGTTTGAAACCCCAATACCCCATTGTTGCGGTTGGCGGGACCCGAGGACCCAAGGGGGCACTAAAATAGCATTTGAGGGGTTCCTTACTCGTATTTTTTACAATGGCGAATGGTTTGAACGGCCGTCAATACTCCATTGTTTGCGGCTGGCGGAACCCGAAGGGTCCAAGTTGCACAAAATGGCATTGAGGGGTTCCTTACTTGTATTTTTACAATTTGCGATGGTTTGAAACCCAATACCCCATTGTTGCGGCTGGCGGGACCCGGAGGACTCAATGGGCACAAATGGCATTTGAGGGTTTCTTTACTTGTATTTTTACCATGTTCGGTGGGTTTGAAACCCAATACCATATTGCTGTTGATACTTCTGCAAGACAATCATATTCTTGTTCCGGTCTTGAAACAATGTACTGCTACAGAAAACATAATTTTCTTTGAAAAAGGTCTAATTTTTTTGATTGAAAGTCATTGAGACTGGCGCTGATCGGCCGTCGCTGATTGGCTGGCGCTGAAGCGTGGGCGCTAATCAGCCGGCGCTGAATCGGCTGGCGCTGAATCGGCTCGTCGCTGAATGGCTGGCGCTGAATCGGCGGTGCTGAATCGGCAGGTGCTGAATCGCGCGGTGCTGAATCGGCGGCGCTGAGTCGGCGGCGCTGAATTGTACCGTACCCCTGAGTGCAGAATTAAGGATTCAAACGAGCTAAATACTATAAATATTTCAAGTTAGCCTACTCTGCCCTATAGGATGTCGCTGTGCTGTGAAATCAGTGGGACTGGGAGCGTCTTCCTCTCGGAATTTCCGTCGAGGGGAACACTCCCCGTCCCTCTTCGGCCACCCAGTCGTGAAAACATCCGCCTCGGAAGACTCATAAGGACCCCATGACAGCGGAGTTTTGCACTCTCTGAGTGTATATATGCCTATAGTTTACAATATTATACCCCCAGCTCTCGGGTCCAGCCTGCTTATATAGGCTTTTTCTAGGGTTGAAACCCCACGCGCCACTCTGGTTAGGTATAAAGGAGTCCATACTTTCAATATCATACATCCACACTCAAGCCCTCGGGTCCCGCCTACTGATATAGGCTTTTATTTAGGGTTGAAACCCAATTGATTATTCTTTAACAAGTCCCATTCTAGGAAAAGTCCCAGATTGATATTCTTCGATATAAGACGCCATTTTTACACAAAAGAAAAATGACTGCAGGAGGGGATGGAAGATCAAAAATAATTGAGCAATTTGTATAGTCATGGGAAAAGTGTTATGTTTCAAAAGGAAATCAAGGAATATCAGAGGAAGAAGAAAAATGATTTGAAAAAGGATCTAGTTTTGGAAGGAAAAGAGTATTGAATATCGACACCTATACATGTAAAATAAGGTGCATTGTCAACGTGTCTCAAATCTCAAGAACGGTCTTTTTGAATCCGGTCCAAAGAAATGGTAATGGTTTATAGTAGTTTTAAAGGAACGTTTTGTGGAAATGAGTAAAACTCCCAACCTTAAATGCAACTGGATTACAAAAATAACGAGAGGCATAAATACACTCAGAGAGTGCAAACCTCCGCCGTCATGAGCCTTCCGAGGCGATTTTTCACGACAGGGGAGGCGTAGAGAGACGGGGAAGGTTCCCCAACGGAAATTCCGAGAGGAAGACGCTCCCGGCACCCAATTTCACAGGCTACAGCGACATCTATTGGCAGAGTAGGCTAACTTGAAAAATTTAGTAGTATT
>CP045899.1:10414510-10428736 GCA_013387185.1 Caligus rogercresseyi
AATCAGTTTATTGCTATTGAAGCCAGTATTTATTTTATGATGTTTATTATTAATTACAAGGGAGATGAAATTTTAACTTAATTAGTTCAAACCATGTTTAATATTACTTTTTGTTATGACATTTTCTTACAAAATTATTTCATTTCGTTTGCTTAAATGGAACTTACTGAGGTTAAATATTCGTTTATATGCTTTTATGGAAGTTTTATGCTCTATAATAAGCTATTCCTAACATATTTGGCTTGATGAAAGTGTATTTGTGTGAATATGATTAGTCAATCAAGCATTAAAAACCAATCATCCACCAAAGATATGCATTGCGTGTTAAGATTCATTTCGTGCGGATCATCAGAATCGATATATTTGAACTTTAGCTTGAATGAAAGTAACTGTCAACTTGTAGAAAATAAGTCTGATGAATGTGAAAAAGCAGAAAAGAGTGTAGATATATATAAAAATTAATTTTTTTGAAACTTTATGACTGGGACGAATCAAGTAATATTTATTGTGTTTTTCTAGATTTTGGGGTATTCTTTAATTACATTAAATTGAGATTTAGCATTATCTAAATTATTATTCTTTTTTTCAGGTCGTATTTACTCCTCGAGAGGAAGGGGATCACATTGTTGATCTCAAGTACGACGGAGTTCCTCTTCCAGACTCTCCCTTCAAGGTGGAAGCCATCAGAGGATGCGATCCTAGCAAGGTGAAAGCATATGGAAGTGGCCTTGAGCGAGGCATTGTGGACAAGTCCAACGTGTTTACTGTCAAATGAACAATGCGGGATCTGGGGGTCTTCGCCTAGCTATGGAAGGTCCCTCTGAAGCAAAGATGTCCTGTGATGATAATCATGATGGGACTTGCACCGTTTCCTATGTGCCATATGAAGAGGGAGATTATGACGTCACCGTTAAGTTTGGAGATGATCACATTCCTGGATCTCCATTTCAGTAAGTGCCTTATTGAGATCATTATTTTTCACTGTCATGATTATGGACGATTTAGTGTTGTTCTTTCAAACTCACCAAGAAACTTTATTTTTCCAGTTGGCAACTATGTTTTTATTATTACACGTCTTGTTGTCAGTAATCATCAATTTATGGTTAGTTATGATAAGTCCAATCTTTTTTTTTTTTGATCACATATATTTTATTTATCCCTATTTAAATCATAGCAGAGAGAAAACTAAAAAAATAACCTAGTACATAAAATACAAGGCGAATATATACCAAATAAGATAAGCTTTCAACAACCATACATAAAACAGATTAAAAAAAGACATACAAAAAAAGTATTAAAAGGACATTAATCTTTTAAAAATAACATCAAAAACATTTTAAAAATTTAAATTCATTTAAAGCAACGGTGACAATGGAATTAGATAATTTTATTTTTGTAAAATAAGCATAAGCTATCAGTCCCATCTTAATGAGGTTCTCGTCTTCACAGTGATGAGGGAAGTATGGCTCAATTTCACAATACCAACTGGTTTCTTTAATTATTCACCCTCCTTCTGTTTCAACCAATCACGCTCTAGAAATAGAGTCATAATGTGGTATTATTAATCATAATATTATATCTCATGGTAACAGGTTCCAGTCACGACACTCGACGGCAAGCCCAAGCCTAATGCCAAGAAAGTAACAGCCTATGGTCCTGGCCTCGAGTCCAATAAGATATTACCTGGAAAGCCCGCAAAATCACGGTCGACGCTTCAAAAACAGGTGAAGCCAAGGTGGAGGTCAATCTATCTTCTATCGACGACAATTAAAGCATCGATCCCCATCTGTAATTGATAAAGGAGATGGCATCCATGAAGTTACATATATTCCTCCTCCTGTTGGAGATCCCTATAAGGTAATAATAAAATAATATGTTGTCGGCCGAAGTCACTTATTTTTTTATTTTTTTAGATAAGTGTAAATTATGGTGGAGATGAAATCCCACAGTCTCCCTTTGAACTCACGTGCAGTCCCACAATGGAGGATGTTGTTGGCCTCATCGACAACGAGAAACGTCGTGGGAGCATGCATGGAAGAGGTCTTCAGAGACGTCCTGACGGATCCATTGTTGGAGATGATGAACGAATTCAACCTCTGCTAGCTGGGAATCATTTTGCCAACCCTCAATCCGACGATTCCTCTTCTCCCAACTACCACCCAATAAGAGGAGGAATACAACGTGGTTTCTCCAAAGACGACTTTGGACCCAGTGTTAATCCAACTGGAGATGGACACGGCGAAGGTGACTTATCACCTTTCTCCAAGACGGCCCCTCAAGGAGGGGCACCGATGCTCAGCCTTTATCTGAAGAAGAATGCGGAAAATTGATACTCCTCGAAAAGAAAGTAAGTCTGGACCGCCCTCTGGTTACAATCAACGCTTAGACGGCGACAAATGGGTTAAGCTCGATGGGGATGGAAGCAGAAAGAGCAGCTTAATTTCAAATAATGGGGGCCTTTCCTCGCGTAAAGGAAGCCAAGTCGGCTCAGGACCAGACTCTGAAGGAAGAAAAGATAGCAGAGGATCCCCCTCTGATAAATACGGACAACGCAAAGGGAGCTCTACACTAGGCGAAGGTGGCCCAGATAATAGAAAGCTAAGTGGAGAAATTGGAGACTCTGGGGGAAGAGATCCTATGACTATGGTTCAAGACGTGGCAGTAAGGCCTCTCCGACCTCAAAATACTCTGATGACTATGGAAAAGGCACTTCTGGATCAAGGAAAAGCTCTGGTGACATAAAAAGGGGAAACTATGGAGATGAGTCTCATGACAACGATAAGCATGGAACCCCATCCAGAAGAGGAAGTAAACTTGACGACTCTGATGCACGAAAAGACAACTCGTCAAGTAGACGTGGAAGTAAACTTTCCAATGACTCGTCTCAAAGTTCTCCTGAAGAAACTGCTGCTAGACGGGGAAGTAAATATGGCGGTGGCAAATCTCCCAATGATTCTGGCTCGAGGAAGAGTAGCTATGGAGACGAACCCTCTCCACTTGATGGTGTTTCAAGAAAAGGAAGTTCATCCAGTACGAAGACTCCAAGTGATTCAAGAAAAGGTAGTTTTGGGGATGGAAAATCAGATTCCTTAAGGAGAGGAAGCAAGGCCGACAAAAACGCTTCGGATGATTCCAGACGAGGAAGCAAATTAAGTGGGAGCCGACCCTCCGATGATTCACGCCGGGGAAGCAAATTTGATGACGACGCTAAAAGAGGAAATAAGTTTGAAGGAAACGTCTCCCGACGATTCGAGACGTGGAAGTAAATTTGAAGACGGTCGTTCACCTGATGATTCAAGAAGAGGAAGCAAATATGGAGACGGATCATCACCTAATGACTTGAAAAATGGAAGAAAATCTAGCGACGATTCAAGACGGGGCAGTAAATTTGGTGATGACCAATCTCCCAACGGCTTAAAGAAGGTAGTAATATCGGTGATTCCTATCCTAGTGACTCGAGACGAGGAAGCAAATTCGGCGATGATGGCCATTCACCTGATTATTCTCGACGTGATAGTAAATTCGGTGATGGTATCTCTCCTGATGGCTCTCGCCGTGGAAGCAAATTTGATGATGGTCGTACTCCCGATGACTCTAGACGAGGAAGCAAACTTGGCGATGATGGCCAGTCCCCTGATGGCTCTCGCCGCGGAAGCAAATTTGATGATGGTCGTTCTCCCGAAAACTCCAGACGAGAAAACAAATTGGCGATGAAGGCTGGTCCCCTGATGACTCTCGCCGTGGAAGCAAATTTGGGGACAGTCGTTCCCTGATGACTCTAGACGAGGTAGTAAATTTGGTGATGATGGTCGTTCGACTGACGACTCCAGACGCAGTAGCAAATTGGTTAATGATGGTCGCTCCCTGATGACTCTCGACGAGGGAGCAAGTTTGGTGATGATGGTCGCTCCCCTGATGACTCCCGACGTGATAGCAAGTTCAGTGGTGATGGGCGAACTCCTGATGACTCCCGACGCGGCAGTAAGTTCGGTGATGATGGTCGCTCCCCTGATGACTCCCGACGCGGCAGCAAGCTCGGTGATGGTCACTCCCCTGATGATTCCCGAAGCGGCAGCAAGCTCGGTGATGGTCGCTCCCCTGATGACTCCCGACGAGGCAGTAAGTTCGGTGATGATGGTCGCTCCCTGATGACTCCCGACGAGGCAGTAAGTTCGGTGATGATGGTCTCTCCCCTGATGACTCCCGACGCGGCAGCAAGCTCGGTGATGATGGTCGCTCTCCTGATGACGCTCGACGCGGCAGCAAGCTCGGTGATGATGGTCGCTCCCTTCATGACGCTCGAAGAGGCAGCAAGTTCGGTGATGATGGTCACTCCCCCGATGACTCCCGAAGCGGCAGTAAGCTCGGTGATAATGGTCGCTCCCCTGATGACTCTCGACGAGGCAGTAAGTTCGTTGATGATGGTCACTCCCTTGATGACTCTCGACGAGGCAGCAAGCTCGGTGATGGTCGCTCCCCTGATGACTCCCGACGCGGTAGTAAGCTCGGTGATGATGGTCGTTCCCTTGATGACTCCCGACGCGGCAGCAAGCTCGGTGATGGTCGCTCCCCTGATGACTCTCGACGCGGTAGCAAATTCGGTGATGATGGTCGATCCCCGATGACTCCCGACGCGGCAGTAAGTTCGGTGTGATGGTAGCTCCCTGATGACGCTCGACGAGGCAGCAAGTTCGGTGATGATGGTCGTTCCCCTGATGACGCTCGACGAGGCAGCAAGTTCGGTGATCATGGTCGCTCCCCTGATGACGCTCGACGAGGCAGCAAGTTTGGTGATGATGGTCGCTCCCCTGATGACTCTCGACGAGGCAGCAAGTTCGGTGATGATGGTCACTCCCCTGATGACTCCCAACGCGGCAGCAAGCTCGGTGATGGTCGCTCCCCTGATGACTCCCGAAGTAGCAGCAAGCTCGGTGATGGTCGCTCCCCTGATGACTCCCAAAGCGGCAGCAAGTTCGGTGATGATGGTCGCTCCCCTGATGACGCTCGACGAGGCAGTAAGTTCGGTGATGTTGGTCGCTCCCCTGATGACTCCCGACGCGGCAGTAAGTTCGGTGATGATGGTCGCTCCCCTGATGACTCCCGACGCGGCAGCAAGATCGGTGATGGTCACTCCCCTGATGATTCCCGAAGCGGCAGCAAGCTCGGTGATGGTCGCTCCCCTGATGACTCCCGACGCGGCAGCAAGCTCGGTGATGGTCGCTCCCCTGATGACTCCCGACGCGGCAGCAAGCTCGGTGATGGTCGCTCCCCTGATGACTCCCGACGCGGCAGCAAGATCGGTGATGGTCGCTCCCCTGATGACTCCCGACGCGGTAGCAAATTCGGTGATGATGGTCGATCCCCCGATGACTCCCGACGCGGCAGTAAGTTCGGTGTTGATGGTAGCTCTCCTGATGACGCTCGACGAGGCAGCAAGTTTGGTGATAATGGTCGTTCCCCTGATGACGCTCGACGAGGCAGCAAGTTCGGTGATCATGGTCGCTCCCCTGATGACGCTCGACGAGGCAGCAAGTTCGGTGATGATGGTCGCTCCCCTGATGACTCTCGACGAGGCAGCAAGTTCGGTGATGATGGTCACTCCCCTGATGACTCCCAACGCGGCAGCAAGCTCGGTGATGGTCGCTCCCCTGATGACTCCCGACGAGGAAGTAAATTCGGTGACGTTCGTTCCCCTGATGACTCCAGACGAGGAAGCAAACTTGGCGATGGTCAATCCCCCGATGACTCGAGAGGAGGCAACAAATTTGTTGATGATGGTCGTTCTCCTGATGATTCACGACGTGGAAGCAAGTTTGGAGATGATTCTAGGAGAGGGAGCAAGTTTTCCCGTGACTCTAGCAAGGGAGGTTTTAAATATGGCCAGGAAAACGAAACCGAAGATTACTTAAATTCTCCTAACAAATATGGTCACTCTCCCGGACAAATTGGCTCTCTACATGATAACTCTGGTGATGTAGATTATCCAGATTCTTCCAGACGGGGTTCAAATGATGATCATCGAGGTGATAGATTTGATAGGGAAACTAACTCTGCTCCTTCAGGTGGAAAAACAGGTTATTCTCCGTTTGATGATTCAAGAAGAGGAAGTAATCTAGAAGGTGACTCCATATTGCCAGATGATGGTTCACAGAGGTGGACAAAGCTGGGCACTGGATTAACACGTGAAATGTCACCCAGTCATGGTCAGGGAACGCCACTTGATGGTGACGACTCTCGAAGAGGAAGCAAGTTTGGTGACGGATCTCCGCATAAGTACGATATATTTGGTCGCAAGTCCTCAGATGACAAGGATCGACGTAGCTCCAAGTCCCCCGAAAATAAAGACAATAAAGATCGAAGATATAGCAATAATTTATACGACGATGCTAGAGGAGGCACTCGTTTCATCGATGTTTCGAAATCAAGAGACTCCATTGGAGACATTTCTTATGGCAAAATTTGCAACTCTGGCGAAGAACCAGGGGATGTAGAGTACTTCAGAAAGATGAGTCAAACAACCACCAGTGAAATTAGGAAGGGAAGCCTTTCAATTGATCGGAAAACTTCTAATAGACAGTATGACGATAGTGCTACTCGATACGGCTTAGATGATAGCAAAAGGAATTTTGGTAAGTATTTTTGATTTATTCCCATATTTTATTGATTTAATTATTTTATTTTTATAGCTTCTCCTCAGAGTGGCGACAGAAACAACAATAATCGAAATGGTGGCTCACGAAGAGGATCTGAATTTTATCCTCTAGAATTGTCAAACATCCCAGTCCCACCAAGAGACAGTAACGTTACTGCTGAAATCAAAAAGCCCAGCGGCCAAAGGGATTTCCCTGTCATACAAAACAATGATCGAGGATCTGTGGACGTGTATTATCAACCCAACGAAGAAGGCCTCCACATTTTGGAAATCAAGAGCCGTGGTGAGCATGTTCAGGGGTCGCCCTATAAGTTTCAATCATGCTCCACTGAGGACGGAAAAGTCCGTGCGTTTGGAGAAGGTCTCACACACGGCGTCTGCGGAGACTCAGCCAAATTCGTCATTTCCACGAAGGGTGCCAACGCAGGTGGTCTAGAACTGGCCGTCGAGGGTCCTTCTAAGGCGGAGATTAATTGCTTCAACAATAAAGATGGGACTGTGGACGTTTCTTTCTGTCCCACCGCCCCTGGAGAATACAGCATCACCACAAAATTCGCAGATGAGCACATCGAGGGATCCCCCTTCACTTGCAAGGTCACGGGCGAAGGCAAGAAGCGCAATCAGATATCTGTCGGCTCCAGCTCAGAGCTTTCCCTTCCCGAGAATCTCTCGGAGTACGACCTCCGCTCACTTACAGCCTTCATTGTGTCTCCCTCTGGAATTGAAGAGCCCTGTTTCCTTAAGAAACTTCCCCGTGGGAACAATGGGATTTCCTTCACTCCCCGTGAAGTTGGGGAGCATCTTGTCTCCGTGAAGCGGAACGGGAAGCACATATCAGACTCTCCCTTCAAGATTCAGGTCCGTCAAAATGACGTTGGAGATGCCTCGCGGGTGAAGGCAAGCGGAGTCTCCCTCCAAGAGGGAAAGACTCACACGGAGAACGTATTTACCGTGGACACAAAGAATGCCGGCTATGGAGGTCTATCTTTGTCTGTGGAAGGGCCTTCAAAGGCTGAGATTAATTGCAAGGATAACGAAGATGGGACCCTGGACGTGTCTTACAAGCCAACTGAGCCTGGTTTCTACACTGTGAACATGAAATTTGCTGACCAGCACATCCCGGGATCGCCCTTTATGGTGTCTGTTGATGGCGATGGTTTAAGGAAAAAAGAAAAGAATATTCAGAGGATGAGGGAAGCCGTGCCTGCTAATGAGGTCGGGAGCCAATGCACCATGACTTTCAAAATGCCTGGATTGATCACAAGAGCCTCAAAGCGGAAGTCAGTTCTCCATCTTCTCGGGTGAGTTAAAGGATGTCTAATTTTCCACGAATGGGTTTTCAAGTTTGGTCTTATAAACTTACTCTAAGCCCTTCCGTTATTATGCTATAAACAAATTCAAAATCATGATTCAGAATTGTAATAATTATCGAAAACTTAATTATTAAGTCACTGAATGGTCTATATACTGAAGAAACTGATCTTTTGATCAGCTTTAAATTAGACTTTTCAAAACTCCATAAGATGTGTTTAGATTTAATTGAAACATAAAAATGTTAACATATTTTTAAGTCTGGGTGTTCTTTTAAGCCTTAAAATGATACTTGCAAATTGTTAAGTAATTGATAATAATATATTAATTAATATTAATAGAATTTATATTCTTAAATCGATTTTTTTCATGGTCCATATTTTGCCTAAGTAAATTTATTCCTTTTAATGAGCTGGTTGACTTTTACACTATTCAAGTTAAATAAAAATCTAATAAAACATTTTTCTATCACGGAGGGGTACAGTAATTATAAACAATGTACTGGGCTAGATCGAAAAGGAGTAAACATGTCTGCATTGAAAACTTAAATGGAACAATATTTAAAAAAATCACAAAGAGATACTCTTTAAGTATTTTTTTTATCCAATTCTCGAAATATGAATCGAAATTTGGGCAGAAATGAGATGCCAAGATTATGACGATGGTCCAATGATAATTATGCTCCTTCATAAGAAAAATGAATCTAGACAGATGTGTTGTTTAAACATAATTTGTGAAGCAAAGTAACATGTTTTAATTCATTGATTGCAGGAGACGAGTGCGACATTGACCGAGATAGAAGAAGGCCTCTATGCCGTGAACTTTGTTCCACACGAACTTGGGATCCACACTGTCAACATCATTTACAAGGAAGCAAACATTCCCGGCTCACCCTTCCAATTCACAGTGGGTCCCCTCCAAGACGGTGGAAGCCACCTTGTCCGTGCAGGCGGTCCGGGTCTTGCACGTGGAATCCAGGGCCAACCCGCAGACTTCAACGTCTGGACGCGTGAGGCTGGTCACGGTTCACTCGCCATTTCCGTGGAAGGGCCCAGCAAGGCGGAGGTAGACTTCAAGGATCGAAAGGACGGCTCCTGTCATGTCAGCTACGTCGTGGAGGAACCCGGAGAGTATTCTGTGGGCATCCGATTCAACGATACCCACATCCCAGAGTCTCCTTTCAAGGTCTGCATTCTCCCTTCTGGAGATGAGGCAGAAAGGGTTCGCCTGTCCAACGTGGCGGATGTACCTGTCCTTCAAGACGCCCCTCAAACCATGCTCCTCAACATGAACGGAGCTGACGGGGATGTAGAGTGCAAGCTCGTCTCACCCAGCGGGCGGGAAGACGACTGTTTCATCACTCCCCTCGGAGAAGGTGAGCACAGCGTTCGATTTGTCCCCAAGGAAGAGGGCCTCCACTACCTCCACGCCCGGCTAAACGGCATTCACATCCCCGGATCTCCCTACAAGGTTATCGTGGGCAACACTCGTAGTAACAGCGCATCAACAGTCTCTGTGACCGGCTCAGGGATCCGAGCGGGTCACACGGGTGAGAAGTCTTCCTTCATCATCAATACATCTGGTGTCGGAGCAGGAACCCTCTCAGTTACCGTGGATGGTCCTTCTAAGGTAGACCTTGCCTGTACAGAGGTTGAAACGGGATACGAGATCTCTTATGTGCCTCTCGTCCCTGGGAAGTACTACATTACTATCTGTTACAATGGGAAGAATGTGAACAACTCTCCCTTCAGTGTGGAGATTGATGGAGATCACCTGGGCTCAGGGCCTGTGAGGAAGAACTCTCGATCCTCCATGACCATGGAAACGATGCAAAGAACGTCATATATTCGCCACCAGTACTCTGAGCAGAGACAGTCCATTTCTCAAAGCTCCAATTTCCTCAAATCTTCCCCCTCTTCTACTCCATCGCGCCGAATTGAGATTGAGAGGGCTGCTGCATCTTCGGACGGTTCTAAGGTTGTTTGTGCCGGAAGTGGTCTGGAGCGAGCCTCGACTCGGCGGAGGAATAGTTTCAACGTTGACTGCAGCAAAGCTGGAAATAACATTTTGTTTGTGGGCATTTACGGTCCAGAAACCCCCTGTGAGGAAGTCAACATCAAGCATAGGGGTGATAAGAAGTATTCCGTCGACTACACGATCCAAGATAATGCAGAATACATCATCTATGTCAAATATGGGGACGAACACGTCCCTGGATCTCCGTTCCATGTTGAAACCAATCAATAATTTTATATACACATTATTTGCTCTATTTATTTTATGCGATAAGAGTTTATTTTATACACACACTATAAAAGTGCGCGCTCATTAAATTATTATAAATACATTTTTCATAAATATACCGCTCTTTCTTGCTCCTTGATATATATAATAACCTTTTTAATAATAAAACATCTGATTTGGGAGAGCAAGCACTGCCTTCAAAATGTTATAATTGTACCCAGCTATTTCGTGAATAAAAATATATATTTTGTAAGTATACGAATTGGGATTCATTTCTAACCATTTATTTTTTAACAATACTGACTGCTTACTTTTTTTACATACAAACTGTTGTAAATAAATTGAGAGTAATAAAATCTTGGCAATATGTGAAAATTTTAAGAGTAGTTAATTAGTATGTAAATGTATGTTTTGAATATAATATTTTTTTTTTCGTGACCCTTTTTTTAGAGCAACATAGAAAAAATGAAAAAATATGTATTTAAAAAAAAACTCGACAGCTACGGGATTTTTCTTTATTTGTAGGCTTGAGGTAACGAATTAAAAGTTTTGGCAAATAATGTTGAAACTTTGTAATGGGATGGAAGTCTGCATTTTAGAGAGAAGCTGCCTTTCCATTCACAAATTTATGAAATTAATATATTTGTGGAGTTTATCCCGCTCCGTGCAAGCTACTCACCAGGATGTAGGAGTAAGCAAAAACTGTGTTTTTGCTTACATTTTACATCCTGCATGATCGCTGCACGGAGGCTGTTAGAGCCAAGCTAATATTTTTGGGTGGTCCTGGAACCAAGTGGAGATATACGAGACAAATTTGGCTCAAGCAAATATAATTGAGGACGGGAGAGTACATGGACATTGGGCTTTTGGAATGGTCGAGAGGGAGAGCAAGAGGTCGTTGCTTTTTTAAAGAGGTTCCAGAAAGGAACACTAGGACTCTCGTTCCTCTCATCACGGAATTATTTTACCCGGCTCTAAAGTCATTTCCGATGGATGGGGAGCTTACCAGAACCTAAATAGATTATGAGAATTTCACTATGATCCACAAAACATTTTTTTGATCCAGTGACTGTTGCTCACACTTAATCGAGTCCCTATGGCCCGATTTATAAAAAATATGTATAAAGATATGTCATTGGGACAACTGACAAAATGTTCCCATATTCTCTTAACGAATTTTCTTGGAAAAGGCATCTCCTTCGAGCAAAGAGTAAATATTTAAGTTTATTTTAATATTAATGCATAGAAATATTTATTACAATCTTATGTTGTTGGGGTTTTTTTAGTTGCTCAAATTAAGTCTTTAGTTTTTTTTTAGTTTTTTTTTAGTCACTTTGATTTAAAATAAATATATTATACGAAAAAATATGCAATATATATTTCGCATTATCAATAATTAAATGGTTAATAGTTATTTAAATTTGCAGACAAATTATTCCATTCAACTAGGGGGAACTTTTAGTTTGATGCATATGAAGTTATTCTTTGGATGAGTTGAAACCAAAGAAAATATAAAAGAACTAGAAGCGCAATACAGGCTGGAAAGGAGTATTGGCTGTGTTGCCTTCAATAGAGTTACACAGCTGACCTCATAAGATTCACAAAAATGTAAACAAATTAAGTTAAGAACCATTTTCAGTATAAGTGTGACTCTCCTATATTCAGATCAAGGTCTGTATAATAAGGTCTGGGCAGTACAAATAAACATGTAGCAGTGTGACTTCTCATGACGTCACTGGAGAACGATTATATTTATCTCTCTCTATATAAATTAATCAATCTATCTATAAATTATACATTTTTATGTATGTGTGTGTTTGTATAAATAAATAAAATAAATATTTATATAAATATTAATTATATATGTATATATATATATATTCGTTCTCCAGTGACGTCATGGAGTAGGTATACTGCTAGGTTTACATGATTGTTTTTTTGTATTGCCCAGACCCAAAGAAAATATAAAAGAACTAGAAGCGCAACGCGTCTGCCGAAGGAAAAACATGAACAACAGAAGAGAAGAAAAACTTAGTAACCATTATGAAGAGAGAAAACTGAGATTTTTATGTAGTAAGATTTTAAAAGATTCGCTATATTTTTTTAACTATTAGTCCTATAATAATATTTGTAAAATAGAAAATATTTTGATATATTTAGTGAAATCATGGTACAATTTTAAAGATATATTATTATTGTATAAATATATTTGCATAACATAAATAAACATGAGAATAACAATGTGATAGGTTTTTAATAATATTAATGAATACTTTTACTGTCCTTTGAATAATACTGTTTTATCATGACTTTTTCTTATGTAGTCGGAGGGTAATTTTATATTCGTCACTCTTCCTTGATGATAAAGTCTTATTCGGGAATAAGTTGCTGCCAAATATTTTATTAATTTATAAACGTGATTGTTTGTTGGGCTAACATCTAGCATATGTTCATTAAGATCATTAAAAACCTACCGTTGTTTTTCACAAATGTTTTGCAAAACTTGGGTTGCAATATGCAAGTGAATTTTATCTTTCTTTAATAAAGCAGCTTTGCCAATTATTAAAAAGTGACAAAAGACTCTTTCCACTTCTTGACACACAGTTATTGCATCTTGTGATGGATAAATTAGGCCTCCCACATCTTTCTTTTTAATTAAAGCCAAATTGAAATGATTTTGCTCAAATGGATCGGTTAAAACTGTTTTACAAGGAACACAAGATATGGTCTGCTGCAATTTGTGAATTACAAATCCAGCAATGTAACTAATAACAGCTGCCTTAAAAGACGATAGAGTAGGAGGTAGAGGAGGTGGTATCTCGCAGTAGTCGTGGTCCTCCAAAATTGAAGAGCAATCCAATTGCTTTTCTCTAGATATGGCCTCAGAGTCAACAACCCTGTGATCTCCTGGAGAAAGTATTACCACATCATCAACAGTCAAACAATTCACCTTTTACTTCCTGATGAACAAGAAGTTTTCTATAGCTTGTATGATATGATGATTTGTACCTTCTAAGACCTGATCTCCTTTTTATATAAAGAACTGTGAGTTTGAACGATTCGAAGTTTATTAGCCATGTACTCAATCGTTTTTGCATTCTCGATGGATTTCCTTTTGCAAGTACTTTCATCACCAACAGAGTAACAATGATCGAGAATAATATTTTGTTGAAGGATTTGCATTTCTTCTTCACTCCTCTTTCGCTTCATATGCCTTTCCCTTTTCCGTTTTCTCATTTTCTTTGCCCATTCATTAGACCTAAGGTCAGAAAGAAATAATAGAATCGTACATACATTCATTCTATGTAAATATAATTACTGATCATACTGATCGAAGAGCACTTATATGCGGAGCAACTTGGCATTTTTAATCAATAAATATAACGCTGATCTAAAAACAAGGTCTGTATAATAAGGTCTGGGCAAACAAAAACAAATAACTAGAAGCGCAATGCAGACTGGAAAGGAGTATTGGCTGTGTTGCCTTCAATAGAGTTACCAGCTGACCTCATAAGATTCACACAAAATGTAAACAAATTGAAGTTAAGAACCATTTTCAGTATAAGTATACTCTCCTATTATCAGATCAGGTCTGTATAATAAGGTCTGTGCAGTACAACAAAAAAACATGTAGCAGTGCGACTTCTACTCAATGACGTCACTGGAGAACGATATATTATCTCCATATATATAAATCAATCTCTTTATCTATCTTAATATATACAGTACATGTATATATAATATATAATATTATGTATGGTGTGTTTGTATAAATAAATAAAATAAATATTTATATAAATGATAAATTATAGATGTTAAATATTCGTTTCTACACTGACGTCCTGATGGAGGTCATCAACTGCTAGGATTACATGATTGTTTTTGTATTGCCCAGACCAAACGGAAAAGGGAAATCCATATGAAGTGAAGAAGAAATGCAATCCCCTTTAATTAAAAAGATTTTTAATTATCCATCACAAGATGTAATAACTGTTTGTCAAGAAGCGGAAAGAGTCTTT
>CP045899.1:10428836-10469671 GCA_013387185.1 Caligus rogercresseyi
AGACCCAAAGAAAATATAAAAGAACTGAGAAGCGCAACGCGTCTGCGAAGGAAAAACATGAACAACAGAAGAGAAGAAAAACTTAGTAACCATGCTGACGAGACCAAACTGAGATTTTTATGTAGTAAGATTTAAAAGATCGCTATATTTTTTAACGATTAGTCCTATAATAATTTTTTGTAAAATAGAAATATTTTGATATATTTAGTGAAATCATGGTACAATTTTAAAGATATATTATTATTGTATAAATATATTTGCATCACATAATAAACAGGAGAATAACAATGTTGCGGTTTTAATATATTAATGAATACTTTTACTGTCCTTTGATAATACTGTTTTATCATGACTTTTTCTTATGTAGGCGGAGGGTAATTTTATATTCGTCACTCTTCCTTGATGAGACAGTTTATTCGGAATAAGTTGCTGCCAAATATTTTATTTTTTTATAAACGTGATTGTTGTTGGGCTAACATCTAGCATAATGTTCATATAAGATCATTAAAAACTACCGTTGTTTTTCAGAAATGTTTCGCAAAACTTGGGTTGCAATATGCAAGTGAATTTTATCTTTCTTTAATAAAGCCTTTGCCAATTATTAAAAAGTGACAAAAGACTCTTTCCACTTCTTGACACACAGTTATTGCATCTTGTGATGGATAAATGAGGCCTCCCACATCTTTCTTTTTAATTTAAGCCAAATTGAAATGATTTGCTCAAATGGATCGGTTAAAACTGTTTACAAGGAAACAGATATGTCTGCTGCAATTGTGATTACAAATCCAGCAATGTAACTAATAACATGCCTTAAAAGACGATAGAGTAGGAGGTAGAGGAATGGTATCTCGCAGTAGTCGTGTCCTCCAAAATGAAGAGCAATCAATTGCTTTTCTCTAGATTAGGCCTCAGAGTCACACCCTGTGATCTCCTGGAGACCGTATTACCACATCACAACATCACATTCACCTTTTACTTCCTGATGAACAAGAAGTTTTCTATAGCTGGTATAATGATGATTTGTACCTTCTAAGACCTGATCTCTGTTTTATAGAAAACTGTGAGTTTGAACGATTCGAAGTTTATTAGCCAGTACTCAAATCGTTTTTTGCATTCTCGATGGATTTCCTTTTTGCAAGACTTTCATCACCACCAGGTAACAGTGATCGAGATAATAATTTTGTTGAAGGATTTGCATTTCTTCGTCCTCCTCTTAATTTCGCTTCATAGTCCTTTTCTTTTCCGTTTTCTCATTTTCTTTGGCCTCCTTAGACTAAGGTCAAAAGAATAATAGAATCGTACATACATTCATTCTATGTAATATATTACTGATCATACTGATCGAAGAACACTTATATGCGGAGCAACTTGGCATTTTTAATCATAAATATACTCTGATCTAAAAACAAGTTCTTATAGTAAGGTCTGGCAAAGAAAATATAAAAGAACTAGAAGCGCAATGCAGGCTGGAAAGGAGTATTGGCTGTGTTGCCTTCAATAGAGTTACACAGCTGACCTCATAAGATTCACAAAATGTAAAACAAATTGAGTTAAGAACCTTTTTCAGTATAAGTATGACTCTCCTATATTCAGATCAAGGTCTGTATAATAAGGTCTGGGCATACAAAAATTAACATGTAGCAGTGCGACTACTCAATGACGTCATTGGAGAACGATTATATTTATCTCCATATATATAAATCAATCTCTTTATCTATCTATAAATATATACATACATGTATATATATATATATATTATGTGTGTTTTGTATAAATAAATAAAATAAATATTTATATAAATATAAATTATAGATGTAAATATTCGTTCTACACTGACGTCATGGAGTAGTCATACTGCTAGGATTACATGATTGTTTTTGTATTGCCCAGACCAAACGGAAAAGGGAAAGGCATATGAAGTGAAGAAGAAATGCAAATCCTTTAATTAAAAAGATTTTAATTTATCCATCACAAGATGTAATAACTGTTTGTCAAGAAGCGGAAAGAGTCTTTTGTCACTTTTTAATCATTGACAAAGCTGCTTTATTAAAGAAAGATAAAATTCACTTGCATATTGCTGCCCAAGTTTGCAAAACATTTGTGAAAAACAACGCTAGGTTTTTAATGATCTTAATGAACATATGCTAGACGTTAGCCCAACAAACAATCACGTTTATAAATTCATAAAAGATTTGGCAGCAACTTATTCCCGAATAAGACTTTATCATCAAGGAAGAGTGACGAATATAAAATTATTGACTACATAAGAAAAAGTCATGATAAAACTGTATTATTCAAAGGACAGTAAAATTATTCATTAATATTATTAAAAACCTATCACATTGTTATTCTCATGTTTATTTATGTTATGCAAATATATTTATACAATAATACATATCTTAAAATTGTACCATGATTTCCCTAATATATCAATAATATTTTCTATTTTACAAAATTATTATAGGACTAATATTTAAAAAAATATAGCGAATCTTATAAAATCGTACTACATAAAATCTCAGTTTTCATTCTTCATTAGGGTTACTAAGTTTTTCTTCTCTTCTGTTGTTCATGTTTTTCCTTCGGCAGACGCGTTGCGCTTCTAGTTCTTTATATTTTCTTTGGTTGAAACCAAGGAGTACTTGAAACTACTGGAAGGAAAGGGAAAATTGTAGCTCGCACGTAAAGGTGTAACCAAAAGGTATTGAAGGTCTAACACCTTTGGTTATCTAGTCGAAACTGTTTTTTATTTCATTAGAGGAAATCCTTTATACCTCTTTTACAAATATTAAATCTTATTTAACAAATTTTAATTAAATATAATAATGTACATATATTAAAGATTCATAAAGGAGCAGAGAGAAGGACTCTGCTACAGTGCTCCCCCCCAGTGACGAGGTAGGAGGAACGAAAGGACAAAGGACGTTCACTTAGGAAAGATAAAGGAGACTTTTTTCTTTTTTGACGTTGATAGCGGTCCGTACTGATCCATGATGTAGGCTGGTTTCACTCTGTCGATGGAGATGTTTTCCGTCTGTCCTTTCCTCGTGATGGCTATAGTCTTTCTTGTGCGGCGGACGACCTGAAAGGGGCCTTCGTAGGGTGGCTGAAGAGCTTTTCTAACGGTATCGACCCGGACAAAGACATGTGTACAAGAAATGAGGTCGGGACTGATAAAGGTCTTCGGGTTTTTCGGTTGTCTGGGCTCCACCGGTTTGATTGCATCCATCTTGTGGCTTAGGTGCTCAAAATAATTTTTGGGAGCAGACGGATTGGTTGAAGACGGCTTGCTTAGAAATTCTCCAGGGAGTCGGAGGGTGGTTCCATAAACCATTTGGGAGGATGAATACCCGATGTCTTCTTTTAACACTGATCGGACACCGAGGAGGATTAAGGGTAGTAAGGATGTCCAAGATTGGTTTGATTTGGAGTGAGCGTAGAGTGCAGACTTTAACTGCCTGTGGAAACGCTCTACCATCCCATTTGCGGCAGGGTGGTAACTGGCTGTGTGACGGTGATAAATTCCAAAGTACTTCATGATTTGGGCCCAAAGAGACGATTCAAATTGGCTGCCTCTGTCGCTTGTTATTGTGAGTGGAACGCCGAAGCGAGAGATCCAACCTTCGATGAAGGCATGAGCAACTGTGTCTGTCGTAATATCTTTCACTGGAATTGCCTCGGGCCACCGGGTGAATCGGTCGACTGCTGTTAAGAGGTATTTGTACCCGTTGGAGTAGGGTAAGGGTCCAACCAGATCCACATGGACATGTTCAAAACGTGTTTGGATGGGTTTGAATGGCTGAGGTGGTGAGATCGTATGCCTTGTGACTTTGGCAACTTGGCAGTCAATGCAACTCCGGGTCCAATCCCTGACGTCCTTATTGATGTTGGGCCATAGAAAACGATTTGTCATGAGGTTTTGGGTTGCGCGTATTCCAGGGTGAGAAAGGCCATGAATCTGTTTGAAGAGTTGCATGCGGAAGCGAGGAGGCACGTAAGGTCTTGGAGTGGGGCAGGAAGTATCAGCGTATATCATGACGTTACTTCCGGGGACTTTGATTTGTTCCATCTTGAGAGCTGGATTGTGGATGAGGGCCTTTAGTTCTTCAGAGTTTGACTGAGCAGAAGAAATAGCAGCGTAGTCTATTAGAGGCTCATCGGTTACGGTGGAAACATTGCGCGAGAGAGTGTCGGCGGGAAGGTTGAGATCACCTTTGATGTGACGAATATCTGTCGTAAATTCGGAAATGTATTCCAACTGACGGAGTTGCATTGGTGAACATGTTGATTTGTTGTTAATAAATACCGTGGTAAGAGGCTTGTGGTCAGTTAGGACGTGAAAATTCCTTCCTTCGACAAAGTGCTGAAAGTGCCTGATTGCTCGGAAAATGGCTAGAAGCTCTCGATCATACGCGCTTCTCTTTCTCTCCGCGGGATTCAAACCCTTAGAGAAAAACGCCAGCGGTTTCCATGAAACTCCGTCGTTTTGTTGCAGTACAGCTCCAATTCCGTCAGCAGAGGCATCGGTGGCGATGGACGTGGGAGCATTGTGGATGGGGTGGCTCAAATCAGAGACCGTGGTAAGTAGAGACTTGGCCTGTTCGAAGGACTTATTGGCTTCATCATTCCAAAGAAGGGGTATTTTCTTTTTTCCTTTTTTCTTGGTTAAGGCGTAGAGGGGCGCAAGTATAAGAAACAATTAGGTATGAAGCGGTTGTAATAATTGATCATCCCAAGGAATTGTTGTATTTGCTTGAGCGTTGTAGGTTTGGGGAAATTGGATATTGCTTCGCATTTGTTCTTGATTGGCCCAATTCCGGAAGGAGACACCGTGTGGCCTAGGAAATTTACTGACGCTGCACCGAAGATACACTTTTCTTTGTTGATTTGCACTCCATACGCACTCAAGCGTTCAAAGAGGGAACGGAGGTGAGTCTGGTGAGTTGCGTCATCCGGGCTTGCTATCAGTAGATCATCAATGTAAGCATAAACGAAGGGAAGACCACGAGTGACTTTGTCAATGAAACGCTGGAAAGTTTGGGCGGAGTTTTTAAGTCCAAATGGCATGCGCACATACTCGAAAAGACCAAACGGTGTTGTAACTGCGGTCTTCGGAATATCAGCGGGATTGATGGGAATTTGGTGAAAGGCTTTTACCAAGTCGATATGTGAATACACATGACTTCCTGCCAGCTGGGAAGCAAATTCCTGAATGTTAGGAATTGGATAGCGGTCCATCACAGTCTGCGAGTTTAGAGACCGGTAATCTCCACACGGGCGTATTCCTCCATTGCTTTTAGAGACGACATGAATGGCAGAGGCCCAATTACTTGAACTGGGGCGTATTATACCTTGTTGGAGTAGTTTGTCAAACTCTTCTTTGACTTCTTTGTATCTCTCAGGAGCGAGTTTACGAGCCTTAGCGTAGGTTGGGCGTCCTGAGGTTTCCACGTGGTGAACAATAGAATGCCTGAGTGGTAGAGCCGTAGAATATGGTTGGGTTATAGTTGGGTAGTCTGCAAGTAATTCGGGGTACTTTTCTTTTCGTTTAATTGTGGTTATTCCCGTGTAAGGCCCGGGAGTGATGCTCCAGGTGCTATGAAGCTGTTGTTGCATCCTGCAGTCTGCGATTTTTTAGATCAACCGTGATTCCATGGTGTGAGAGGAAATCTGCTCCAATTATAGGTTGAGAGACATTGGCCACAAAAAACGTCCATTCGTACTCGCGGCGCAATCCCAAACAGACCTTTAGTGTGGCCTCGGAATATACAGCTATCTTGGAGTTGTTGGCTGCATAGAGGTAGGATGATGGTTGCATTGAACGTTGGGAAGAATTGGGCGGTATAACGCTTACAGAAGCCTCTGTATCGATGAGAAACCTTTTGCGCGTGAGAGAATCATGAACATGCATGAGCGCAGTACTCGATATTCGGCAAACAGTTCGGGGTTTTACTGTTCGCCACTCTCGTTTAAATTCTTTGAAGTCCGTAGTGGCAGGTGGAAAACACTTATAGGCACGGTCCCCGAACCGATTGTGGTAATAGCAGGCTTGTGAACGGAACGCAAAATTGAACGGCGTTCAGCTGAACGCACGTTCAATGAACGGAACGCTGAACAGAACGCAACTTTTTTAACGCTGAACGTTGAACGCAAAAAAAGAGTTTTGCGTTCAGCGTTCAATTTTTCCCAACTTTTCTTTGTCTTTTTTGGAAATTCTTAAAAGGTCATTACTACGCAGTATTTTTTTAGGAAATTCTTTTCTTTAAAAAAAACGTCATCACTACGCAGTACTTTTTGGGAAATTCTTTTCTAAAAAATAAACGTCATCACTAC
The DNA here is from genome assembly GCA_013387185.1 of Caligus rogercresseyi. NCBI lineage: Eukaryota > Metazoa > Arthropoda > Copepoda > Siphonostomatoida > Caligidae > Caligus > Caligus rogercresseyi. Next base: position 10,435,170 of record CP045899.1, read on the forward strand.
GCAGTACTTTTTTGGATATTCTTTCTAAAAACGTCATCACTACGCAGTACTTTTTTGGAAATTCTTTCTAAAAAAAAACCGGCATCACTACGCAGTACTTTTTTGGAAATTCTTTTCAAAAAAAAAAAAAAAACGTCATCACTACGCAGTACTTTTTTGGGAAATTCTTTTCTAAAAAAAAAGTCATCACTACGCACTACTTTTTTGGGAAATTCTTTTCTAAAAAAAAAAAACGTCATCACTACGCAGTACTTTTTGGGAAATTCGTTTTAAATATTTGAACGCTGAACGCTAACGGAACGCTGAACGCAAAAACATTGAACGGAACGCTAATTTTTTTGAACGCTGAACGGAACGCTAAACGCAAAAAAAACTGAACGCTCACAAGCCTGGGTAATAGCATATCTTGTTACTTGGTTGGCGGGGCGATGAATAAGCTCGGTGGTTTGATGTGCTGTAGTTTCTCTGATGAAGACCTTCCTCTATGGCTTTAACTTTGACCGTTAGGTCAGAAATCAGTTTCATTGTTGTTTGCAAGAGGTCGTCGTTTTTTTTTGCATTCGACGCTTGGGAAACACTAGAAACAGTCGTGGGGGTGAGCATTATAATCTCGTCAGCAGCCTCGGCAACTTCCTCCAATTCTAAATTATCTTTGACGGGAATGAGCCCTATCATGACGGAAGGCGGGAGGCGTTGGAAATAAAGCTGCTTGAATAGTTGTTTATCAAAAGACTCGTACTTGTCTCCTAGTAGCTTTTCATCCGTCGGAGTAGTTCGGTAGGCTTTTCATCACCAAGCTCTTCCTTGTTCAAAAAAATTTGCAGACGGGCAGTGAGTGGGGCTTGGCATCTGTTAAGCACGGTTATCGTAATTCTTCATATGGGGTGTTGACTGCTTGAGGCGGCTGAAGATATCAGATACTTTTGTAAGTACCTACATGGAAGGAGGCTTGTAGCTTGTGCAAATTTACTTCCACTTTTGTTGACGCGGTTTGAGCTGAAACATATATCTAGTATATCAAACCACATCTGCGGGTCGTGATGGCAGAATGAAGGGGCTTTGAAGGATGAAATGGAACTGGTGTCTTGTTCCTCGGTCATTTGAAGATGAGGACGTAGAGGCTTCAGGTGTGAGCAGGACGAGGACTGCGAGGTTCCAGTAATGTGATGAGAATGGCGAGGCTCCAGGTGTGAGAAGGACGTGGACTGCGAGGTTCCGTAATGTGATGAGGATGTCGAGGCTCCAGGAGTATGTTTAGGGACGAGGAGGACGCCGAAGATTAATAGTCAGGGGTCACCAATGTAACCAAAAGGTATTGAAGGTCTAACACCTTTGGTTATCTAGTCGAAACTGTTTTTATTTCATTAGAGGAAATACTTTATACCTCTTTTACAAATATTAAATCTTATTTAACAAATTTAATTAAATATAATGTACATATATTAAAGATTCATAAAGGAGCAGAGAGAAGGACTCTGCTACAAAGGCTACGTTGATTAACATAGCAATAAATTAAAAGTTTTATTTTTGACTTCAATGAGTCATTTTTAATTCAATAAATAATAATTCAACGATCAAACAAGTAGCCACTATCTATAACAAAAATGAATAACAAGTGTGAGATATATTTTAATACATTTATCAATAATAGTTTCCACAATAGTAAATATAATACTATTTAGAAACAATACATTGTTTAACTGTTAGAAACAAGCAATTCAATATTTTATATTTTCATTGCGAAATAGACTATAATTTAGATTTTTTTTCTTTTCAAATTCAATTTCATATCTGACGATCTTTCTTTCTCTGAAACGACACTGCCTCATTAAACTTCTAGTTTGGAAGTGCCATGAGTTTCAGACCGGAGGATCTTGATAAGTATCATTACTATTCGTAGTATCATCTATACATACAAGTATGTAAGTATCGGACGCGGAGAGTCGTAGCAATATTTATGGCTTATGCAGGTGGAAAGTGGCACAAAATAATGCCTTATCATCTTAATAATTTATGCCGAAGGCCATGTGTTTTAATATTTTACAATTTATTCGTCGTCCTCACTTTTTTGTTTTGATTTTATATACGCTACTCCAATCAAAGTTCCGGACTACTATAATTTGAACTACTTTACTTTTTTATATACAAGCAGTTCTTAAAATGGTGAACACTATTACCTACTATTAAATACAGCCGATTGTAGCTGTGCGAAAGATCAATTTGTCCATGGTTTAAAAATAATCTGATAAGATATTTATGATATGAGAAAGTTATAGAAAAAAACATGAAATCTTGAGACAAATATTGATTATAATGCAAAACAGACAGAATGATTTGATGCCCAGTAAACAAAAAAACTCAACAATTTTTATGTCGATGCAAGTATTAATAATCGTGGAACTAAAAAATAAATAATGAAAAGTTATTTTTTATTTTTATCGATGAATATGATCATGAAGAAAAACATGTAATTACTTACATATTCTTGTACAGAGATACAGATTCAAAATATTATTGTTTTCATTGATAAAAATACTTCATTATTTAGTCTTCAAAAAACACTGAACCTAGGTTACTTTATCTTAAGTTTATATAGCTCCATATAAGTCAATTTATTTTTATTGTTCTTTATCATAGGTCTTAAGACGCAATTTCAGCGCAAAAAAATATCTTAGTAGTTAATCCATAACAATACCGATTTCATTATATATATATACATATATATATATATATATATATATATATATATATATATATATATATATATATATATATATATATATATATATGTATATATATATAAATATATAAGGAGCTTTAGGGATAGTTCTGTCTTTTGAAGTGATCCCATTGAGACCCATTGGCTAGAATTTGGTGCATCAAGGCTCTTGGACTAGCTTTTTGATCCGTTTTGGAGGACTGAAAATTGTAATGATCCGCGATTGCATCATTTATCGTAGTAAAACCTTCTGTTGGATCTCTGAAAAATGAACAAAAAAAAATTCTTGTCGTTAGTCAAAAACTTTGCCATCCATCGTTTGCGAACGACAACAAATGAACGATAAATCAACAAGTCTGATATATATATATATGTGTAAGTATAATATATATATATGTGTGTATATAAATATATATTTATTATTTATATATATAATAAAAGAAAATATTTTTAAAAATAACTGTCTTTTTATATGAAACCACTTCTTCTCATTTTTGCGACCAAAATATAAACGTCGAGTTCTACACACTTACTGAGTTTGCGAGGAACAGCGCCTACTTTGACCCCCGAACGAAAAGTACTTTCTTTTCGACTATCGAAATACATTAATGATGTTTTAGAAAGTATAAATATACGGAATTCCTGAAAAGTAAAAACAATATTTTTGTAATTAATCTTCTAAAAAATAAAATATGCAACTTTCGGGAACTGTCAGTGGCAGAGATTACGTATAGCTTGAAAAATGTACTATCGGCGCCGATCAATCGGTAAACCGATATATCGATCGACCTTTAATCCCACCACCATTTTGCATTCAGGCTTCACCAGCCAAACTATGTCATATTGAAACTTCAAGTCAAGCTATCAAAATGTTGGCTTGGGTTCTAAACGTCATCACAATTATGGCAGTTTGGAGTATATCATCTGCCTCCAGTGGCACACCGAATTCTAGGTAACGCTACAATTATGTTAAGGGTTTCAAATTAAGCATATATTGGCCATTGAGCCCTACATAGGAAAAAATAGCAAATTTGAGTTTCAAGTCCACCCCCAGTAAGTCGACTTAGACGTAATCCATAGTTACGTGTTATTACTGTAGAATGCATGCAACATTGAGGACACATTTATTGTTTGGATAAAATGTCAGCAGCAAAAGAGACAACTTTTTATATTGTTTAAAAATGTCTTTTTATTAAATATTGTTCCACACAGAAAAAAAAAGATTTCACAGCTTTTTTATTGAATATAAAACTTGACTTGACACACAAACTTACATTTGAATTCAATAGAATATAAAACTCGTATACAATAATCATGAATACATTATTATTTCTTAAATAATTATGGGAGACTAGCGTCTATGTCCGCAATAATCTGCTTCAACTCCTGATACTGCTGCGTGTTGAGAGAAATGCCCTTTTTCCCAGGCTTGGTGTCCATGGTGCTCTTGTCCACATAGTATTCACGAATGTCGATATAGGTTTTACCCTTAAATTCGCGGACCTAAAAATATATGTTAATAAAAGTCACGAATAAATATTTATGAATAATATTTACTTTAACGTGCTTATTGTTTCCTAGATGCCAAGAGGGCTCCTCTCCATCCTTGGCAGGATTGCCTTTGGGCTTTGCCGCTTTACTAGAGGAAGAGGAGGTTGCGGGTCTCTTGGGAGCCGGTCGATCGGAATCGCTAGAGCTACTATCCGTAGAAACTCGGCGTTTATCTCTGGGCATTTTTGTGTCTGTCTTGTGATTTGATTCCTTGAGATCTCTAGGCTAGGAAGGGATGAACTCAGCGGCAGTGTGGCTAGATGCAGAATGAGGGACAATCGATGGAAAGGAAGCTAGGAAGCAAGGAAGGAAGGGTATTTTAGAGCATCCAATCACGGAGGTTCTATTCACTCAGTAGAGAGAGAAAAAAAGAAAATGTATATTTTTCAAGGAAAGAAGAAATATAAGGTTCCGTGAGTCTATCTCATAGAGCTGTGGGAGAAAATAAAAATAACTAGCCATCCAGTGACATCATAGCATAGGGTCTTTAAATAATAACTACTCTAATTCACATTTTACTTAACTATTTATTGAATAATACAACCGCTCAAAATCCAGAATTTTTTTCGCATTAGAGTCATTGACTCTCCTAGTAGAGATCATGATCGTATCCTCTCCTAGGAGTGACTAAAAATCGTGATCTATATCAGAAGAATCAACGTCTCTGCTAGAAGAGATTTGGAGTGTTATCTCTTATAGGAGGGATTACGACTTAAACATGGAGATAGGTTGACGATGTTATTCAAACTATTTTATTATGTCCGATTTCTTCTCAGATGAGTATCACATTATTATTATTATTATATAGGTCGGTGATATCGATACAATGGTATTCAAAATATTGTGTCGCATTTGCTTTGTTTTGAACAAAAAATGAAATCATTTCCACCAAAATATAGAATACAAATCGCAAATGAAATAAATAGTTTGTACAACATACTAAAATATTATCTCCATATTTAAGTCCTCATTTCTCCTAGAAGAGATAAGGATCGTAACCAGGAGAGTCAACGATTCTATTGGATCTCCATCTCTGCTGCGACATTTATAATCAAATACACCAACACCTCATACTCAGGGGAAAAAAATATCATAATATCTCACAATAAATGTCAGTAAGACATTTTTTATGTAGGACGTAGAAAAAGTTTCCAATTAGAAATATATGTTAATTGGTGAGGTTTTCAAAACACCCATAAAACATATTTTAATATAACTAAGTAGTCTTTCGCAATAATAAGTGTGCACATATAACAATGACGTCATTGATCATTCATTTACATTATTATCTTTTCTACTCCTATGACTTTGTTACTTACGTCGTGGCATTTAATATTCTCCTTGGTTTTTACTGTTTTGATGATGAAAAAAGCCTTTGTACATAAAATAAGTTAAATTTGCAAGAGACCCTCTTATGTAAGGAGTACTATGTATTTAAATTGCATACACTGAAATATTATTTATAAAGGAACATTATATAGAAATAAGCCTTTGTTTAATAAGGTAAAACGTGGCATGGGGTATGAAATAAGATAGATTTTTAAATATAAACTTTCAGGAAAATATATTGCTTTCTATGTATTTTTTCATAGGTATATCACTTTTTTGATATATTCATTAATTGTGGTCCATTCCTTAGAGAGTTATGAACGGCCTCTTTATATAATTAGAGGATTTAAAAGTGCAGAACTATCCTATATATATAGGCCGATACTCTGCATTTTTATTAATTAAATTGTTGAAGATAAAAAAATCCTACTGGCCTTGTTTTTTTTGCCGGTACAGCATTTTGCCCCTAGACGTTGCCCACTAAAGTCATATGATTGGTTAGGCCGGTATATAAAATTATGTTTTTAATTCCTTAAGATTGCTTTTAATATTTTTTTTTATTGAACTCCTTTTGATTCGTTATTTCTTATAATATTGATTGTTAAAATTGATGTCGCATAGAGATATCTATTAAAATCCATTAGCCCAAAGTATCACATAATATTTGCTCGTAGATTTTTAGGAATTTCTGATTTATAATTAAAACATGAAAAAGCAAAACACTTTTTTGCTTTAATTAATTTCAATAGGAATAAGTTATAGTGGACTTATACACAATAAAGGCAAACCATAATACAAAAGCCCATGCTTAGCCTATATTTATTTACTACTTGGTTGGATGGAATTGGAGTATCCTTGAAGATATGAATAAATATCACAGCATTGAAAAATTAGTTCATCAGACCTGGATTTCTACTTTATGCCTAGAGAAAGCAAAAAGGTTGTACTCGTCGAGCTTAGGACTACCGTGTCATTTACCCCCCGTTACTAATATTTCTTATCCCTTCAAGTCCACTTATGAAGTTAGTAACTAGGTTTTCTTTATGACAAAATTGCTTTAGTGTTTAAAACCGCCCATGTTCCTAATATCGGCCATTTAAGACATATGGCCGATATTTGGAACATAGTTTTCAAGCTCTAATGCAAAAGAAAACATAGTTAACTTCATAAGTGGACTTTAAGGGATAAGAAATATTAGTTAAATGACACGGGGGTAAATGATCTTGTTCTCGTCAATTCACAAATAAACATGTTTTTTAATTTGATAACACTGTTTTCTTTCTTTTCACTGTCCAAGATTCAAAATGATGATCCATTTATCGACATATATAAGCATACAAAATTAACATTACTTTTCTTCTTCTTTCTCTATTCCATTAATATTGATAGGTGGAAGTGGAAGAGTCTATTCAAGGGATCGTAAATGGGGTGAATGTAGGCACATGAAGAAAGGACTGTTAGTATTTTGAAGTATGATGTGATGCCAACGGTTTTTGATATTATTCAGTCTCTTCTTCTTTCAACCAATCACAAAGACCTTTTCTCTATCTCTAATTATATATCCATCAGCTTAAATGAGAATTCAATTTAGTTATTACATATGTTACTATAAACATGGACGTACAAACTATTGCAAAACCTCCCCTAGCCTTTGAGAACCCGCTAAATCAAAAACATATCAACAAAATCTAATGACTTGCTTTAATTTATATAACTATAATTTACAACTTTTTCAAACAATCACAGAAATATATATTTTTTAAACGATTATTGTATCCAAATCATTCGATAAATAATATTAAACTATATGTAATTTTGACAAGATTTTAAACATATGTTTTTTTGTGCGACATACGCAAAACATGCTTAAAGATTAAATTATTGTTATTTGTATTTACAAGGTTTTATTTTCATGATGCAAAGAGATCCCAATCTTGTCAATTTGTTCAAAAGGGTGATGATTCAATTACAATTATAAATAAACATGCTTCAAAACGTCAATACAGGTTTTAACGTATTATGGTTTGATTATCATTTGTTCAATTAATTCAATATTGTTGAAGGAGAAGCTAAGGATAAACGATTTTCTTAAAATATATGTGAATTCGTCAAACTTATCAATTTATTGTTTTTCTAAAATTGGGAATGGGTTTAATATTTAATAAAAGGCGAAAATTTTATTATAATGTAATATGTTAATTAATAAGATCGATGTGGGATTCATCTCTTAAGGGGTAGTTTTAATTGGACGAACTTCGTTCTTTTCTTCTCCCTCTAAGGGTTGAAAGAAGATTTTCTTTAAATATATGTAATAATCGATTTTGTTATTTTAAAAATTGTGGGAGGATGATTTTTTCCCCTTAAAAAGATGCAATAAGTAAAAATATTAGGATGTAATATGTTCCTCAATGTTAATAAGATCAATGTTGGGCTTTGTCTCTTGAGAGGATGGCTTAATTGGACGAACGCCGTTCTTTTCTTCTTCCTCCAAGGGTTGAAAGAAGTACTCTGGAGATTCATCGTCCAATATTTCGACTTCCATCAGTTGATCATTTGGATCTAGGGTATGAGGAGAAGGAATCCTGAGGGACTTAAGACCGGAACGAGGGGCTCAAGGGTTTCGTGTCCTGCAACGGCTAGGCTCTTGTAGTACATCCGGTTCTCTTCTTTCTGTCCGTGCCAGAGGACTGGGCCATAAACCTCACGCAGGCGTTAAAGAGCTCAGAATGATGAGCTCTTAATGGAAGGGATGAAAAAAAACAAATTATTATAATTATGTCCATATACATTAATAAGTGTAGATTATTTTAATACTCAACGCCCTATGAGACTTTCAAGTCACCTAAAAACACATAACGAGACGCCAACAATATAAAAAGGGGGAAAATTAGTGTATTTCCAGCTTAGAAAATGTTACACAACCATTCAATTCATATAGTCAAAACCAATATATATTAATCTATAATTTCTGTTTGTTTCATAAATTTAATAAAATTTGTAATGTGAATATCAAGAAATAGAAACAATAAGAAACACTGGACTTGTAGAACGTTTTAACCTTCTTCTTTTATATTTTATATTAACTCCCCTGACCAATGTTACCTCTAGGCTCTTTAGAATATATATAAAAACTGAAACCATAGAATGTGACACCCCTAAAATGATAATTAAAAAAATAAACTTCCAAATCTCTGATACAATTCAATCCATTGTATCAAAAGGTACTTAAATTTTGAATGGTCTTTAATGCTTATGTCATCAATTAATATTTGCAATTGGGACAGGATTCTGAAGGAATTATCTCTTATTCATAACATAGACCTCTTTAATACATAAAAAGAAGCTTAGTTAATTGTCAGAGATGTTTTTGTCTTTTGGTAGATGAGATTCACCTCTTTTTATGTATAAACATGTAAAAAGAGGTATATATATATATATATATATACAGGAACGGAGTGGAAAGAATTTATCCACCGGGACAATTATGCCCTTGCCGGCCTTATACAGGCCCCAATATGCCATTGGGAGGCTGTCAACGGCCGTTTATGTTTCTTGAGGCCAGTGGCCCACCGGGAATAGTCCCGGTACTCCCGCTGGCCACTCCGCCCTGTATATATATATATATATATGTATGTATATATATATGAAAAGTGCTGGATCTATCGATTGATATTTGATATTTTGGTAGATGCATACTACCGGTTGTAGATTTATGCTACGAATACCGACCATTTATACTGCAATAAAACTAGGAATCCCCCTAACGATTGTCAAATTTTCTCGAATGAAGTATCTCATACATTTTTGTACCAATCCTAGCTTTAAGAATTGAATGATATCTCCTTCATAGAAGGAATACATTGCTCATAATAGCGAACAAAAGTGCTTAATCATCTCATACTATCAGGAGATAATATAAAACAGGACTAATTGGATTATGGGATCATTATTTTATAATAAAATAATGATAATTTAATTATACTTTTTAATTCATCCAACTTACTTGGGAAAGGAATGCTTTGCTTTGAGGTACTGTTCCGTGATGTACATCTCAAAGCCGCTCAGTTCCACCATGCCGAAGTTCCTCAAGAAGCTCCTTAGACTTCTTATGTTTGATTGGCTATTTTAAATGCCTAAATGAGCCAATCAGGGCTCACTTAGGGCATTTATTAACAAAAAAACCATCATATTTGACGAAAATATATTTGAATTACATTTTTAAGTACGTATATGGGTCTAAATTATTATGAATTATAATAGGAAAGAAAGATATTCATACATTCACGATCTAACCATATACTTCAGAGCAGATGAACTGGTAAGTAAATCTTTGAAATATGTTATTATGATAACACAATCTTATCTGATTGGCTAATTCAAATCCCTGAGAGCCAATCATGATAGCTCTTACTTATATACTTGTTACTTAAAAAAGCACCATGTGTTCGTTAAGAATGAAACCTATTTATCGGGGGAAATGATGTTAGTTCTCGATAACCACCAAATATAAATCATTTTTTCAGTTGGTAAATTAACTTTCCATTTTTTTCCTACGTCCAATATTCAAAAGGATGATCTAATTATCGGCATATATGATTATACGACAAAATTATTTACTATTTTCCCTGATTATGGGAGCTGTTTTATTAAATTAGTATTGAAAGGTGATGTATGAGGAGTTCATTCATAGAATTCGTAGATTTATGAATTTATGTTCTGAGTATTCATTCTGAATTCATTTTTTCACAGAATTTTTATTTTATTCTAAAGTTATGTTTCATTTCTAAAAACCAACTGTTTATTTATTTTTAACTCTTCTTTTCTTTAACCAATCACGTTCGAGAAAAGGGCCCCGTCAATAACAAATATGTCATAACTTATAACATGCTAAAATCAGTTGGCACTATAATCAATGCACAAATAAATTGCCTTAACCATCCACGACAACACAACATCGAAACAAGAAAAGTGTTAGAGCTACAACTTTATTTCTATGATTTAAGCGGTATCGATAGATTTAACAATACTAGCAAATATTAGATATAAGCGCTTTAAGGTCCATAACACGCTTTCAAAGTTAAGAATGATGGTCAAAATGACAAAGAAATTTCTGTGGAAGGGTTTCAAAATTTATATAAAGATAATGAAGATTCAGATTATTTCAAAATATTAATTCAGTCGTAAGAATTAATCCATAAAATATTAATTTCAAACAAATTCTCTTTTTTTATAACGCAATTAATTGGCTACAATTCCTTCAGTCGTTAGCTGTAAGCAATTACAATTGATCTGTAGGATATTTGGAAGAAATTATCAACGAAAAATGTCCCAATATAGAAAAGTAAAATAAGGACACGCGCAAAAAAGGTCAAAGTGCAAATGTGCATAGGCAAGTATTTTATTACAATGCACTTCAATATTGTTTAAACGCTTTTTGTCATCATCTATATTGATTAATTATTATTGAAAAATATATATTTTTTTATTAAAGAAGTTTTCATGTTCGGTTGACTTTAGTTTGAAATTATCCAAATTACTTTAGAAAATACTTATTATCGTAAATAACATACATGAGTAAAAGTAGCAAAAATCCGTAATCCCAGCTATGCAATTAGTTTTTGAGATGTCAAGATTCTGATTTAAAAAAATATATTTTTTGCAATCGCTAACAATCTACATCATAACATATCATGCAAATCAGTAGTGTTGTTCGGTAGTTTTTTGGTTGTTTTTTTTGTTAAGACTTTTTATTTACCATCATCAACAAACAGTGTAGATAAAATACACTTAAGACAAGTCGATAATAAATAAAAACATAAAACCAGGCAGTTGCGTAAAATCATAAATGAACATTATAGTTCATAATTACTGCCTGTCTTGTTCGGTAGTTTTATCAAAAGTGCAAATGGTAGCGTAAATCTACCCAAAACCAGGGTTGTGGATTGAACAGAAAACCCAACGTCGTTCGCGAACGTACGTTCAAAATCAAACGCCTGAACGGAATATAAATGAATGGACTTTTTTGGTTGGCGTTCGTCCGTTTAATTTGTACTATTTTCAAAAGTGTGGACGTTTTTTATTGAGAAAAAAATTCAATCAATATTGCTTATGTCACTTCAGAAAAAAAAGTGCAATTGAAATTACTGCGAGTCATTATGTGATACATAAAAGTAAGGACCGTTTTATAATGAAATTTTTTCAAATTTGAAATAGGAAATAATTGATATTTTTTAACGAACGGACGAACGCTAAAAAAATTGACGGACGAGCGCCTGAACGGAATTTTTTTCAAATCGAACGGGCGAACACTAAGATTGCGAACGCCCACAAGCCTGCCGAAGACAGAATATCAATGGATAGAGTCCTAACTCATCAATTAACATACTAAAACCATACAAGCAGCTTAAACTTTATCTAGGAGTTGAAGTATTTTAAAATTCTTTTTAAAAATCTAATAGCTTTAATATTAACTTTCTCATACTCTTGAAAGACGCATTGGCGTAACTATAGATATATTTCAGTTCATATGAAAACTTAATTCAATTATATAAGAGTCATTCATAAGACTCCTAAAATGTTTTTCCTTGCTAATTGATTTTTAACTTGATGGTTTTCTTTCTTTTGCATGAACCTTTGACTGATTTCAAAATTGGCATTATGTAAGAATGACGCAGTTTGCTCATATAAGTATTTTACGTATTATTTTATAAAAGAAACTTCATAGCTATTTTTATAATCCAATTGTCCAAATATTTAATAAAATTTTATTACCCCCCCCCCCCCTTGATTGATATTTAAAGCCTACCAACATTATCTACAACATATATACATAGTACAAAACGTACAAAATAATGAGTATTCATAGCCATCACGTGATCAAAAACAAAACCGGTCTTCTCTACTTGAGTGCAATTCAAGCCCTCAAGATCTTAAGATGTACACAACCTACAGGATTATTTTTTTCCTGTATCTCCTTCGCAGCAATCACATTCCATATCAATCGATATCCCTAAGTGAAGCAATCCATAATGGTCAAGGCAGTCTGTGTTCTGAAGGGCGACAAGGTCAATGGAACCGTGTTCCTGACCCAAGAGAAGGTAAAGTGATACTTTTTAGAAAAAGGAGTAGGAGTAGGATTATTAATTAATATATTCTTAAAGTATGTCAGTTATTGACGAATTTATTATGTAATTATACATCACTGTCCGAGTCCTGGGATGTAGAATGAGGACAATTGTAGCAAATGTATTTCATATATTTTACAATCCATTCCATTATGTCTTGGAAGGATGTCTCATGACTGTACGAGTGGAGGTATAGATTATAAGTGAGAAAATCTTAACATAGTCATTTCGTATAAGAAGGAAATGCATCTTCTGCCTCCACCCGTCGAATTGATGAGGTCACTTTGTCCATAACTTATTTATGTCCACACTTTCTTACGCTTTTTGATTTCTTTTATCTTAGGAGGGTTCTGAGGTTCACGTGGAAGGAAAGCTTGAAGGTTTGTCCGAGGGTCTTCACGGCTTTCATGTCCACGAGTTTGGGGACAATACGAACGGCTGTACGTCTGCTGGCCCTCACTTTAACCTTGAGGGCTGCAGCCATGGTGGCCCCAGTGATCCCAAGGGCAAGCGTCACACGGGCGACTTGGGCAACGTGACGGCTGGCTCGGACGGAGTGGCCAAGGTGGACATCAAGGACGCCTTCATCTCCCTCTGTGGCCCCAGCTCCGTTTTGGGACGGACCATGGTCATACATGCGGATGTAGATGATTTGGGACAGGGGGGACACGAGCTGAGTGTCTCTACTGGGAACGCCGGTGCCAGATCTGCCTGTGGCGTCATTGGCATTGCCAAATAGACAGAATAACGACGTACATATTTATAGATATTAACTTAGTCCTACGTATTGTTATTGGAAAAGGATTTAATACATAATTCATATCAATCCCCTCTGCTTTTTATTTCATATTACAGCCTTAGCACATAGAAAGCTTTAAGGATTTTGGATTGAAGAAGCCTTCATTCAGATAACAAGATAAAATGGTTAAAAATGGGGGTGTACTTCGTCAACAAAATGTTCAATTAAAAAAATTGAACGGAATCACAATGTTACAAATCATTGCAACCCAAAATGAGTCAAATTTTTATGCAACTAATTGTAATTAAGCATAATACTAATGTCCCTAATCGATGAATTGATATATGAAATCATCATTGCTAATGATCTATTATGAACCCTTGATTGCGTACAATATCAGTATAATACGGTTAGTCATTATATCTTAATTGATAATGTAGCGGATTGACCTGCTTATAACAGCAGGTCTACCTAATCTCACCCTCAGTAGGTTCTTAATCGTAAGTACTCTTGTCTGCGGCTATATAAGCAGCAGGCAATGCTAATAAAGACACTTTCGCTTACACTGAGTCGTCATTTCTCCTCCTCCTTCGCGCTACATACATGCCACCTATCTTCTCACACCCCATGAACAGGTTCTTATATCGACTTTTAATGGTACTCTATGGCTCCACGCGGCTCAACTAATGATCCCTGTCGTCAATTCATGGGTCTCACTCACCTATCTTTTGGGGTACCCCAGGATCGGATGACCCCTCACACCTCCATCCACGGCAAAGGCACCCTCGCCGGATGGTCCCTCAACCTTTCATCCCCGGCGAAGGCATCTACCCAACGGACCTTCCGTTCACCTCGGCGGATGACTCATCACCCTTCCATCCACGGCAAGGAACCCTCGCCGGATGCCCCTCACTCTACCATCCACGGCAAAGGAGCCCTCTCTCATCCTTCCATCCACGGCAGAGGAACCCTCGCCGGATGCCCATCACCCTTCCTTCCACGGCAAAGGAACCCTCGCCGGATGGCCCCTCACCCCTTCCATCCGCGGCAAAGGCATCCCCCAACGGACTTCTCCGTCTATTTTGCCGGATGGACCTCAACCTTCCCATTATATATATATATTTTATTCTATATTTTATATATACACCTGCTGAGGTAATGGGGGGAGCTGTGTAGCGATTGACCTGCTTACTAACAGCAGGTCTACCTACCACTTCTTATCTCACACCTCAGCAGGTTCTTAATCGTAAGTACTCTTGTCTGCGGCTATATAAGTTGCAGGCAAGAGCTTAATAAAGACACTCTTTCGCTTAAACACTGAGTCGTCATTTCTCCTCCTCCTTCGCGCTACAATACATGCATTTAAAACCCACAGTTTCCAATAAAATTGTTTGACTATTCTTCTTTTCACCATTTCCTCCTGACATCAGGGAACCTATATTTTAGAAGTGAGGATCCTTCTAGGATTAACTTTTTTTTTACAAACATATCGACAATTTTACATTATTATGATAATTTATAAAAGCCTCTAATAGTAGTAGTATATGTTATATGGTAAACTCCATTCGAATAAATATTAACGGTAAGTCGTAGGATGGAAAAGGATTCATTAAATCATAACTCTATATCCCTTTCCGAAAAACCTTTATCGTTGAATTATGGTTTCACAATCAGAAATTTTTAAGTTTTGTAGGTAGACATGGTTCAAAGCATTATAAATAGACATTTCAATTCAATATCAGCCTAAGAAGCCCTCCCATTTTAATTTAATTTAAAAAAATGAAGAATTCCATACGTATATATCAGACTAGTTGATTTGTAATCGTTTGTCGTTCGCTAACGACAACCAAAAAAATCATATCGTTCGTGAATAAAATCATACAGTAACTTTTTTAAATCCTTTTTGATGGGAAAAATTCTCTTCTAAAAAAAACGTCATCTCTTTCTTTCAGAATGACATGGGAAAATTTCCCTTCTAAAAAAAGTCACTTTTTTCAGTATGATGAACGACAAACGATTCAATATTAAAACGAACGACAATTTTTTGCAAATCTCAACAAGTCTGTTATATATGAATGTATGTATTAAAAATATTGCGTCCTTAGAATGGGCTACTGAAAGACTAGCCACGATGGCTATAAGAATGAAGTGGTGTTCCATCATCAACTGGAATGTTGAGGCTTTCAGATAAATGAAAAATATCAATCTGTTTACTACGATATCGAAGGGAAAAAGTCCTACATATTGCATAATGAGGACTTTTTGGGTCTCATTGTCATAAAAAATCTGCTGTTTATAATATAAGTAGTATTCTTTTTGGGCAAGAAGGTACAATGGTCATCAGTGTTGGGATTAAAAAACGGGGATTAATCTAACCAAGGAACATATAATATTGTTTTCTCCTTCTTTTAAAGACCTAAACTACAAAGTGAAAATCTAGAAAAATATTATTGCATTAAAAATTATGAAGAAGAAACAAAATATATGTTTGTTCTATTTTAATATTGAGAGCATCCACACATCGATGTCAATATATGTTACGACTTGTGCGATGAAATCAATTATTTTTAACTAGACGAAAAGTCTGTAGAAAATTATTTATTATTAAAAGTTATGAAAAAGAAACCAATTATATATATACCTATATATCTTTGCTCAATTTTAATATTGAGAGCATCCTAACATTAATATCGATATATGTTACGACTTATGCAATGAATTTCTATTAAATTATCTTTATGGATTTTTCTTATTGCTTAAGATGAGTGAATTTGATTTTATTTGAAATTATATTTCGTCATTTCATAAAATTATGTTAAGGCTATGAGGACTAAAATTAACACCCAGAACACGATGGTCAATTGGAGATAGAGTTATAGCATCAAATACCCATTTTTTTATTTTTGACTTTATTTATTTAGAGTAGTTATAAAACAATATATATAATTAAGCATTATAGATTAAATTAATACTCTAAACAAAAATCCAACAAAATTCCTAACATGTATCACAACTATATTAAAAAAACATGAACAAACAAACATTAAACAAACAACTAAATCACTTAAAACATACTTTCTATTTTATATAATAAAAAAATATTTTAAATTTCAAAACAACAAAACGTTTTGTATTAAAAGACTAATTAAGAATATTTACTTCTTTAAAAACTTTTTGTGTAAAATACCCATATATAATGTAGAGCAGGGATGCCATGGTGAAATCGGTCAGGGGGCGACTGTTTTCAAGTGGGACCTCGGGGGGGCCAAATTACCGGTACATTTTGGCCTTGCACACTAAACAAAAGTAGATTTAAATTGTTGATATTGTATCATAATATTATTTATTTATAAAAACACTTCTCAACCACTAACGTAACGGGTCAAATGAGATGTCCATCGGGCCGGTTCCGGCCCGCGGGCCGCCACCATGGCACCATGATGTAGAGCCTAAAGTTCCATAAACGCTGGCTTTGAAACCCTAATATACTTCTGGTTAGTAGAACCTAGGTTTTCATTGGAATTTGGTTTCGACCTTCAATTATTTTAAAGTGTTTTCAGAACTTTGTAAACTATCAATATTATCATATCAACTTTATAAATTATTATTATTAAGATATCCCATGTTTTTATACGTTATGAATGCAAAAAAAGGACAACTGTGATTGTGGTCTTTCAGAACTCAAACTGTCAAATGATGAATCGTTCACCTTGGTTTTGTATTCTTACCGTGTGGATGTAAGAAAACATTAAATTAGTCCATCGTACTTAGGATTTTTTAATGAGAGCGATAAGAATTTACCTTCCCCTCTCGTCAAGAGGTGAATCTCTGATCTCAACATCGAGACATCTACTGAAATAACACTGTAGCGTGAAGGAGGAGGAGAAATGACAACTCTTGTAGGTATAGAGAAAGAGTGTGTTTATTACCCTCTTGCCTGCTGCTTACTTAGCTGAAGGCAAGAGTACTTAAGATTAAGAACCTGCTGAGGTGTGAGATAAGAAGTAGTAGGTTGACCTGCTGTTAGTAAGTAGGTCAATCCGTTACAACACGTTCTTTTTTATTGCCTGATTTGGTTCGATGACGTATGCGATTGAGTATAATAAAGAATTAAATTTAATCCGTCGAACCAAGGATGCTCTCTTATTCAAGAAGGTGGATCCACATTTGATTTTTAAAATAATGTATTTAATCAATAATAATAATGAGTAAAATCAGTTATTTAGAGGCAGCTGCGAGTCTTTCGGCAACGTTGTCCCAGTTGGCGATATTAAAGATGGCTTTGACGTAGTCGGGACGAACGTTCTTGTATTGAAGATAGTAGGCATGCTCCCATACGTCAATGCCGAAGAGTGGCACAAGGCCTGTGGTGGCTTGAAGGGGATCCTGATTGGCACAAGTCGCAATTTTCAACTTCTTTTCAGCCTTACAGTATCCCAGCCAGCCCCAACCAGAGCCCTGAATGGCCACCGTGGAGCCTGAGAGCTTCTCCTTCATGGCGCCCAGGGAGCCAAAATCTCGGTTGATGAGCTCCAAGAGTTGGCCAGAGGGTTCTTTGCTGCTGCTGCTATCGGAGGGACAGAGGTTCGTCCAGAAAATGGAATGGTTCAAGTGGCCGCCTCCGTTGAATTTGAGGGCGCCCTGAAGGGAAATCACTGTGGATATGTCATCTATAAAACATAGAGATAATGTTTAAGAATTGATTCTTGTTTTCTAGGTAAGGATTTTTAATTTATCAGTCTTTATATTAAAAAAAAACACAAAATAAGGCTATAAATATTGAATTTTACCAAAATGAATCTTAAGTATTTATTAAACTAGTTTATGAATATATTCTTTCAGAAGGCTATCAATATTTTTTAATAAGGCTTTATTATAAACATTCAGCTCTACCTATTATTTTTTATAATAATGCTATATATCTTTGTCTCACAATATGACCATTGATTTGTTAAGTAAAATAATAAGGCTTTATTTTATTAAGTTGTAAGTAATTAACTTTTTCAAAATTAGCCAAAAATATTAATAAAAACGACCCACTCTTTTCGAATAATAAATTTGGCCTTTTCACATTTAAGCCTAAAGAAATTTAATATAGTAAATGATAGTGGCTTCTGTGATAGCTTAGTTTATAACTTGAATAACTATACAAAAATTTAATCTGCGATAAGCAATTTCAAAACTCAAGTTGCAGTAAATGAGACATTAGTGAATAAAAATATATATAAACCTGCAATCACACTGACACTAATCCATCCATTTTGATTTGTCCTATGTTCGATGGATTAATTTAACTGCATTCATGTTTATTCCTATCCACAAATATAACACAATTCCATCGAATGAAATAAGGTAAAATCAAGTTTTATCCTCTTTGGGGACTATTGATATATATAATGAAGGAATTTTTTTTAAACATGGAGTTAAAGGACAAAAAAGTGTCGGCAATAATTGTCGTGAATCGTAATCTCGAAGTAATCACTGTTTTATTTATTTTTCATTTAAAAAAAATATAAGCGAACACTTTATACATATGAATTTTTTTTTTTCATTGAGCTTAACCTAATATCAATTATTCGTGTCAAGTAAGACATGAAGTTCTGTTCAGGGTATCTTCTTATATAGTTGTCTAGCACTACTCATACCATATACCGACTGCAACATATTCACAAAGGGTAAAATAGACTTTGTTAAATAATATTGTGAGCTACCAAGAGTCAAATTGATACAAGGATTCCTATTGAATATATTCATTAAATTTATTGAAATATTTTATGACTAGCCGGGTTTGATAGACTTGTATCCTTGTTAAAATATAAATAAGCATAAAATCTATGTCTATGGAACCCAATAACCTTTTCCATGAGTGGATCAAAAAGACCTTCACCCTCTCGGGATGCGAAGATTTCAAAAATTGATATTTGAACAAGTTTCTAAAGGAACATTGAAAATTTACTTCTAAAAAAGTAATTGAAATTATGTCAACGTTTTTTTATTAAATAAAATAAAGCACTGGGGATAACCATACTCTTAGCGATCGCTTCCGAAAGCTTCTCTTCAGCCGCATTTAAGTTATTGACGTATGTCTGATGATGCTTTGAGTGATGTAGCTCCATGATTGCTCCGGAAATGACGGGCTCTAGAGCTCCGTAGGAGTAAGGAAGATCTGGAAGAGTGTGTTTGCTCCTGGAGACTACCAGGGGAGAGAGCCTCTTAGGCATCATCCTTGAACATGTCGCAAGCATATTAGTGAATGGAAACGAAATGTAAGATTGTAGAAAAAGATCAGCGAGTGGTTTCACGAATAAATTTTCTTATATAAGGACAACAATCAGCTGGCTCAAGTACTTGAACTGCCATCTATTTGTTATTATACTAACTAATTCAGTAAACAAGCTCCTGCAAACAATATTTTTTACTGAATAGCCTAAAATGCTTCTTTTAGGCTCTTAAGATTTACAGTTTTGTTGTTTTTTTTTGCATAGTGACTGTTCCTAACAAACTGTATTATATATAAGCTATTTATTTGATTTTTCTCATTGGAATTTAAAATTCATACAAAATAAATACCGTGTATAATCTGAAGCAGACAACAATTATCGGGATTTTCTGATTATTATTTATTATTAGTACTAAATATTAATTCCTGAATAGTATTTTTAATGCCTTAAAATACTATCAAACTATAATTGTGCAGTATACTTTTTAAAATATTGAAACCTATCTTACATAAATAGTTATTTCCAATACAATTAGTATTTTCTTCGACTGATACTTTTTAGCTTAAATTATGAGCATAAATTTGAAACTAGTTTGAGTCTTATTTATTTTTAGAGGGTCAAGTTTAATTATTTTTTAGTTTTTCAGTTATATTTTACTTGTATTCTAGTATACCTTATTCAATTATCGTATTATAAAATACTAAATTTTATTATCATATTGTAAATATATTTTATTTTAGTATTGTATCAAAGTATATTATTTTACTACCAAATTCATTATTTTAAATTTAAGTCAATATCGTATCTTTTAGTATACTTTATTATATTATCATATTCTAGGTATACTCAATTTTATAATCGTACTATGAACAGAACTGATTGTCGGGTCGGGTTTTAAACTTGATATATATTTTACAATTTCTAAACATCAATAATTTTAACATATTCTGTCAAACACCAATAGATAATCAGCATTCTAAGCGCCTATATCGTTATCGATATGATTTTTGAATGAGCCAAAGACCACTGATAAATAAATAAATTCGACCAAAAATATCTAATGTATCCTTCTGATCCATAAAATTAATTATTGTCCTCTGATGCAAGATGAGAGAAACTTAAGTTATTATTTTACGTGAAGGGACTTTTCCTCTGAATAAAATTCAGTATACAGTATAATGAATCTCATTAAGTATATATGAACAAACTATCAGCTAAATATCACTAACAAAGCAATAAAATTCCACTACAAACCCATATTCTTTACCGTTTTGATTCATTAGTTATTTTACTAATCGGCCACTGAAGAAAAATGGCAAAATTATTAGATTATACAAAAATATATAAGGATTTTTTTCCTTTGTATAAAAGTCATTTCCCAACAAATTATTAATTTTAATGAAGCTTATTAAATATTGAAGACACAAAGGACATTCACCGTCTTATCAATGTTACATCCGCTCTAATCCAAGGTTCAATAATAATAGTAATGACTAGTTTAACATATTTTAGATGCTTTTGAGGACTCTCACAGAAGTGAGTGGTTTTCTTTGCATCTACACCAAAATGGGTTTATTAGAGATCATTGCCAGGGGCTTGGGACAGATAGCCTTCCTTTTGACGAAGGTGTACATCAATCCAACGCTTCCCCTGGCGTATTTCGCCCTTGGAATGACGCTTTTTGCCCTTATCCTCTTCATGAGTACGGCTTCCCTGATTATCAAGCGAAAGGAGCTTCGAAGAGGTGGAGAGGGTCACGGCTACGTTGAGCCCGTTCGCCTGGGTCGAATCCCTCTTGAGGAATTGGGCAGTCCACCAGGGTATGAGCGACGTGTTAATCGACGCTCTGAGATTCCTCAGTATCCCATCGTGACGTCCTCTAGGAATTCCGAGTTCTATGATTCTCTTCCTACATCTCGAGAATCTGTAAGGGCGCCAAGATATCAAAGTGCGAGGAATTCTGGAATGTTTCAATGAGCATTTGTTTATTTATATTTAAATATTTTTTTACCTTACTTCACGAAATTAAAATTAAATTTTTTAAACTTATGAATATTACTTTAAATGATTCAAAATATAGATAAACAGTTTAAGTTATTATTAATCTATTTATTAACATGTGATATATTTATTTTATATAGATATTCCGTTAGTTGTTTCCAATTATAAAGCAAGTTTTTCATTAATTTCAAAGGCAATTTGGGAATTCAAATATTAATTTAACAATGACGAAAGCTTACACTAACAATTAGAGTGCAAAAAATGTGATAAAATATATTTTAAAATATTTTAAAAATATGATAAATGTAATAAGCATGTATCATTTGTTATAACTTTAATAGCTATAATTTTTTGGCAAATTTAGTCACATGTTTCACATATATGAATGTGTAATATTATAGATCACTAAAACACGAAGTATATGTTTTAAAAGGGGATCTGTTTAGTACTTATTAGATCTCAAGAGTATTTTTAGCATCTCCTGTTGAAGTCAAAGGTACGTAATTTCTTTATCTAAAGATATGTACGCCTCTCTAAGACCATTATCATCATCTAATTTTCACACAAGTAAATAACCATTCTTATATTAAATTACGCTACATTAGTAGCGTAATTTATTTAAATAAGTATCAAGTATTTTTTGCCTATTTGGTTTGATAGAATCGCATCTATATGGATATGAATAAGTATTATAGCGTTTTATGACGTGCTTACTATGGAATGTTATAGATAAATAGAAGAAAACAATTTTTTAGTCTTCAAACATTCAGAAAAACAGAAAAATGTTATCAAATGAAGGGGGAATAAATAAAAAAAATCCAGAAATGAAGGGATTTAAAAAACAATATTATCATATAAAAGAAAACATTTACTTTTTTGAAATTAGATATGAAAAAGTAAAAACATATTTTAAAAATATTTTTTATGTGATTCACATCTTCTGCACTCTAACAATAATGGCATAATTATATGTAACTAATAGTTTCTTACATTACGCCGTAAACTATAATTATTTTTAAGATATTAAAATACTATTTGGTTGAATAAAATGATATTTTTCCATTTCGAAGCAATTCAATGAAATTACATTATATTTTAATTGATTTTAAGAGACCAATAAACCCCGAAATATTCAAATTCGAGAGTTAAATTAACAACTTATGTTGTCTAAAGTACTGAATACTCGTAACAGGACTACCACCCCCCCAGACAATGGCCCCCCCGGACTAGCACCCTTCGACAATCACCCCTCGGGCTTTATTCTCCAAGAATAAGGAAGGATCAATTCAATTCTAAGAGGGCTGTTGTAACAAAAAAAAATGTATTGTATTGGCGCCAACAAACGCCAATTGGATCAAAATTATGGAGGACGGGTAAGTTGAACTAGGAGAAATATAGCAATTGTTAAAATAAGAATGCGCTACCACAGATTTTTTTTGCCTAATTAGTTCGACAGAATTGCATCCGACTGGATATAAATAAGCATTAAAATTAGTCACTCGAACCTAGGATCTTATCAATGAGGTAGACCAAAAATGACCATCCCCTCACAGGGTTTGAACCTTCGCCCCCAACGTCGAGAGTTGAACACGGATTAACGCACATGGCTATCGACCTCCTTTAATAGATTACAGGCTCCAAACGCTATAATTATTGTTTATCGAGGGTTCGATCACACCTCCAAGTTTCATGAATCACAAGTATGGCATATTAGGGTTTCAAATCGTGCGTATCTGAGCTCTACAAATCATAATTATGATAATATCAAATATACCTTCAAAGAAACATCCTGGAGTGTCAAGAATGGATGTTTAGGGTTAGTAAATAATATGCGCCTAAGAGTCCTTTTTGGGTTCTACCTGACACACATATGGCATATTTGGTTCTCAAATCAATCGCTCGTATTTAATTGTTTTAAGTATAGCATATTTACGTACAAGTATGGTATTATATATTCCACCTTGGGGATATATGAGATAAGGGTTGTTGGATTAAATTCGGTTTTCGTGCAACTATGTAAAAAAAATATTCATTTTACTCAGTAAACTTATTGGGTAGACAATAAGATGAGTATTACAATAGATATCTTAGCATGTGCTCTTGGATCAGATATCATTTAATTTAATCCATACTTTTTTATTCACGTAATTCCAAAATCCTATTAAACTAATACGAAGACAAAAAATCGATTTATTATTTTAATATATATGTATCAAAATCATTATTTTTTTACTTGGCATACAAAAATTATGGATTATAATGATATTAAATATATAATGTTCTTCATCGAAAATAAATTTGCTGTTAGAATGATTATACATGGTATATATGATATCATGGAGAAACACATTCATGCCAGTCCAAGATGACCTTTTAATTTCCTCACAGATACACCTTATGCATTGATAAACAGACTAATTTGGGAGGATGGGGGGAGAGAGAGAGACAGAGGGTACAAAATTATGACAGGACCTACATATATTTAAGTATACGTTAACTCTACATTTACAACTTCTATGAGCCATACATTACTTCATTAAGTACATATACCATTCATTATCTAAGGAAGCGAGAGTGCCATATAAACGTTAGGTTTTGTAATAAATTATAAAGTTAAAATAAAAAAATGGTTAGACATAGGATTTGATTTTATAAGAATTTTAGTTCATGAAGAATTGAAGCAAATTTTGTGTAAAGTATTATTTCTTGCTTATGACGAACCATGCAAAAAGTTAGTTTCAATATTTACGAAATATAAAAAATAATATTAACCAATCCAAAACTTGGAAAAAAAATCATTAAAGATATACATTTTTATAATGAGCAAATTATCTATTTGTGGGGAAAAGGTTTGGGATTTGGGCAATTTCGTTTTTATAGAGTAAAAATGAGTTTATCAATAAACTTTAAGGAATTCCTTGTTGTACAATGAACAGTAGGAGTTAAAAAATCAGAAAAAACTGATTTATGCTTATTTTAAAGTGCATGGACTTATGTATAGAGTTTCACAACTATTACGTCATATAAATGGCACTTTTGAGCTTAATTTCGGACAAATTCAGTGGCAATAGCAAATTTGAACAAGCCAATGATAAAATGTTTGTCCCAAGATTAAGTGCTAATGGACTGTTCATTTTAATAGGATAATTTATCATGCGTAAAAGGGGGTGTCACACAATGAACTAATAATAATAATAATCTCGGGTGATGAATCCGAACTATGATGACTTCGAAATGGCCTTGGGGTCTTTGTCGGGTATCATTGAGTAGTCAAAAAAGGCAAATTGATGTGTAGAGGACTTTTTCATTTTATTGGCTGCTGCCTCCATTTCCTCTTCGATGATCTCCCTCGCAGATGGATGAACGGGATCATCTTCGATAGGAATGAGAGGATCACTCCCCGCACTTAGGGTTCGCATTCGATTCCCTGGCGGTGGGGCATTGAAGCGGTCTGGGTAAAGAGAAAAGTCTGAAAAATGTGAGAAGCTCTTTCGTTTGATTTGTGAATGTTGAAGCGGGGAGTTGGGAGTGCCCGGGGGTGGATTAATCCCTACGCCCGAGGAAGAAAAGGACGGAGGACTCAGATAGTGCCGGCCCTCTTCCCGTGACTTCCGCTGTTGAGCGGAGGAGGATGATATCTCAGATCCCATTGTTAACACATGTTTCTTTTTTTCACTACGAAAAAACTCGAAGAAATGTCAAAGTGCAAGATCAAACAATTCAATTTGACAGTAAATAATAATAACATCAAATACACGGATGATGATCACCTGTTATATAACTGAATGGATCTGCGTACAGTGGCCTTACATAAACTGTATTACGCTATTAAATCAGTTTGCAACTCAGGAAAAAGTCCGTCTTGACGTCATAACTTTCTTATTCCATTATGACGAACAAATATTAAAAAAAACTGATGTATGTCTGTGAACGCGTCAATGGGAGTGACATTTTTATGTATATTAAAGTTATGATGGTGCATTGTAAAATTAATAATTTGTAAGGAAATCATATATTATTCTATTGAAGTTATTTACTTATTTTCGTTTCTCTGTTTTTTTATCATCAATTTGTCTTCTTGCTAAGAGACCTTAAGAGACCAAGGGAAGTTATTAAATTTAACCTGCCAAATCACTTTTTAAAACAAGTTTTCCCGTCCTTTTGTCACCTTTTTTAGGAGAAGGATCAATACTTGATAAAATGTAAGGTAATTTTAATCTCTGAAAGGAATAGTTAAGTTTAAGTGAGAAGCAATGTCTGGGCAGTCAACATTAAAGCATAGACGTTTGACATTTGGTAAGCCAGTATACTACCGTTTTGGATGACGTTATTTGTGGTGGTTGAGATTGTGCCCTAATGATCGTGAGTTTAATTGTTATGATAATTATTAGCCCTAATGACGATTCTATCTCTATGATCAGCTTACGATGACGTACTAACTGTTTATATTTGATATTTTTTTTTTCTTATATCCGCCTTTAGCTTGATTTAATCATAGAGGTATAAAGATATAGAGAGCTTATTCCCATCAGTAGCAGAGAAACATCGTTCAGCTGTATTTTTGTGTCCAATATAAACAAAGCAATTCGTACTCCGTCATCGTAAGCTGATCATAGAGATAGATTCTATCTCTATGATCAGCTTACGATGACGTACTACAAATTACTTTGTTTATATTGGACACAAAAATACAGATGATGGGAATAAGCTCTCTATATCCTTTAATCCCTATGGATTTAATCGCTTGAACGATAAAAGTTTGTTTAAATGTTCTATGACTCTTGCTGCTAATATTGATATTAATTTTGTAGTATTCCATTTCTTCGAGACTTAAATTTTAGTTTAGCATTGGATTGTAAAATATAGCAACTTAATTCATATAGCTTCATTAGAGTTTAAAAAATATCATTTATAGGGTTATGAGTTCATTTTCCAAAAGTTTTATTTGGTATTCATACATTAATGCATTTTATTATTATTGCATTAAATATGAATTGATCAGTTTCATGTCATTTGCCACCAAACATTCTCTCTAAAAAAAATCATCAATGTTTTTATTTGGTTCATCTAAAGTTTATCTTAAAGTATGAAATAAAAAATATTTTGCAAATGTGTATAAAGTTCTCGAAAAGGAATTATGTTTCAATTATATTATAATTTTGGACTTATCTCACTTCCAAATGATCGATTAGAGGTTTTTATTGCCTTAAGACATTAAATATATCCTCCTTATTTCATTCAAGGATCTGTGACTCAATGTTAATAATTTGGGCCCAGGTATCAATTCGTGCAGTGAACTTGACTGCTATAAACTTCATAGCCGTCAATCCTTTTCATACTACAAAAAAAAAGTATTAAATAAGGCAATTTTCTTTCGATACATATTTAAAAAAAAAACAATTATAAAATATGCAGTTGATTTTGATTTCCTTGCTAAGGCCCCTTTAATATTATTTGCCCTGGTGGCCTTGACAGTTCATTTGCCATACTTTTAGAGGCTCCTTAACTGCATATTATTATTACAGCAGCATATTATAAAGTAAGCCAAGCATGCTGACACGTAGCACCTTCAAGGTAAGTTACTCAAATATAATATGAGTGAGCAAATGATGCCAATGGTCATTTAATTCGTGATGAGAGAAATCCTACAACAAGGACGGAGGAGTAGAAAAAATATGTGAGAAATGACGTCATCAGATCTTCAAAACTTGGATTTTATCATTAGGCTGTATGTATTGAAATATATATATATATAAACCATAGAGATATAAAGACAAAACAAAATATAAAGATCTTTATATATCTATGTGAAACACCCATGAAGACACACATCCTTCATCATTCACTCTCAATGACGAATGTTTAAGAATTGAAAATAGCCCTTATAGACATTTAGTAATAATATAGTGTAGACTAATGACGTCAATTTTGCATTCATGTTTTCTATAATCCCTAGACATGGTTATTTTGTGCTACAAATGGAACGTTCATGAAGCATGTCAATTGTAATGAATATTATGATAGCAGAGAAGTTTATTTTCTTTCAAAGTAGCGGGAGCTCCTCTTCACCATTGACGTCATCTTTTTTGTAGCCAATAAGAGAAGGGAAATAAGCAGGAGCTCTTGTCGTTGGCTGATGTCGGCAGTTCAGGGGATCTACGCTCTCTTAAGTGTCTTTCTCTCTTTCTTGTTCCATCTATGTGTTCTTCATAAAGAAAAAGGAAAAAAATCCTTCAAGTTTATCTGTTGGAGGAAATCACTCGATCAGACATCATTGAGGCCCGCATCGTCGTCATCATTGCACGGAACGTGGCAAAAACAACTGGGTAAGACTCCAAAGGGTCTCACATACATCTCTAAGAGGGACTTGAAATGCTAGGAGCGGTCTCTTGACTTGGAAAGCCCTCATTTCTCTTTCCATATGTTGCCCTGAATATCCGCTAATATCCCATGCATCCTTTGAGCAGTGATCTCTTCTGGATTCACAAGGATGTCTTGACGAGAGAACAACAAGACTCCTCTTGCATTCAAAGCTTTTCCACACTAGTAACATGTTGAAAGAGATATCATTTTCAAGTCCTTCCTTGATGAAGCTAAAGTTAATTTTGAAATAAATACAAGTCTTTTTTAAATTGATAAATCGTTCTATTTGAAAATAAATACTTGTTCTAAAAGGCATAAAGTAACTCATTCCATTGAAATACATTTCAAATTGGAGAAAATCATATTTTCAGTTATTGAAAGAATCGTGTTCTAAGTTATTTTTATATCTAAAATCAAATTTGAATCTCATTTAGAACAGCCTTAACGTTTTACTGAATTTAGATCATCACAACAAACTGTTATACCAGTTTAGATAGTTTGTTACAACTCTTATGAATTATAAGTTTTGACTTTCGATTGTTGCTCAATTTTAATATTCTCTGCCGACACATGCGTTGATCCAAGAAGTGAAGTGAACATTAATATTCTTCATCTCCAGTTCGTATTACCTACAATGAACGTATAAATAAAAAATATAAATAACAAAACCTGCTAATGGAAGAGCTTGACAACACGCATATATTTTTTCTCTTCCAAACAATGTACTTATCTCTTATCTATCCTAGATTTGAGTGATTTCAAACTTAAGAAGCATGCCTGAAATAGCGATTTCAAACCCTTTTTGAGTTGTAGAGGATTGCAGTGTGATTTAAACCAAAACAAACTACACAATTTGAGCTTCCGAACTAGTATATTGAACGTGCTCCCAACTTGTTAGTCAATAATGCTTTAGAATCACTTATTAAGTTCACTTATGGCTTATAACCATTTTGTTTTATGTCACGTTGATGAAGGTTAGCTCCATCAATCAACAAAATATATTCATATAGACAATAAATAAAGTCAGTTTTGGGATCCAACCATTTGTAATAACTGTTCCTTGCATACTTAAATTATATATATATATATACTGAATTTTATTTATTTCTTCATATGTAATCGTATGGACTAAATTTTAAAACTGTGAAGCTCACATAAAAATAAATATCTTCTTTCAATAAATGGTTCTCCAATTCTAGGGAACTTTATTTCAGGCGCCTTATATGTTTAGCCCTTGCATCATGAGTATCTACGAAATTGCCTTTAAAAACACTGGTCTATCGTGAATAGAAAAAATAAATAAATTTGGCCCAATATTTTGTTAAGCTCCACCTGCCCGGAATATAACATATTATCAGCCGGTAGTGAAGAGCTACGATTTTTATTTTACAAATGCACATGAACATTTTTACACTTAAAAATATATTCCTCTAAGGATAACTTTTTCTTTTATCTTTCCCTCGAAAGCTGCAATTTTTCCATTGTAGCTGGGCAGTCAAAGATTAGATGGTGTGGAGTTTTGTCATTCTCATTCGTCTACAGGTTGGGAAATTGGCCTTTTCATCTTGAATAGATGCCTGTTGAGGCCTATGTGACCGCTAAGCATGCCAATGATGACATAAATTTGAGCTCTTGAAAGTTTATTTCCCATTTACGAATTTGGGGTCGACAATTTCTTGGTTTGACATAGCAATATGGCTACAGAGAAAATTGTGGTATATTTAGACAACTGCATTCAGCGTTTTCTACTTCATCTTTGAAGACATAATCTATATTATGATTATAGTAAGAGTCCCTTGTACTGTTTTCTTTTGTAAGTAGAGTAGGTATGACTACGGCAGTGAGCTCTAAGGATATAATTCATCTTTTTTTTCTTCTTTCTTATTATTTGTTGTATGTTGTGATTCATATTAGTGATATATGTTTTGACGTTTTCTCTTTGCTTATTAGATATTCTTCGGATGAGGACAAACATTGGATTCAAGGAGTCTACTCATTCTGTTCTCGCCAAGGTAGGTAGCGCTCAGGTCCAGCATCGTAAGCGTCGAAGATGTCCCTTAACGTGAACCGAAGTGTCCATGACAACTTTTACCGCTACAAAATGCCCCGTCTGCAGGCCAAGGTGGAGGGCAAGGGCAACGGCATCAAGACCGTGATCCCCAACATGGCGGACGTGGCCCGGTCCCTGGGGCGGCCGCCCACGTACACCACTAAGTACTTTGGCTGTGAGCTGGGCGCACAAACCCTCGCGGACAACAAGAACGACCGCTACATCGTCAACGGACTCCACGACGCCAATCGACTCCAGATATCCTGGATGGGTTCATCAAGAAGTTTGTTCTCTGCGAGAAGTGTGACAACCCCGAGACGGTCCTCATGGTGAAGAAGGGCCTCATTGGGGCGAGTTGCAAGGCCTGTGGACACGTTTACACCGTGGACATGCGCCATAAGCTCACGGCATACATCCTTAAGAACCCCCCTGGAAGTCCCTGGACGCCGCAGGGACCTCCCTCACGCAGAAGAAGGACCGGAACAAACGGCGCGAGGCAGCAGCGAGCAAAGAAGACATGGACTTCCCTTCCACCACCGGAGCGGAAGAGGATGACGATGACGAGGATTGGGGAGAGGACACGAGCGAAGAAGCCCAGCGTGCTCGCCTCCTGGAGCTAACCCGTGGTGTGAAAGGGCTCGCCGTGGACGCGGACACTGACAAGTCCGAAGTGGAGCGGATCAACATCTTTCACGAGTTTGTGAAGGGTCGCCTTGAGACGGCCTTCAAAGAGGACAAGGAGATCTATGCGGAGGCCAGCCGCCTGGAGATCAACCTCAAGGCACCCATCGTCCTTTGCGAACTCCTCTTGAGCGAAGTCGGCATTCTACCTTCCATCAAGAAGAACAAGAAGCTCTTTCTTCGCTTCACTCATGATAATCAAAAAGCACAAAAGTATCTTCTTGGGGGCATTGAGAAGACCATCGAGGCCGGGAAGGAGAGTCTCTTGCCCAAGACGGCACATATTCTGAAGGCGCTCTATGATGAGGATATTCTGGACGAGGAAGTTATTCTGGAGTGGGGGAAGAAGGTGAGCAAGAAGTACGTGAGCAAGGAACTCTCTGCGCTCATACACAAGAAGGCAGAGCCCTTCCTCAACTGGCTAAAGGAGGCAGAGGAAGAGAGCGATGAGGATGACTCGGATGAGGTGGAGCTGGAGTTCGATGAGCGGGCTAAAATATCGTCCATCAAACAGGTGAGACAAAAAGGAATAGTATTCAAAATAAACAAAAACAGGCGGCAAAGTTTCCTTAAGAGTTGCATACACTTTTGTGTATTGGGAGAAGCCAAAAATATGCATTAAAGAAAATATATAGAGAGAAAACAGCTGCCGATTGGTCTGTGACAGTCTACAAGGTCACAAAATGATTAAGTAATTAATTATATTTTAGAAGAAGCCTTGATACTAGGTGAATATTGAACTATTTACTAAATAATGCTTCAGTCCCTATAAACCTCTGGTTTAATAAGACACTCCGTACTAAGGGGGTTCTTCCAGAATATAAAAACTTCAGCAATTTTGACCCAAATCTCCCATATATATCAACAAAGCAAATCTCGTTTTCCTTTTCGACTTATAAGGAAAATGACGATTAAGACATCTATTTCTTATATTAAACATATCAAATAATAGATAAAGGGCCGCACATCTATTGTGCTGAGGAGATTTCTCTGTTAATTTTCCATATCTCAATCCAAAGCTGTTTTCTTCATGTGTATCTACAAGTCTTTCAATCTAGATTAGGAACAACATATTTAGTCCTTAAAACCTTTAATATATCCTATTTTTAATACCACAAGTTCAATGGCCAAAATACCCTCCCATCAACCAAGCCTAGTAGAGGCCGACTCTTAAATGTTCATAGTAATATTATGATAAGGAATTTTAAATATAAAAAGTTAAAAATCATTTGCAAAAAAAAAAATACTATTTTTAATTGCCTAACTAATGACATATAATGCGTCTTTTGATATTCTTAAATACTAAATATAAATATAATGAAATAAACATTTATACTTATAAAATGTGACATTAAAATATTTTTAGTGTCACATGATGTTATATTATATCTATAATTATATTTACATTATTAAACCCGAGATCTTGTGTTTCATATGCTTTGTCTAATGATAAATATCCCATTGATTAAATCTTGTTGATGCTTAGTTTTATCATATATTATCAAAAGGTCAAAGGAAAGAGCTGTTAACATTAAACAAAGTTGCTTAAAAAAAAAGATGTATGATAAAGACGTTCCAACCTCGTGAGAGTGTTTGCCATAAGCTGGCATCAATATTAATAAATTATAATGGATCAAAATCCCTTTATCTGCCATGCAATATAAAGTTTATTTGAAGTTTTTAACCTTTCCTCCTACATTTGCCTTAGCAAATGTCACATTGCTAGTAGCCCCTCTATTAGTTATAACTTAAAGTTGCAAGGGGAGACTATGATATCATATATGATATCACTTGGCTATCTGAATTAGATAACTCAAAATATGACTCAAGGCTGCAATTTCTACGAGCATATATTAAAGTGTTCTTCATGAGTTCCAAAATGTTCTAATAAGGATAACGTCATCTTAATGATAAGATTGAAATTCTTATTGGATGCATGGCAGTTTCTAGGAATTGTGTCGCGTTTTTATCCCATTGATAAGAAACTTAACAATAAACATTAAAAATGATGACTCAATTAATGAATTTAAATAGCTTCATCAATTTAGATAGTCTTCGTAGCTCGATAATTCATTGGTTTCATTATCAACTCATGCGATGATGAAACCTATTTCTGCCACATTTCCTTAAAAAAATACTACAACCCCCCTCCATTAATTCCTTTAATTTTACACTTCCTACTCAAACTGAATGCACCAAAGACATCCACTTTTGTCATATATATTCAGATAAATTGATCACGTGATTGGGGATTTTTTAATCACTTAAAAATCATTTATTAAATTCCCAGTATTTCCTTTTAATTTTTCACATTGGACCACTTACACGTTCGCTCCAATTATATATTTATTATGATGGTATTATAAGTTTGAAATGCCTATCTTACACACACACACACTCATCTTTCTTATAGGTGGAAGGCTCTCCAACCGAGGAGAAGAAGTCAAATGGAACCACGACGACTGGGGGGACCACTGGGGAGGAGAGACCAAGAAGACGGCAACTGAGGAAGACGATGATGATCTGGACATCGATGATATCTAAATATACACACACACTTACCACCCAGCATTTCCCTTACCACAACATGCGTGTAAATCACATTCTCTGCATAATTCACACAATTTTAAAAATAAGTTACTTGGATTTCTAGTAATACTATTAAAAATAAATAAAAATAAAGATTCTTCCTCACATCAGATGAAGAGAAAATTGTTTTGAATATTGAATAAAAACAGATACAAACTTCATTCCACTGCTTCTTATTATTGTACTGTGTTTACCCCTCAACCAAGAGGACACCACACTCGTATTTGTGATTTAGAAAAGGGGCAACGCGTCGTCAGTGTGTCCATTTCCATCATTTCCTTCAAACGCCGCATCCCTCTTGGAGGTCGTCGTTTCCCTTATATGTTGTTTGCAGTTTCTGTTCCTCTGCTTTCCTTGTTTCTCTCTGTGTGTCGTTTTCTTTCTTTCTTGCGCTGTTGTATGTAATATTAATAACACTATTACTACTACTATTATGTCTGTGGTGTCAAACCAAAATGATTTTATATTTGTATAATTTTGTTAATTCAGAGAAAGAAGAAGAAAAAAAACACCTATTATGGAATTATTTTAATTTTGTAGACATGTTGATGTGATGAATCAATATATATATATATTTCCGATTCTGTTAAATAAAGGGGCTCCTACTCTTTAATGGCATGGCAGAAGTCACGTATCTTATTTCATAATATTGATAAACATAATATCTTGGGAGACGTAAGAGTTTTTTTGCAAGGATGCATCTTCTCACCACTTCATACTTTGTGATGTTGCTCTCTGAGAGTGCACTGAGTGGGGATTTGGAGTGTCCCTATGATGGTGAGTGAGATGTATATTTATTAAAGATGCTCCACAAGGACTTTTTCCTTCAAAGGATTGGTAAATAGAAAAAAAGTTAAATAGTAGTTGGTATCAGGTGTATTGAATACGAGGTATGCCCATTGCAGAGAGAGCGGACTTTTAACTTGCCGGTATGACGCCATTAAACCTCCGACAGGCAGTGAGAATGCATAGAGGATATAAAGATTTAGAGAGCTGATTCCCTTCAATAGCAGAGAAACATCATCGTTCAGCGGTATTCTGTGTGTTCAAAATAAACAAAGTAATTTGATTTCCGGTCAAAGCGGTTGCCAACGCCACTATGCTCGTACATCCAAGATCTTCGTCACAAACTGCG